>JAEAOA010001007.1:157500-525000 GCA_016746295.1 Potamilus streckersoni
TTAAGATGAGTGCTTACTAAAGACATCAACGTATTCCAAAACGATATTAGAAATTAACTATATGCGACAAACATAAATGACGATTATTATTTTAAAAAGACGTTTGTCACAACCAAGAACAGTTCTATTTGTCGCATGATTATGATTCCAGCTTTGCAACATTTTATAATAAATTTATCAGCCAATTAAGAAATGCTGACCTGAATAATAAATGCATAAGTTTTCGCACGCGCAAATCCAATAGTTGTTATGTTATCATCGCTAATTGTTCACGTTCACTGGTTAATAGCAGTATTCATTTAGCTTCTACCCTTTATGCAAAAACCAGTCCAACAAAATGAAGAAGAACCACTATGCTGACAATGCCAAAATAACAAATGTCGATATCTTTCCTCTTTTATATTATGAAATCGGGAAAAAATACAAAAAATTCCCCGTGATTCTATTCTACTGATGACTTTTGCGATCCAAGTTCGACAATAATATGTTAGCGATAAGATAATTATCGGTTTTATGTTAGTCTGTTCATGTTGAGAAGAGATTCAAATGCATCGGCTTGCTAATTTGAAAAACGTCAGCCAGACATTCTAATTATATAAGATACCAAACAAACCAACAGTGGGACCGTTGCTTAAAAATAATTTTATGTGATTAATTAGTTTAACATGTTGGTAACTTGTATATAATTCGATAAGTTTTTGATGACAAAGACAACAACATGGCAAATTTTAAAGTCATACTGTAAATATCTGAAACATTTGTTTGAAAGTTATTTTGTGGTTTGGAAATAATTGATTGATTTCATTGCTATACAATATTTATGGGAATTCACTGTTCACTGTTCTATAGTACTCTCTGAGATACTCCAGGAAGCTTGTATCCCACTATAAAAACACAATATTGATACAATTTGCATGAAAATAATCAATTTCTTACAAATATTTATTATTTAAACTAAATGTTGTAATTAGTTTCAAGTCCCAATGAACGGCTTGGCTAATATGAATCCAGCGCCTTTAATTTGGAAAACCAAATAACTCAGATTCTTGACTAGCTTCATCAAAACGTATCCTAGGTGAGCCCATGATTACGGAGCGATACAACCAATAGGAACTACCCATTTTCCGAACGTTTGCTCTGGAAAGTATCTGAATCCGACAGGATATTACCATGGAGGTCCAGGAAGTGAAAAAGACCAAAAGGAGATAGTTGTCTCTGAAAGGTTAACAAAGATCGTATACTCTATGACCCGAATTAAAACCATAAATCATAACCAAACAAAAGGGAATTTAAACTTAGTTTACAATACATAATTTATACAAAGTCTTTTTAAATAACCAGGATAACCATTAAGGAAAAGCTATGAAATTAGTTTAAGTTAAAAACCATACCCTGTGTAAAGTAGAAATCTACAGAATGGAACCAATAGGGAAATGCAATCAATAGTTTCACTATGGAGATTGCGAAGATTGGTTTAAAAGCAATAAATATTTCAAAGAAAGTAATTAGATTACGCAAATTTTACCTATATAGTTATTTTATTTAGTCAGATGTCTGAGGGTTACTGAGAAACCTATAATATCAATAAAAAATTATTTAAATTGACAAACTAAATAAAAGGGAATAAATTATGAACTAAATATTTTCCAGTGTTAGGGAAGTCCTAATGAAATATATATATATATATATATATATATATATATATATATATATATATATATATATATATATATATATATATATATATATATATATTTATATATGAAATTGGACTTCTATGTTTTGTTACCACGTCTATTCTTAGAAGAATGAGAAACAAAACCCTGATAGGTAGACACATTAAGAAATAAGTCGAATGAATGAATGACTGAATGAATGAATGAATGAATTAATGAATTGTGTACTAATGGTATTCGCGACGCTAATTGTTGTAGACGTATTGAAAGCGCGTACATTCAAAGGCTAACAAATTAATATTGAAATGCAAATAATAATACTATAGCATTGTGTATCGCCTTTTATATTCTTACAACAGTTTGGTACTCCGCATAAATTAGTTTTTATTAACAGCCGGTGACCCAAACAATGTACTAAGTTCATAGGAAATCCACTTATTTAGTAGAAGCAGATTGTATTTGGGATATAAAAGTAGAAATAAGAGTTCATAAATAATAGGGAAATCAAAGTACTTGTTATCACACTTGTTTTCCATACTTCGAAAATCAATTCTATTTTCAGAAACTTTCGTTCAAATATAATGATTAACAAATTAGCTTAGCAAGTTTTAATATTTAAAACAATCGTATAAAGCATTCTCAATAAAACTGAAAAACATTCACTTCTAAGTATGTAATTTCCCGATAGAAGTTTTATTTATTGCATTTTTACAGGCTCTTTGCTGAAATTTATCGGTAATTCTTTTAGAGGTCTGATCTTTGGAGTGAACTACCTTCGGATGAGCCTCGCAATTCATTGCTAGTCAGTCAATTGCTTTCAGTTAATTGAATTTTTACACTTTTAGAATCTGACGGCATGTGTTGGCAATAATGAATTCAAACCTACCAGAACAAAAACAACTGGTATTTGTGGGTATAGATAACGTGGACATGCAAGGAGTTTCTATTTTTCTTCATTCAAATATTGGGATAGTATTTACTTGCTTTCATTTCGTTGCAAAGAAAATGTAAATGCGTGGCTCCTATAACAGTTCAGAACTACTGCAAATGTAACAATACAGAGAGATCGTCGAGGGTGATGCAAGGGGGGGGGCGTTATATTTTTTAGGGTAGAACTAGTTGCTGATTTTGTGCTTTCTACATACCAAATGTTCAAAGATCAGCCCCATATAGCCATTATTGTTCTGACATGCCGTTATGTCATACTGCATCCATGCTTATTTTCAAATACCAACATCAATACGTGATTCTTTTATGGAAACAACGAAACCCCAGCAGCAATCTATGGATTTTAGTACAGAACACAATGCCATTTTCGGAAAAAGTACAAAATCGATAATGGCGGAAATGTATGAATTCAAAATAATTTTTGAACAGAATGTAAATAATAAACACAATAGAGCTAATATAGTTACGGCTGACAGATGCTTGCTATACCATTTTGCGTTTTATGCATGTAAGCATAAATAAGTCATTCTCGTAGCGAAGAGCAAAGAATATGGATGCGTATATTCAATGTAAACTCTGGTCATGAACTCATGGAGTGACTTTACACATATCAAGGTTGATTGCAATACAAATTGCTAAAAAATTGGTTGAAAACACTTATAGTTTTTCAAGTAAAACGTTTAGCACACTTTTTAATTAAGTAACCACGCACCTGGTTGATCCTTTATTTGAACCCATCTGTGGAGTAAGAAGGATGGACATTGTTTGGCCAAAATTATACGTTTAGCTTTATATATATATATATATATATATATATATATATATATATATATATATATATATATATATATATATATATATATATATATATATTAACGAAAAGCTAGAATTAAAAGTGTTTAAGAGTTTGCAACCTTTGTATCACTTTCACCAGTTAATTTCTAATTGTTATAGTTTTGACCGTGAGTTTAACAATTATGTTCAGCTGAGTTATATAGATCTCATCGCCAGCCGTAAATAATCGACGCATTCGTTGTGGTTTGGAAGTTACAGTCCTCTTGTTTTTAGCTGTCTGTCAGAAAATGCGTATTATTTTGTGTTCGGGAGAGTTATCGTTGGCAATAATGTGTTCCAAACGATGAGTATCAAAATCAGAAATCTGAAAGCTGTGGTTTGATTTGTGAACCACAAAAGAGAACATGGCCTTTTATCGGATTCCATCAGATGTCCCCGTAGGACTTTGGGAATCTGACTGCGATTATATTGTTAATATAAAAAAAACATCAGCGGCAGAAGCATACAAAACTGCGTCATAATCAATTCTTTGTAAGAACAGATTAACTTATTCTTGCTTTATTTGACCATCAGAAGCAAAAACATAGTTTGTGGCTTTAGAGTACACAATAATAGTGTTATGGTAACTGCTACCTTATAAATGTATATTATTATCGTCTAAGGAGATATGTCATATTGCTTTGATACAAAGCAAAATATCGGATCCAAAGTTTTTTTCTGTCACGAATTTGTTAAAATGTTATTATTAATTGTTTTTGTGATTGTTTTTGTTCATGGATAAAAACAGAGCGTCATGTCTAACGTAATGGCCCATATGAACCATGTTGCATTGTATTAGGTGCTGAGATAAAAAAAGAGAAGAAAAAAATCACTACATACACTGAAAACAGTCGGAGCAAAAGAGAAAACGTGCGCCACGGAGCATAATTCCACGACCGTTTGTAGTAATGTCACATATCAACCATAAGGACTGATATAATGTTTAGGTTTTTGAAAGAGGTAAGGCTCCTGCCATAAAAAAGAGGTTGACTCCTGCCATAAAAAACTAGAGGTGGATAGAAAATCGCATTTATGACTCTTTGTTTTGAAATCTCCCACCAAAATAGCCAACTAAAAAAATTTAGGCAATCAGGCAGAAATAACTAGGAATGATCTTATATTTTATGGCATTGCCTTGAATTCTAATAGATTCGAGTCAGTAATGGACATCATACCCTGGTCAGCATTCTCTAGCCACGTATATCAACTTTATAGTGGGTAATTTTTACAGGTGGTATTTTGTGCTATAATTGAGGTCAATGACTCGTCCGCACTAAGCTTATATCTTTAACATATCAAAAGAAGTGAAAATAATCAGTTTCAACATGTGCAATAACGTAAAACGTAGTGAGAACAGAAGAGCTTTGTGTTGGCACTGCATAAAACTCCGTAAACTGTACGTAATTTCTAAATTTATAAGCCTCTCAGTTACGTAAAGTCTCTTGAAAATGTGTAAGAATAAAAATATACATTAAAATTATACTAAATCTATAATAATAATATGCAACAAAATCGAAACAAATCTGTAATAATCATAATATACATCAAAATGATAAAGAACTGTGATCATGATCTGCATCAGAATCATACCAAATCTGTAATAATCGATAATATACATCAGAATCATAACAAATCTGTAATAATCGATAATACACATCAGAATCATACCAAATCTGTAATAATCGATAATATACATCAGAATCATACCAAATCTGTAATAATCGATAATATACATCAAAATCATATACAATATGTAATAATCGATAATATACATACAAAATAATACCAAATCTGTAATAATCGATAATATACATCAAAATCATATACAATCTGTAATAATCGATAATATACATACAAAATCATATAAAATCTGTAATAATCGATAGTATACATTAAAATCATATAAAATCTGTAATAATCGATAATATGCGTACAAAATCATACCAAATCTGTAATAATCGATAATATACATCAATATCATATAAAATCAGTAATAATCGATAATATACATCAAAATCACACCAAAATGTAAAAAAGTGTATATCAAAATCATACAAAATCTGCAACATTCGATAAAGGACATAAAATTCATATCAAATATGTAATGATCAATAGTATACATCAAAATCATATCAAATCTGTAACAATCAATAATAGACATCAAAGCAATACCAAATCAATAATTATCAATAGTATTCATCAAAATAGAAATATCAGTAATAATCAATAGTATACATCGAATGCATACCAAATCTGTAAAAGCAATGATATACATCAAAATTATCCCAAATTTACTCTTAATTTAAATGTAAGATGTTTTTACTGTAGTAAGCATATTGAAAGTTTACTCTGCAGAGTTTTCTCTTGAAAGTACTCTCCAGAGGTTTTGAACAGGAAACCAAATCACATGATCTAAATCCTAAAGGTGTGACATCTGGTATCTTCAATTAGAATAAATTTAGAATCTATAAGCTGAAAATTGTCTTTTTCAAACTTTGATTCCTCTGCAAGAAGGTTCTGTTAAGAATGAATGTATGTGTTTCAAGTATCATATCTGATAATGAGTGTTTTCATCTTGAGTTTGGAGAATTTAGGACCCTATTCCCTAAATTTAGGACCCTATTCCTAAATACTCTATAAAGAAACAATACGTTAATTTAGCTCTGTTAGGTTACATTTATTTATAAAGTTTTGTGACTGGTTTATTTTGTATTAAAAAATGTATGTGATTGGTATCTTTCGTTCGTGAGTTCTAATTAGGATTTGTGTTGTTCATTATTACAGGCCTTGTAATTAGTAAAATTACATAGGTTTAGGGATGATATGAGTGAAATTTTAAAACACTTGATATTTAGCTTTTATATCTGCAGCTAAATGTAGTACGACCGTTAAATGTATGTTACTGAGGACCCAAAGAAGGAATAACTCATCGAAATAAATTGCCTTTCAATTAATCTCTTTTTAGTCTTTGGTTGCAATATTATTCAAATTTATGTGTCAGCTTTCATTCATGTTTTGAGGAAGAGCCACTGTTAACGTTTCTAAAATAACGTTAATTCAGTTTTTCCATTTAGACAGAACAGATCAGGGCTCACACATCCATAGACCTAGTTAATAATAAATGTCGACTAATCTTACTACATCGTCTGAAATGAGCCATTTGAGACGCTTTCATTGTAAACGAGATTGTGTGCTGTCACTCTAGCACTGGACCAAGGAGTTATTATTATTAAAAGCTAGGAAAAACATCTGCATTGTCTAATGAGTGTCAAGAGGTAAAACTCACTACGCCACTGGGCACCATGGCCGTGTTAAAATTAATTAATTCTTGACACGGTGAAAGATAATGCATAGCTACAAGGTCACGACCTTGGAAGCTGCATTTTGCCAATTTGTGCACACCTAAGTGGGGTTAATGAAGCTTTAACCATATTGTCACCTTAATTATATATATATATATATATATATATATATATATATATATATATATATATATATATATATATATATATATATATATATCCTATTTTTATCCTATCTGTAACAGTACATGTTCAAATTAGTGTCATTATATCTTGCTAAAAATTATCCAGTGCATTTTAAATACCTCGTGTGCAAAAAGTTAGATACTTTTAGCTTGATGTAATGACGATGACCTGAAAATTTGCTGAGCTGCACATAGGGTAAATTTGCAATACTGTGCTGAAAGTGTTATAACAAAATAATGTTCAGCATGAAGTGCACAGGACTAGTTCAATAATTTTAAACTCTCTCAAAACCTTCAATAACCAGAAATAGATTATGTCAGACATGAGTTATTTGTCAAATGCGACACAAATAGCCCCAGTTGAAACAAACTAATTAAAATTCCAGCTCTTACCAATCAGATTGGTTCATTCATAAGTCCACAAGTTATTCCATAAAAAATTCCATATAGTATATCAGTGGACCAGTAACAGCAACACATGCCATATTTTCAAGGTAGTAAATATAATTTTCCAAGAATATCATGAATTCGAAATCTCCAACCATTATACATTATGTTATAGTTTTTAATTTATCGTATGGTTGCCTACCATAAAGCATTTCCAAATTAGATCGGAAGAAAGTCAAAACACATCCGTATAAATGATCTTAATTACTTATTGTTAGTTTCATATGATATCCATCAACTGAATATGCTAATTCAGTAATAATATCAAATAATGTAAGGTTTCCATTTTTCTCATGCGTAGATTTTGTGTATTTCGAGTCGACTGGGTACTCCATTGCCCTCATTATCATATTCATTTTAATGCGCGTTTACAAAAGTAAAGCAAGAGGTTAGAGACGCTCGTGATGCAGTACTTGCAGCACGTAATAATTATAAATTGTTATTTTTCTTGAAGTTTTGTTTCGTTTCTAAGAGATTCATCTAAAGCTAGAGTCTATATAGACATTTGTTAAGATTTTCATAACATAGTACAAAACCAGATGACCTTTACATGAAGTGAAAGACAATACAGTATCTTATGAATACTTATGAATACTGTGTTTTGAAGGTGTTTATATATATATATATATATATATATATATATATATATATATATATATATATATATATATATATATATATATATATATAATTCTGGTTTCGGTGTTACATGTTTTGTCTCTTCCCTCGGCAGATTCTCATGGGAAGACAAATAATGTAACCAATTAACTGGGATTTCCTTGTCTAGGTAAAATGCCCAACATAAATTTTCTTAATTCCTAATTGAAGAAAGGGTATAAAAGCTGCAAAATGAGAAAACATACCCTCTAAACATCACGGTGGTATTAGCGTTATTTCGAAATGGGAGATTGTTGGCAACTCTTTGTTCTCTCCTTTAGGAGTACAAATCGAACAAAAGAACGGCATGGCTACTTTTGATTGTATGCCTATGGTACATCTGTTATTTTATGAAGCTATTAACATTTTCCACAAACTCGGTACAAAACCTGTGATACTAATACTATAGGATCTTGCCACAGAAATCTGGCATAAAATGTATTGAAATCTACGATTTTACAAGTATGTAAGCAGCACTCTTCGTCCGGGCAAGAATTTAAAAAAAAACAAACAAAAGACTCCTAAAAACGTTTTTTTTAATAAAAAATTTTAAAAATTAAATTAAACATGTTTAAAGCAGAAAGAATTAAGATTGTTATCATTGTAGTTCCAGATGTACAAGTCATTCTATGTGACAGCCATATAGAGAACCTACCTTGCCGGGGCAGTGGTATAATGTTGGATTTCGTCAGACAAACGGTATTGTTAGGACAATTATTATAAGTAAACCGTTGCTAAATACACTTTATCATCGAACATTGATTAACTAACTAAATAATAGTCTTACCAAACAACTTAACTAACTGACTGACTAATCATCTTATTCACTAACACATTAGTCAATGGAAGAAATTGCCAAGCAATTAACACCGTATGAGTGGCTATACAGCTGCTAACTAAAGAAAAGAACTGTGCTGCATGTGTATTCTCAGTCTCTTTCTCTTCCTGTTTCTGATTGCCTGTCTGCCTCCATTAAAATGGGAATGGCGTTATTTACATAAAACTACAAAAACTCCATGAATCTATGGTGTGTTCTTTTACCATTACCTGGTCGCCCATTGAAACAATGCTTCACATAAAAATTTAATCATCACCCGACTAATAAACTTTTATTTCAACGAAAATGCAATAAAAAGCCAATTTTCATGAGACACAAAAAGTGAGTCAAAGAATGAACATTATTTCAGAGAGAATTACATATTGGAAGAAAGACATTTTTTTTCATGGACCAAGATTTTACATGAAGTAAGTTGCCATCTAAAATTATGACCAATATTCACAATTGTTTTAAAAATAAAAACAGAACATACAACATAGACTGAAAAGCTTCTTCTCTGTCCATGAATAAGAATAAAAAGGGTATAAATAGTTACGGCCAACGCGGTTATATCGTAGGCAAGGTATGTTGTAGGACATATTTACATTTAAATCAACTATAGTTATATGTTCGTATTAAGCGAGCGCCTAACAGCAATAAGGTATATTCTATTAAAAGTCGGCAAATCCAGGTCTAGGGCTTTTGTTTTACAAATAGTTTTTATCGATTAGTGTAAACTCAGATATTACGAGCCGTCGTATCACGGTCCAAGCATTTGGCTGATATGATAATTATGCAAGGATTATGACCGTCTTAGCTCATAGAAAGAGTGGGCGAGTTAGCTACATTGTACACATGTAAAACTGCAAGACTTATTTATGACACGATATGGCAGTTATATTTAAACTGGTCTCTCTGATATGGAAATGAGTCACATATATCAGACGTAACCATGGTAACTAAATGTCTTTGAGTTTCAAAATAACTAATTTGGGAGCTGATGTTTGTTAAATTTGTATTCAGATAAATTTTATACAATCAAATTTACTAAAACAAAAATATTCCGAATAAAGATACAACCCATGGAAATGTGCAATAGTAAGTGCCTTTTAAAGTCTGTTGAATATTTATTTTCCTTGAAAGAGACGGATTTATGGCAGATTTTGATTCGTCTCACATGCTTATAAAGAAGCATGCACTTTGTCATTCACGTTTAATCTAGGAGTAAATTTTATAAAATTGTTTTGTACCAAGAAAATTACCAATAAATTTTGCATAATATCTCTGGTTTGTTTTCGAACATGAATGAAACGCAGACAAAACTGATTTATTCTTGTGAAATGCTATATTATTTTGGATCTTAAGATAATACTAATAGATATTCAATGTATATCACACATATCTATGTAATCTTTGAGAAAACTGTCTTGATTAATTATGTTATTCTTTACAAGTCAGTTGATGAATTAAAACACTAGCCGTCAAGGGAAAATACAAAGTGACATCTTTTCTTTAACTGAGCTAGCATTTCTCATGTCTCCTATTGTATCGTAACATTTTTATGGCTATTCAATACAGATTACTTAAACGCACTATAGCAACATTTTACTTTCTGCTTCTAAACGTCCTGTTCTTGTTTATCATTGGTTTATTAAGTCAACAATATCCATCTTGTCGAAACGTTAACGTGCAGTTCTTTATAATTACATTTGAAAATTTTTACTTTCAGTGAATTATTATGTCTCTACCGACAGATGTTCTAGTATGCACAAATTGAAATTGTAAAGTTCATAGGTATATTCTGGAAAATGAAATTTCTATTCGTCTCTAGATAAATGTTAATATAATAGTACTGAGTCTATTTTTAAAGGATTGCAGAAAAGTTTTTATTCCCGTACCTAGATGGTATCAAATTGTCAGATGATTTGTTTGGGTTCAAATCCTATTTCAGTAATGTTTCAAGGGTGTGTGATTGAGATTTTTAATGTAGCTTTAACAATCTGAGTCATATCGATACTTTGGGGTCCCGAGTGGTCGAGTGATCTAAAGCGCTGTCCGTTACGGATCACTGCCATCTCACCTCTGTCTGCGTGAGTTCGAGTCTAAGATTCGGCGAATGTGGATATGTGAGAAAGTTTGCCAGTAGCTTCTTGTGGATCTGTGGTTCTTTTCGCGGATTTCCGGGTTTCTTCCTCCACCATTAATATTGGCCGCCATGTATCGTGTGCTGAAAAATGGCGTTAAGCTCCAGAACAACAACAACATATCGATACAATGTCTGCGGTGTAGCCGTTTATAGTGGTGTCTAGCACTGAGACATCATGCCGCATGCATGTAGCATCATGTCCCACCCAGTCACATCATCTTGATAGCACTCTAATCAGTCCAAACAATAGCTTGTTAATGCTGAGTGCCAAGAGGGCAGCATTTTTACAAATCTTTTTGTTATAATTGGCCATATTTCGAACCCACGACCTCTCGCATCCAAGGCGGACACTGTAAAAACTTCGGCCACTGGAACCGTTCAAGCACTTTGTTTCTGATCCTTTACTGTTAAAAAATAATTCTCTAATTTTACCTGTGTCCGCCAATTTTAAGGGTCTCTTAGATATTGCATATTTAATCTTTTGGAAAATTATGTACACAACATTCTAAATTGATATGGTAAGAAAATTTACAACTGAAAAAGCGTGAGTCTCGTTACACATAATTGACTGTCGGGAACAGCCCCACTTAAACACCTGGTCAGAATATGACTTGAAGTGTACAATTAGATGGGTCTTATGAAGCTTGGGGACTCCACGTCCTGGCATGCATATCAAGCTGTATACAGAACAGACAGTTTAGAATGTATGACTCCTTTCCCGCTCGTTACAATATTGAAATCTAGGACTTGCGTGCTCACACGTTGCTGTGGTTTCCTCAGGTATGTGTCACTATTTTCACCTGACGGCTAATTGATTAGCACATGCATTCAAGTGTCAGTGGCCGCACTTGCTTGCCTACAACCTGACTAGATATGAAAAGCTATTTTGAAGGCAATAGTTCATGGTACATGACCGTATGGTCGCATATACGTAAATCGAATTAGTATAGTTAATAATTACATTATTTTAATTAAGTACTCAATTAGACTTATAAGAATAATCTTGTGCTTGAGATAGATGTTCAGCACATACTTCCTTCTCACACATCCAGAGAGGAATTAGTTTGGGTTTCTTTCTCTTGTGTATATATTTTTAGTTGCAGGTAGTCAAACTTTTAGAAAATTCTATTCTGTTTGAATTTTTAGTCCAATTTTATTCCAAACTATTTAAAAGCTGGAGTTCTCTTTATATTATGAATTAATTGTTTAGAGGATCAGCGCAATTACTTGATCTGGGTGTGCGAATCCAATCTTCTTTCATAGCAAAGCTACATTTGCTACAAGACTCGACACAATTGAAGCTGACAGAACAAGTACTGTACTGATAACCGGTATGTGTACATGATAATTATCTCGCTAGGTATACGACAAACGTATTTTACTATTCATGAAAGGACTACGCCACAAGTGATGCAGTCTCGTTGTGGTGTTTACTGGTAATTACCATAGCGACTTAGTCTACTCGTCGTAAATACAAAGATACATCCATGAATCACGGAACACTGAATGACTACCGTTTGCATGTTTCCTATTATGTTTTACTATGCCTGTCTTCAAAACAGAAAAGCATTGGCAAAAGCAGTAAGAATTAATTGGCATGATGTGCAATAGTCTGAAAAGCGGATTGAAGCTATTTAACAGTATAAAACAGTGTAACGTTTTAATGTATTCAACAATGCACCGATGCTGAAAATGATCAGAATTGGAAGGGTATATTCAGATAATTTCCACCAAAAATAAATAAATTAGCTATGCCTTCTTACAAAGTAATCATATGGAAACAAAAAAGGCCTACATCTTTGTTGTGGCAGTATTTATGTATGCACGTTTTCTTCTGAATTTACCTTAGAAATTCTCCAAATTTTATAAATAAGAAATCTTTCATACATTTATAATAACATATTCAGAGTTACTATACCGTAAGTCGACGAACAATAAAAACGCAGTATTGAAACAATATACCTGTTACCATATTTTCACTAATATTAAAAATTTAATTATATGAATCCTTTTGTCTTCCTTACATAAAGTAAGAATGCCAGAGTACTTGGTAAGACCATGGTTGTATTTTTTAATATGATTACTTCTTATTGCATACTTTACTGAGGAACGCACTGTTAACGTTAGAATATTTATGCAAGGATGACACCTTTGTGTTATTTCCATTTTAAATCGTATCTATTTTTATGATTGCAACTATTGCTTTTCATTCTTATGATCATTAATTCGTAAAAAAGAAAGACTTTGTAATAATAAGTCGCGTAGAGAAAGTTGTAATTATATATTCTTTGAATATAGTAATATTCTTTTATAATAGAGACTTTCAGGTATATATGGGGAATCATAATTCCTGAAAGTTTCGGATAAAGCTCTTTAAGTATTTCGAGGGAAGTGTTGAAACTTTCCACCTATTTTAAATTGAAGAATGTTTCAAATGTGAAAAGGCACAAATATAAAACACCAGTAAGAATGATTGTTTTGGAGACTATTTTTGTGGCAATAAGAAAACTATCCCTGGAGATGATAATTCTATACAGGAGTAGTCACAGAAGTTCAGCAACAAGTACTGTTATAAATCATACCGGTTCTAGTACTATTACAACTATAAGTACTACTGACAACAACTACAATAACTGTAAAATAATAAAAAAAATAAACAAAATAAATAAAGTATCATATGTTTCAAGACAAGTTATATGATAACTTAGAATTAAACATGAAAATATTGCAAGTTTGAAGATATATTATTTACCGATAAAAGTTTGATGTTGCAACTTACCAGGAGGACTCCAGTGCATCTTGCTGCTTTTCTTGTTGGAGAATTCTTGATAAAGATCCCAGACTCAAAGATAATGCGAGATGAAGACAGAGGAGAATTAAGAACAATTGTTTGGTCAGCATTCTAGTTTTGCTACTTCTATGCATTGTGTTCATCGTTCCTTGCGAAATGTATCAATTGCTATAGGAAGAGTATTAGGACCTGTTGACGGAGTCGGTCTATAGTATCGAATATTTCCTAGTTTGCTTATTTAATGAAATGTATAGTATCAAATCTTTCCTAGCTTTCTTATTAATGAAATGTTCAATTGTACGGTAAAGAAATTGATAAAAAAGTTGCTTTTAGCAAGGTAGTATTTTGAGCTAAAATGTTTTAAAGTTGCCTTCTATACCAAACTTTTCTACTGAGTTACCATATCGGCCTTTTTGTCACATGTATGTTTAGTCCGTAAAGAAACAATCAAAGATAAAACCCTCACAAGTGCTTGTCCTTGTTTCCTCACGCTTTCGGTTTCCAATACCAGGTCTTGTCTTGCAATATGCTTTATAAAGGTCCCTAAATTTCTACTGTTGCTGTCAATCAATAACCGGTGAATATTATAAAAGGCAGGTCTGTATATACTACACGCGGTCCAATGCAAACTATTGGTTCTTATTTGCTGCATATGTATCAGCCTTAATACTGCATCCAACGAAGAAGATAATGACTGAAAATGGGAGTGGTCAAAAGTGAGATCTAAATCCAAAATAGCACGATATTGTAAACCATTTTTCTTTGTAGAATTTAACTTTTATCATACTATATGTATTCGGATAGTACTGTAATAAAAACAGCTATTTCAGATCGAATCATTTTATAAACAACATGTGACTATATTGAAAACTTACTGTAAATTTAAGTTTTTCATATTTTTTTGGTTGTGACAAACTTTGAAGTAAATAACCAGCACAAATATATCTTAAATATCATAAACACATAAATGCCATTTCTGTCATAGATTTACTAATAGTTATCTAAGAGAACCAATAGAGTAGATTTACCAGTAGTATAGAAGACAAGCTATCTAGTTGTCTGTACGTTTGAAATATGCAAAAATTTCAGTATCACTAAAAATGCAATTTATTGCAAAACATAAAAATAATGTCCACGAAAATTATTTGATTTGCATAACTCGCAAAGGTACATTCAATCTTGTGGCTTGTCCGTAATTCAAAGCTCATTATTACATTTGGTATTCACTTTCATCTGTCTGAGAGTGAAATTGGTTTATACGTCACACACACACACACACACATACACACACTATAATCCCAAATGTTTTGCGTTGATTGTCAGTTTGATCTTGTACATAAAGGCGAATGACCTGAATGTCGCAGTATACCTTGTCATGCATATTTTTCAGAATCTAAGTATAGAAGTACACACAATAATATATTTCACTGTTATTACTTTGCATAAATGATCTCTTTTTTCGAAATGAAAATAATCGAGTAAATAGGTGGAATATGTCGCAAAGAATCGCTTAAGGTAGAAGAAGAGAAATCCAAAAGAGGATAATTAACAAGGAAGCAAGTACTAAGCCATAGCTGATAATCTTTTTATTCGTACATGGAGATTTACTCTAAATGATGGGCAAAACACTCCAAACATAAAAATAAATCTATGTTAATTGTATAGAATGTTAGAAACCTATGGGTCTCATATTTCTGCATAGACATATAAGATGGCTCTCATATTTCTGAATAGACATATAAGAGGATTGATAAGTAAAACAAAATAAAAGCAACAAAATGTCGTAAACTAGAATTTGTCAGGTATTAACCATTGTTTAGTGCATTTGGACCGCGTAGCACAGAGGTAAAGTAAAGAAATTTATAGCACATGCCTAGATAAAAATACTTATAAAGATAAAAAATATTTGTTTACATATATAGGAAAAGGGCGAACAAGAAACAGTGAGACATTATATATATATATATATATATATATATATATATATATATATATATATATATATATATATATATATATATATATATATATATAGATATATATATATATATATGTGTGTGTGTGTGTGTGTGTGTGTGTGTGAATGGAATTTGAATTCTACTTGGTATGTATCCAAATTAATTACGATAATTCACTCATGACTTGTTCGGTTATGACATCCATCTTTTCAATAAGACTCTTGTAATCATTGTACAGATGAAGAGATAGAAAACACCATACTGAATATCGATGAGAAAAGCATACCACTCTTAATGCATTTTATATTTTATAATTTCTTGACAGAAGAAACAAATAACATTTTGCAGGCAGATTTAGAATCATGGCAATATAAATAACAGTTGTTGTTGTTGTTGTTGTTGGGCTTAACGCCTTTTTCAGTACACGATAGGCTATTCATGGCAGACAGTATTAATGGTGGAGCAAGAAACCGGGAAAAAAACGGAAAGAACCACCGACCCACGAGAAGCTACTGGCAAGCTTTCTCACATATCCACATTCGCCGAATCCTATACTCGAACCCACGCAGACAGCGCTGTAAATATTTAGCTTTCATTCGTGGCTTTAAAACCATTTTCAGCACACGATAAGCTTTTTATGTTTTGCATTTCTTGCAAAGAAAGCTAAAGATGACAAAGTGCTCACACGTCAGATCAAGGTCCTCTATAATCAATCTACATTCTACCAAGATCTGTCTTTTGGGCACAAGTCAGTATATGCTATAGCATCGTGTGTCGTTTACAATTTGTCACTTACATCTCATCGGCATTCTAAATGTTCTTTGCTGGTGTTTCATGCATTGCTGTTTTCTTGATAATAAATGTATCAATTTCACATTCAAGCTCTATGTTACAAGCCTGTTTATTCTATCCAAATGCGGCAACATCAATATTTGTATAATATGAAAATACCGTGGTCATTCGACATGAAATATCCTCGCTTCTATAGGATAAGGTTATCTCTTTCACATCTGTTCTACATGTATTTTGTCCACAGTATTTCCAGTCAATCATCATACCTTCATGTCTGAAATCTGATACAATATATTTGGACTTGTCTTAGGTAGACAAATGTTTAGATTGTTCGGATTTGATGTTGCCTGGTGTGGATATGATACAATACTGCGTTTGACGGGGGCATTTAACCCATTATTGTATTTGTTATAACTTGTTATGAGTTATGTGTTTATCGTACGTTGACACCTTTGCTATTTCTATGTTGCAAAAACCAATGATCACACTCAAGCCCATCAAACGTGTAATAAATATGTTAGTGTGTGATTTCGATTTAGATTTTTAACGTAGTTCTAACAATTTTTCAGTCATATCGCTACGATCTCTGCAGTGTGACAATTTATAGTGATGTCTAGCACTACTGCATCATGCCGCAGATATGTGGCCTAATATCCCACCCAGTCACATTATCCTGACACCAGGCCGACCAGTCATAACACTAACCTCTTAATGCTGAAGCCAAGAGAGGCAGCTATTAGTACCATTTTAAAAGTATTTGGTATGACTCCGCGGGTGTTCGAACCCGCGAATTCCCGCATCCGAGGCGGACACTCTAACCACTGAGCCACTGGAGTTGTGCAATAAATATATATTCGTATGCAGTGTTCGTAAATAGGCTTACAAAAATCAATAGGTTTATGGGTTGTTTTGATTTTTCGTATTTAAAATTGAAAGTCTGTCTTTAAATTAACATCTTTTACTGCCGGGTTCCAACATAGAAATTGTAGCATACTGTCTAGAACTGTTAATATCCCCCTCATGTCCAGCAACACGTGTCTCTTTATTGATAACACGAAAAAGCGAATATTATCGGAGGAAATGTGCATCATTTACTCTTTTTCATGTGGAATTACAATATTAACTGGACGGGATGCAATGTGAACGTTGAAAAACTGAAAAACAATGAATACTGTGTGGTTGCTTTTAGGTTTCACTTGAAACATTACACATTCCGTTTGTGATTCTCTCTCTCCCCCTATATATATATATATATATATATATATATATATATATATATATATATATATATATATATATATATATATATATATATATATATACTATTTTATTTTAATTTTTTCAACAATATTGTTATTGTTCACACCTACTATCAGGTTGGGTTTTAAATGTCTTTTGCTTTTATCAGTTATTAATGTTTAATTTAATTGTCTCTGTATGAATCTTTGTTAAAGAATTACTTAATTCGTTATATTATTCTAATTGGTCAGTGTTGTATCTTACCACATTGATGTCATTAACTATTTCTCAATAAACTCTTTTTATCTTTCAATATCTACATTTAGATCATGCAACAGCTTTTTCATTTACAACTTATAACAAAATATATAATGGATACATTCTAAGCTGTTTTCGTTAATGTTATGTTGGTTTCATGAGACTTTTTATTTTCTTGACCAATTTTTATTTGTATTAGTTCGGATAAATCATTCTTTGTCTGTGCGTCATACAGAAGAAAAGATTGACCTCAGTCATCTTGGTTGTTCAGGTCAGTATTGTATGCACACATCTTTCGAAAAATCTTTTATACTGAATAAATGTGACAGTTATGAATTTGTATTCTCCATGTTTTGATATATTTGAAAGCTATACCTTTCAGAATTTTGAGTATTTGAATTTCAGCACGTTGTTGGGGAACTGATTAGAAGCTGTATCAGTTAATGTAACATAATTATAAAAATGTGATACCGTTTGTTTCTGAGGTTTAAGTATTTGGTTGCTAGACGTAGTTTGGCATGATCCTCTTTTTCAAATTTTTAAAGGAAAGGCAAAGGTACCTCTTAAAGATGTCGCATTTTCTGCCATTTATATAGCTATAGTACATGAGTCGCCAACGTGTACGTCATCAATTGTAGTATTTATTTGAAATGAAAAATATCTGATGCATAGAGTGGAAGTCTTTTATCGTCTTCATAGTGTATGACGCATATTATTGTGGTATCATTCTGGTAATAGTAACCATTTGTTGTTGCTTATAGTTACACATTCTTAGTAAAAATATGTGTAATAGGCAAAAATTTTAATGAACTAGAATATACAGTGTTACGTGACAAGGGCTCGTACTCAGTAACAAAGAAAACAGTGAAAGCCAACAAGCTTTGTATATTTTAACTAAACACTTTATTTCCCTAGACAACAATGTAAAAATTGGTAAATAGGACTTACAGTTTGTGAATATAATCTAATTATGATTTTACGAATAAAAACACAAGTCCTATCATTAAATAGTCCTATAAAAATTCAGGTTCGAGTCCCGACGACGTACGAATATGGAAGCGATGAGGTCAGATGAAGTCGAATGTATGAATATCAAGAATTCCTCACTTGAATCACCATTTGTGTTTCCGAATAATTCCAGAATGAACTTCAATGAATATCTTTCCGAATTTATTTCTTAAGAAAATCAACTTATTGAATGTCCTTGAGAATAAAGTATTGAATCCAAAAATCATACCAAGAATAAAATATTCTGGCAAAAAAAGTAATACACCTTGTCCTTTCAAGATATATATATATATATATATATATATATATATATATATATATATATATATATATATATATATATATATATATATATATATATATATATATATATATATATATATAATGAGTATTTAGAACCCCAGACTTCATTTCAAGTTTTGCGAGGTTGGTCATATGGTCTCTTACTACGCTAATGTTCACATGTAAGCCGATGTCACTCTACTTAAAAACCAATCATAAGAAAGGTTGTTTACAAACAGTGATCACGCGAAGACAGTATTCCGTGATACTGACCAATCATTTAAACTTCCTGTTGATATCGTGACTGGGTAAGACGGACTCAATAATAATTCTCACGTAACAATTCTTCGTCTTAAGTAAACAAACTTTATGATAAAAATATATCTCACTACTGAAGTTAGAATTCCGAATCCGAGAAAAATATTCATTGCAATTAAATACAATGAAACAAAAATAAAAAAAGAATTTTAAGTTTTACACATAAGCAATTTAATCGTATATATGTAACAACAGCATCGAAATAATTTATATTATTGATTTGAGTGATAGTCTTGAGCTCTAAATCATCGGTACTACCGGAAACCATTACCAGTCATAATGTTTTCAAACCTTACTGTAAAAACTTTTATTAATGTTTTTTGAAGCAATGGACACAAGTCTTGTACTAAAACCAGGAAATCCAACTATGCTAGTAACTCCTGTACCAAATAAAACTGTTTTTATCCCAGATCCACTCAGTTAAAGCTGTGTATGATATTGCCTATTTTTTCTAAAACTCATGTCATGTTCGACCGCTTCTGTAAGTTATTTGCATTCTTGTTAGTGTTTTGCAGTCGAACTGGAATAAAGCTTAAGGCCAAGTCCATAATGCCAAACAACGTGCAACCAATATACAACGTTTAATCGTTAAATGTTATTTATTTAAAGCTAACAATTATTTTGAAACTTAAGTGTTTAAAGAAAAGTTATAAACGCAAAGGTGTGTCCAAAAATGAGAAATAGGTAAATAACTGTGAGTTTTACAAACTTTGTGATTACCTAACATGTTTTTCAAAAAGAAATAAAAAAGCCAAAAGTTAACAAATGCAATAGAGAATGTCAAGCTCGCAACGAAAGAATAAAACAAAAAATGGCTGAGTAAAAGGAGAGCACAATAAAAGTTACATTGAAGCATTCGTGATGTGCCCCTAATGACAAACATTTTAAATTAATTAAAGGAAGAACTTGAACTTCCTAAGTACAGTGATGGCTAAACTTCACGAAACATGAAGGGTTAAATAGTATGGTTTTTATTGTCATAGGATGTGCTTCTTTCGATTCGTTGCACCCTGAGCAACAAATAGTTTCACTAGTCAAACACTAGACTAGTAAAAAGGACTGAAATATTACAATTCATTCGTGACAAGAAATACAAAAGCACACGAAAAAGTTCACTTACTCCAGATTGATATCATGATTACAGAGGAACGTTTGGAGAGCATTATCTAAGCTAATTTCTTTACGTGATCTTGCTAAGTGATAAATATCTACTTCTCAGTAACAAGTACTGTAAGTAAATTGCTGTTGAAGTCACAAATACATAGGTAACATACCAAACAACACACGTTTTATTTACTTATTTTATGTTGCCTTTGTGAAACATTCTTATTCAGAGAGATATTTGAATATTATCAAACCATAACCCATATCTGCGCAAAATGTAGCTTAAATTAAATATTTATCTCTTTCAATAGGCATAGCCTATTCCTGTTTGTACTTTTCGGTGTATGCATAAGTAAAGTTATTGCTATTGGCGTCTAAAATCTTCATTCTCTTTCCAGCTGTGCTTTTTCTAGTCTTTTCATCTTTAAATAACTTAAGAATGAAGGTAGATATTCATGATCTTGAGTAGTCAGTCATTTCAGAGAAGACGATGATCAAACATAAATTGAAGATACGAACAAATCTTAGTGGGTTTTCAGAGACAAGTGTGAAAGTGCTTATGTTTAGCGCCCGGTTTTCGACTCGTAAAAGGAGGTATACAGGACGTCCTTTTAATGGGTGAATTACAGTATGCATTAGAAAGAAAAACCCTTTAGAATTAAAACATTATACTCTATCTTATCTTGATAGTACATCAGTTCAGATATCGAGATTTATGCTAACAACCTGCATTGTAGATGTTCATACCGAAAGGAGTAGTCGTTCATATTTATTTTTTAATAAAAGGCGTTAAATGGGTGTCATCTATTGACGTCTGTCCATCAGAGAACTTAATTACCATTTAAATGGTGTTTACAATATAATAAATACACACAGCTAAATAGTAATTGCACCATACTGTCGACAACCAAAACGTATCAGAAGAATGAAAACCCTTTGATGCAGATGTAAGAAATATTTAAAATTTAATACAGTTAAAAGCTTATTAACTTGATAAGAGGAAAGAAAATGAAGGGATTATTAATAGCTGCAGCAATTGTTGATGTTAAAATAGAATCCAAAAGATCTTGGTACGGTATGCATGAACACATTGAAGAGTTTACAATATTTATCATGAAAGAAACAATAACATTGTATAGCAAGAGCAGTTGAAATTGATTGAAGGCATAAAGCGCATGTTGTTGTAATCTAACACAGTTGGATCGAGTTTTGAGAGAAATGTTGTAATTTAAAGGTTAAAGGGTGTTCGAGTGTAACTCATTTCGTATGGTTACACATGGTATGTAAAATAGCGATATTTCTTACATGTAGGCTTGCCTTCAGAAATAGCGTCATTAATTACAGTCCATACCACCTCTCCTCCTCCAACAAGTAATAACATAATGCAGTTATTTCAGAGCGTAATGATATGTTAATAGCAACCCAACCTTCATGGATTTCGTATGATGAAAACAGCAAAAATGAACTTTCATGGATGGTGTCTAGACCGAGTTTCTTTTGTCGCAAAGTTTGATTTTGATTTTTTGGATTTATCTCTACTATATCCCTGACGATAAAGAGCTATAAGGGTGACGATGACGAGGAATAAGATTATGCTTTTCCTATGAAATGGAAAAGGACTGATGACTTCTGAGCCAAAATAAGATCTATCAGCCAAGTCAATCGATTATGCTCTCTTCTTCTGGACCGCTGGCCAATCCAATCATTATCTAGGTTTAAATACCTTTTTAATTGAATCTGCGATTAATAGTTATTTGGTGGCATGAAAGCTGAATGGGGCCTATGTAGATTTGGTTTGAAAAATTTAAACCTAAACATTTTAATTTAATAATTTTCAATTTTTAACATTTTACCTACTTAGAAACAATATGGAAATTACTGTATACAAATAACTGTATTGAGAGGAAAAACGGTAATGAACTCATTTTCTTAATCTCAAATTTAACCCTCGAGCGCCATGTCACTTCACCGCAAGGGTAAACAGATTGATATTTTTTTCGAGCAATGAGCAATAAATTAAATATATTTTTCGTTGCAGATGTGTGACGTGATAAGAATAATAATCTGCAATTTCATTTTTAAAAATTTAGGTTGTCCTTCTTTAATTTTTATATTTTCGGCATCATTACATAGATCGTTGGGATTGGGTGTCGCGTAGATGACTGGAAAATACCCCGTGACCCACAAGGTCACTTTAAAACATCAACTGATTTCTATATAGTTGTCTTCAAATTTACTCACTATTGATATCCTATGTATATATCATCTATTACAGATCATATAAATAGTTACTTACTTTTCATAGAGTCTTTCCATATGTGATGGACTTGACAGATATAAGATGTCGAGGAATGAAAACTATGGCACCTCTTTATTAACTGTAAAAGGTTTGGCACGAGAGAAAATGTTCCAAATTTCCTTTAATTATATTTCAGTCACGCTCACAATTTAATTATACAAGAGCAATGACACTATCTACCTACATGCATTCTTGGTACACTCGAACTTCATATTCCATTAGTCCTTGGTTGTAATTCCCATCCTATAATGAAACCACGAAAACACCATAATACTAAAATTTCAACTTCTTTCTAGTCTAAATTCTTGTGAAGAAATCTCTATCTTTTGTACTGAAGAAAACATTATGAGCCACGGCATTTCTTTTATAACTAAACGTACTTAAACATCTATCGCCTATAAACTATTTTCTTTATTGGGTCCCTAGAACAAGCTACTGATAAACAAAAATGCATGAGTAAAACATTTTCTCATGTCTTTCCAATTGACGATAGCATCAGCTTCAAAAATTAATTTTATGGCATTTTTATTTATAATTATCAACCAATCATGGTTTCCGAAATCCGTATGTCTTCTATTTTCTCCCATTTATAAACGAGTTCTAATATTGTTTGCATTTAATGCATACTGTGAGACCTAAAATACTGTACTGTTACCCAGTCGTCTTGATGCTTTCTAATCAGCTCTCCACCACGTACCATTTTGTAACGTATACATGCATATTGGTATTTATATTGTCTTTCCCTTCAAGAACTTGTTTATGCTGCTCACATAATCACAAGTTTTCTTCGGTAGCTTATATTGCCGAGCGGATTTGCATAGTACCAAGGATGAAGTTGAATCTAAAGTAAATAAGTGAGGCACATCGTCAAAGAAAGTTGTATAGTATTTATCTCAGATTTCAATTATGCTTTATCTAAATCCACAATTGTTTCAGAGAATTTGAAGTTCCTTCAAGCGCGAAAGACAGCAGAAGAAAGTTCAGCTGGCCATAGCAGTGTACACTTGCTTAATTTATATTATTTTAAAATGACAGCCCAATACCTTAAATATTATTTCCATCAGATCTTATATAAACAAAGGCAGACAAGTGGGCCTGATATCGTTCACCTGTCATTCACAATTTAAACGTTGACCATTTTACCAATTAAAGTCATATGGTACTGTAGGAGCTAACTTTATATAAACAATGTCGAAAACGTTATCACACTTCCATTTTACCTGGTTTGTATTACTTGCATAATAATAACAATATAGTGAAGAGGCAATTGGAGTAATGTGCCTTGCGGTGGCCCAGATAGAAATCGAAATTGCGACTTTGGATTGTTGAATCTCTACCACTTATCCACCGCGGTAAGTTATTATATAATTTATCAGACTATAAAGATTCTAGTTTGTTCTTCAAACTGGAGAAAAATCATACCAAAATTTGGTCACTAGAATTGCAACAATTACAAGAGATTCAAATACAAGACTTTCTTATAAAAACGTTGATCTTTCCACAATCAAATGCAAACGATATCTTAATAATACAAGACTCTAACAAGTGTTATTATTCTACAATAGTCTTAAACTATGTAACAAAATTCAAACGACACTTACAGTATCGTGACTTAAATCGTAAATAATCGTAAATGTTCTATCACATCACCAAAACTGAAAAATGTTCCGAATAAATGCCTACAGTCTTGAATGTACTGATGTTCCAATAATCTTGAATGCTTTTGAATAGGTTCTCAATATTACTGTAAGCCGGGCGTTTTACAAAGAGAAGCGAACACAACACCCATGGATCGTGGGATTTATTAACGTCAACGATATGAAGAAAAAAAAAAAGAAAATCAGAAGAACAAACCTATTACGAAACAGAACGCCTACTTACGATACTAAAACATAACAAATGCTTTAATATACAATAATACAAATAAGTTATACGATACACAACCAGCACGTGGGTATTTTAATAATATAAATGACAACTTACCAGATAGGAAGATCCTAAACATTGTTACTAACGGTAAGGCGTAGACGAAATGAATAAGATGTCGTTCGTCCAGATACGACACGACGAGCTTCTATGGCCTTTATTAGGTGCCTGACGATCGAGGTTATCGTCGCTTCATGATCGATCAGTCACTTACGCACTCGCACATTCATGATAAACACATACTTAGGGCACATTACAAAAGTTAGTTTTTAGACCAGATAGTTAGTTAGCACATTATATTTCCGATCAATAATTCGCATTAATAATTCTTATTAAATCATATCTGAACATAACCAACTGTTTTCACCATAAAATGGTAATAAATAGGAAGGAAGATTTTGTTTTAAAAAAACACCTCTTTCTAAATATCATCACTTAACTTATGTCGCACCAATAGCATTAACTAAAAAACAAAACAAAATTTCCACATTATTCAAATTATTGGTCAACAAAATCTGTTCCAGAACACATCAAAGTTGCAAATAAGGTTAAGTATTTAGTTAATATCTTATCGAAAAACATGAGAGTTTTAGTAGGCCAAATTTTATTATCAGTCATGGACAAAAGTCAAGCAAACAATTAAAATTATATATACCTGGCAAATATTTGATGCAATATTAGTAAAATTCCACTCGCAAACTAGGTCAAAAGCATTACCTCTCTAGTGATGGGAACATAAACCAGCCAGATGCAAGATCATTTATAACAGAACTCATTTGATATCTGGAACATATTAGATTATACGCCTTGCTTAAGCTCATAAACGTACTCGTTTAGGTGTGGATCCAATTCATAAACGTACTCCTTATAAATCTTGATAATTTAAGTCTTTTTTCCGTGTTTAATAAAAATCATCAAAACACAGTATTTAGTGTACTAAGAACCAGACAGATGAAAATCTAGCGCCCCACCCCCAAATAAAATCAAGAAAAAAAGAGTAGGTTTAAAAAAATCGTTACATTATTGAAAGTAATTCTTCGACACCTGGACCTAAGCCATTGTAATGCAAGAGCATCTCTATATCAAAGTTATCAGAACTATTGATTATATAAACATTTGTTTGCCAAGGTCATCTTAAATTCAAACTGAAAATATGACTTCTTGAAGGTAACAAAATCAAACAAATTGTAGCGATCATCTTACAAACTCGCACGGATTGAGCTCAATACCAAACTATTCCGGGTCATTAATTCTATATTAATTCTATATTCTATGTTATATTCTATATTATATGTTAGGTCTAAATCAGATCGGAAATATGGCCCTTAGATTGCTAAAAAGCATTTGTATGTAAGGACGTGCAGCAAATTCAAGACCACATACAACGGACACAGTAAAAAAAACCCTCACAGTTACTTGTCCAAAAAGGAAATAATCTTGGAGGCGACCTAAGTTATGTGACTTCAATCGTTGTACGTGAAACATTATGATGATGAAACGGTTCCCATATCCCGTACTTTATTGCTCGCATTATCAGGCTATAATCCATGAGTTCGACATAATTGGTCGAACAGTTCTGAAGATTGAGTCGAAATATTTTATTACCTTTTTTGCCACGGAACCCGACCATTTGCCGGTCAGGTCCTTCTTGACACACTGTTAGGAAATATTTTTCCGAGGCCTTTCTTACAAATTTAAAGTTAGTCTGACGAACTCCTTAGAATAAATAGAAGATTAGTTTTTGCACCTAAAACTTAGCGACCAATACCTTTAAATTGCGAGAGCACCTTGGGCAACAGAATTGCTGAAAGATGCCACAATAATTGCATTTCTGTAGCGCCTTTAAATCCTTGACATGTTATATATATATATATATATATATATATATATATATATATATATATATATATATATATATATATATATATATATATATATCAACCATGGAAACCAGACAGACGTCATAGATTATGCTCTTTGTACGTATTGAGTTGAACATACAAAAAAAATCTTCAGTCAGGTCTGGTAACAATTAATAAGAAAGTTCTGAATCGGTTTATCGAAAGTATAAATATGTGGCTGTTCCAATAGTAGTTAGTAGTTAATCACGAAAAAGTAGTTTTGCAATTTTTATAAAAAATAAATCCATTAATTCTGGAGACGAAGACACAATAAGTTTAGTATATTATTGTTCTGAAAATGAGTATATGTCTTTGCTGAAAATATTATTCAAATATTTTTTTCTTAGTTTTATCAGAAATGGACAAGCCGTTTAGAGAGGCAAACTGTATATTTACACCCAGTTTTGTGAGCCAGCAAAATGTCAGACCCGTTATCCAAAGATGGCGAGACTAAGAGCCAGGTCAACCTGGGTCCTTTGCCTCTACAAATCATTGGGAAAGGAACTCAGCTCTTACTTCCTTGGCGTGATATAGCCAACAATACGTTAAAAGTATAGTTAAAAGCATTCAACCAACACTCAGTCACTTTGAAAGCAAAGTTTCGTTCAACTGTAGTGTTTCCAACTAACAAAAGAAACTTTGGCAGAGGCGTCATGAAAACATAACTATTATATCTTTTAACAAGTTATCTGCTTGGGTGATGCTGAAATTAAATTTGGTACTGCTTCTCGCTTTCTCTCATTTTTTTAGTTTCAGTATTGATATCTACATGGTTGGCAGTAAAGATTGTGCCATCCTCCTAAATGAGTAAGTATTCACGCAACACATCGATGCATAATATACACCAAGGCAACAAATACTTTCGGACATAAAACAACGAAGAAAAAGTATTCTGATAACAAAAATATTACTCTCACTTACCTAATCTAAGGCAACACATTTATTGATGTATTTCCTTCGCACTTGGGTATTTCGTCCTAATGAAGATGAAAATTTTTTAAGATTTTTAACTTAGAAATTTGATTGTTTACTGTATACTGAAAGAAAGGAGATTTTATAAATGTATCACGTATACACTACGTACATCCAATTTATAAACCCTTAAGAGCTACTTGTGAGAACCAATGTTCCGTTGTCTGAAGATCAACATTGATGACAATTTATCAGTTGTAAGTACGTTGTTGTATTTGCCAGCCAATCAAGATACAGATACACAGCTTTATGTGTAGGTGTTATCTCATACTGCAACTAAGCCTAATATTTTAGAGATAATAAGCATAAACACAGAGAAAAAAAATAAAGAAAATAGAGCAAGAAAAGTGCATAAAGCTTAGTCAGAAAATATAAAAATAATTATAACTAATTCATTTTTTAAATCTGAAGTTTGACCTTCTCACAGGGTACCCAGAGGCGGGAGCCAACAATGACACTTTCATGAAATTCGTTCCACCGGTTTAGAAGATGTGGTTACGGTACAGTCAAAACAGCTTTAGATTCCATTTTTGTGTGCATGATTCATCTGTGCAATTCGGGTTATAGAGTATAGAGATTGGCTTTAATTCAGATCTGTCTTTTTAAAGACTGCCTGCTATGCTTAGTCTTTATCACTTCATGGACTTCTAAGGTAATTTCGAAATAAAAATAGCTGATACATTTTTAAAGGTTTCTTTTATATTTTATAATTAATTTACTTCACTTTCAGAATTTAGTACTATCCACTCTGGAAGACTTTCTCAAACCTGTATGATGGTATTGTTTGCATTAAACTCTCTCTCTGTATATATATATATATATATATATATATATATATATATATATATATATATATATATATATATATATATATATATATATATATATATATATTCACAAATTGTAAATTACGCTGTATGTGTGTAAAGACAATATTTACTAAATAAATGTTAACAATTGCAAAAACATCAATAAAGCAGCAGCTACCCACCCCAGAAAAATAACCGACAAAGGGACTAGAAAGAAGCACATAAAATGATGATGTCATCATATCTGGATGTGTTATGCGTGTTTTGTCCGTTAAGACTATATATAGCATCAAGATATTCTATAGATCCCTGTGTAAACATTAGCGGCGTAAACTGCTTTAAATTTAAAGCTGTAATGTTAATTACTTGTAGCTCTTTTGTATCACTTCTGCCACAAATGTCCAAAAGATTGCTTGCATTTCGCATTAAATGAGGATTCGTTTTATTGGCTATGACAAAATTCAGTAATCATCATGCTATCATGGCTTATTATTTAATATTTATGTCTTGTGTTTGTGTGTGTGTGTGAGTTCGTGTGTGTGTGCGAATGCGGACATGTCGAAAACTGAGAACATATTTGTTTCGCTGTCCAAATATAACAATATAAATTTTATCTGTTTGACTCTTTATTGATTTATGTAGAAAATATCAGGTATCTAAGCCCCGTAAACTTTATTTAGCGATTTACTTATATGTCTTAAGCGCTCAAAGTAATTTACAAAAGAGTGAAGCAAGGGAACACTTGGATGCCGTTATAAATACTACTCTACTGTTTTTAACTCTATTTTTCGTGGTGCTTCAGTTTAGTATGACTATAAATAAACATTCATTTTTCATTCTTTCTTTGTCAAACTTTCATTTTTCAACATCTAATATATCTATACATACTTTGTGGCTCATTGGAAGCACCGTAACGACCAGGTAGAAAATGGAGGTCATTACATTTTGAAACAAAAGCTTTGCTGAGATGTTCTTAAAAGCATGGACATTGCTTTTTGTCTTTTGTCAGGGGCTGATAATCAGTGTCAATCTTGTATCATGACAGAAAGCTCAAGAAAGTGAGAGATAATAATTTTCTTGCTCCAAATTTAATAGCATTTAACTAATGTAGTTTTGACATCTGTAAGGGAAATTCTTCTGAGATCACTTCCCCTACAACAAAGAAGTAGCTATCAATCAATTTACATTTTTTGGTTCAACTTTGAACATCATTTTCAGAACTGAATGAATTATCATTTTATGCTGCAGCTTGTTTTTCTTTTCATCTGTTTTACTCTTAAAACAACTTAAAATATGAACTTGTTGACATCATATATTGTTTCATTATTAAGTAGCATGAAAACAATTTGTGAGGATGTTTATAAGATGTAATTGCAGAATATAACGAATCATTCGATTCGTTTATTTTTTTAAATTGCATATTTGTCATATTTAAAGCTTGAAAAGGTGTTCCATGTCGACGGAAAATTATAAGAGGAACAATATAGTGTGGGATATAATAGCTGCACACAAAATCCTTGCGTACTGCTTAAATATATACCAATCTGGGTTCGAAACTCTGTTGAGTATGAATTGAAATTCTCTAACCTGTTATAACATGTATACCTATCTATACCAAATGCTTAAGACGGTGCTTTATTATCTTGTTCATACATACATATAGTCAGCATTATATATATATATATATATATATATATATATATATATATATATATATATATATATATATATATATATATATATATATATATATATATATAGTGTAATAAAATAATACGATCATACAGGTTAGAGAAATTAAATTCGTACTCTACGGAGTTTAGAACCCAGCTCCGCGAGTAAATGGCATCCATCGCCTTGCCTGCACGCACCATCCCATATACCGTCACAACTAAGCACGCATCACCAAATAAATGATGGCACTGAGTCGGTGTTATATAAGCTCGTGCGTAGCAGACAAGACTCGCGTGACGACCTAGTAAATAATTGAATTATTTACTAGGTTGTCATGCGAGTGTGTCTGAATTATCCGTAGAGTACGGATTTAATTTCTCTAACATGTATCGTAGTATTGTTTGCATTAAACTATTATTTCTGCCCACTATTATCAAGATTCTGCTACAGAATCAGGGATAGCACTGTCTGTTTTGTCCGGTATATATATATATATATATATATATATATATATATATATATATATATATATATATATATATATATATATATATATATATATATATATATATATCACTGCCATGACAAGGCTTTATATCAAAATAAACGATTATCCTTGACAATAAGAAATGCATAAACTATTGACTGTTTGAAACATATTTGATGCACCATATCATATTTCGTGCTAGACTTTCAAATTTGTAATCTATTTATGGCTAGCAAATTCTTTTTGTTGAAACATTAGAGGTAAAGGTAATAGAAATATTGGCCAGCATCTTTTAAGCTCCTAATGGAAAGCCATGTAACCACCTTGAAACAGAAGTTGAAACTATTAGCAGCCAATAGCACTGTGCCATTGACTATTGAAATTATCTTCTTGAACAATGATGATGGAGTATTTTATCTTCCCTAGAAACTTTAGTTGCCAGTCTTAAAAGACAGAGAAACAAGCTGTACTCATATTGCACTCCATCAGCTACATATAATTCTTGATACCAGTACAAGTAATTCGTATTAGATAATCCCGAGTGGAATATACGAGAAAGACCTTCTTCGACAGGGCCATTAATTGGCGTCTAGAACTTAATCTCTTTCATGTCAATAGGTAGAAACAGATCTCCCCATTCCCGTCCATTCGTGGTTCGAAGATACTTCTTGAAGTGTTTTGAAGAACCTACTGCTTCAAAAATATTTTAGGTTGGTACTTTTCCTATGTAGACTTGTCAAAGCTCCTAAACCTGTGTTAATTCTTTATTTCAAAATACTAGTTCTTGTAATAAATGTAAATGTTTAACTTATCTACGTTTTGTGCGTTAAGTATTTTTCCTGTTTTTTTTAAAGTTTGCTTTGAATCTATTTTTTCTAAGAACCTATAACTGTTTCAGTCCCTTGTTTGTTATTCATTCTATTACAGTTCCTTCCTAATAACATTAAGTTGATATAATTATAGTTCAGATATATGAGAACGTAATACACTATTCTAGTCATAATATATTTAACCACGATTTGTATTCTCCGTCTTACTCTCGAGGAGAGAGATGGTAGTGTGCATGATCTTAAATTTGCATCAATCATTCGGATAAAATACACCTGCACAGTGTCTAAGAAAATCACAACAAAAGTAATCCAAAAGATTTTGCGTTTCAGAACGTTTTGCAAGACAAATTAAATAGGCGAACAATTCAATCCAGCAAGATCTACAACATGAGTTTGTCAGAAAGCAAAAGCATATTTGTCTTGGATGCAATGAAACATTGGAGTGGTTCATTTCGAATTTTATTTTTAACAATTAAATTTCTTGAAAATTTCAGTTTATTCATCAAACATTGTAAATTAAAAAGCGAAATCAACAGGTCTATTTTCAAGATAATTTTAAGTCAAACAGAAATACAGTTAAGTGGTACATTGTAGAAATACCTGTTGCGAGAAACGTAGAATCGTCATAAAAATATATTGCCTTCATCATGTCAAAGGCCAGTTCGTTAAATACGTCCCGAAACAAATAAATACTACATCATCAGGTACTAAAATTATATTCATTCCAAGCCTCTGAAAGCAAACGTAGCATCAAACGAAATTTCTAAAAAGCTTATTTAGCGCAAGTCTCTGAAGTGCGGACCGCACATTCAAATCCATAATATTCAGTCTGGGCTTTTATGAAAAGCATAAATATGCAGCCACAGGCATTAAAAGCATGTTAAAACCGGATGAAACGTAATGATATCAACATCATGTTTTGGCACAAAGTCCAAAAGAAAGTGTTTAATAACTTTCAAAACATACATTTACTACACATAATTGCGAACAATTCCTCCATAACTTCCATTGTCACCCAATTCATGTTTCCTAGTCAACTGATATATATATATATATATATATATATATATATATATATATATATATATATATATATATATATATATATATATATATATATATATATATGTTTCGTCTGATCAGAATATAACATGTAACAAATCGCTTTGACATTTGTTCAAGGATATCCGTCTGATACAATTTTCTCTGACTGAACAGTCATTGCTAGTCATCGTTTGCTGCTTTATTTCAACTTTAAATATTAGTTCATAGAACTAAATAACCATTTGGTTTTATTTTGGGAGTTGGGTGGAACTATATTTCATGTTATCTCTTCAACACTATAAGACAAATTTTGCACTCTTATACCGTTTATTTAATTTCAACGTGGCACAATATAAATTCATTATTTTAGTTCATATATATTGATTCTGATATTTAAAAATTTGCACTTATTTATCAGAAATAAGATAAAAGACAAAGGGAATAAGTGCAAAAATGAGAAATGTATCTTCGAGCAACAAATGGCAAAGAAGGAGGAAAATCATTTTCACGTTCAAATTCTTAATGCGACATCACGAATAAGATGCCAGTTAATGGCAAAGTTTATCTCGTCTAAACAAGTCTTTGTCATTTGTTCTGGTCTGTATTATCTAGTAATATTTATATGAACTGATATCAAGAATTATATACGCTTGTTGGAGTAAAGAAAATCGTGTTTCTATGTGTGAAAAATGGATTGCTACACTGCTTTGGAAGAGGGACCGAATTTCAATGGTCAATACTACAGCGCCATTTAGGCACAGTTTAAGGTTTTAGTTTCGAAACCTTTTCACCGGGATTTCCGGTTTCATGACTTACTATCAGAGGCCATAAGGAGGTTTGATACTGAGATTTTATTACTTTAACTATCTAACGTTTCTAATAACAAAAACGAACTAACCACTTATAGATGATAAAGGTAAAACAAAAAGTTGCTGCTTTCCGAATCCGCTTCAATGAATCGCTAGTGGATATTTTATTTTTCTTCAAAGAAAAGTTCTATTTTGATAGAACTCTTGTCATAGCATGAAACCTATGTACAATTAATAATAGATTGACCATAATAAGCATGAACGAGATGACAAACGAACGTCTAACATTTTCGCTATAATTATACATCTAGGTAGTCCTCTGGAATAATGTGTCCATACTATTCTCTGTTGTACACCCGTTAGAATTTTCTAACGAACAAATTAAAGCTTTCAAGCATTAGAAATGTCATATATGAAATAAACAGATGTATGAGTCTAATGGTATATCATGCTATACAATTGCATATTGTTAACTTCAGGATAAATCTATTCATCTCAACCTTGAAATAAATAGAAGTGTCAACGAGTGCCTAAGTTTTCGTATGGAGTTACAAAGAGTATAACTGACACAAATAAGTAGCATCGCCACCCTCAATTTCTGCACAGGCAATGGGTATTCATTCATGTTTTTGAAAAAATATTTAAAATTGAAAGAAAGCACCAGCTTGATAGCTAGACACTTTTCTTTCTCAGAGGGAATGATATAAATAAATAATAAATATGATAAATAAATGATATAAATATAATAAATAAATGATATAAATAAAAAACAAATCTTTGTTACATTTTATTAAATTTCGAAAAGGGGAAATAATTATATCTCTCCTCCTTAACTGGCATGGGGACATGAGCATGAGAAAAATGAAGAATATTCAGGAGTTTTGTTTTTCAATTTTTGGCAATTACAAAGTATTAATCGTTTGTGGAAGTTATTGAACATAATTAATATTTTACTTATCTTAAAACATGGCTTTCTTTGTGTTTCAGAATACATTGCTTTATTGGCTTTTAATACGTGTGTAGGCACATTTATATTGCTTCACATTGGACTCACGAGACTAGTTCAATTCCCCTTGCCAACCTATGCAAACATTGTGTTATGAAAACTTCAATAACAAATTTCTGAGTGATTATGATCAAACTAATATTTATCAGCATAGACACATTATGGATGAAAAATTCTGTCTAGAAAAAAACTATACGAGCCTCGGCATATTCTGGATATACATTTGTTTGAAATTTCTGACTTCAAAGAGTCAGGTTATGATTTCAGTAATGAGTCTTCCTAACTCAAGTTTGCAAAGGGACCTAAATTCTACCAATAAAGCAATGCTTTTGTTTCTTTTAGGACGTTTGATGGTATTATCGAATTTCAGAGGTTCATCTTGAATATATTTCGTCTTCTCCGCATGTGTGTTTGATGTGTTTCCGATATTCGTAGTGAATAAACTTTGAAGAAGTGCGTTGAATGGTATTTTGGCGTTTTGAAAGGCTTTGTAAATGTATTCTCTTGCAATCCCTTAAGAGTATAAGACACTGATTAAAATCATGATTATAATTAGCATGATTAAAATGAAGCATCAACGTCTCATATTGTTCTAATATCTACGCGAGGACAGCGACTGATTTGGGAATGAATAATCGGGAAAGATCTGGAACAATCATAGTTTCGGACAAGAATTGGATATAAGAAAAATAAAGAAATGAAAACAGCAGAAGCACACAGAAGACTTATTGTGCAATAAAGTGCTTGAGTGAAGTATTCGAATTTCATTCAAGAACTAATATTCTGAATTTAAAGTGAAGTCAAGTTTAAGAATTCTGACATGGTCATCAAAGTGAAAGCACCAAACTAATGTATTCCAGGAGTGGGTTTAGGAATCTTTAAAATACTCCAAGTATATTGGAATAACATATGGCAAGGAAGTGAATCTATTTCAGTCTATTTTGACATAAAAGATAGTACCTATAAAATGCGGAATTTATTGAAGATTAAAAAGTAATTTGCCCACAATATAAAACAAATGTACAACGAAGTTTTGAAAGCTGCAAAATGTTAGTTTTTAGAGTGAAAAATTTACAACTGTTGTTTACAATTAAGAGAATAGACAAATTAATCACAATTTTTGAGAGAACGGAATTATGTCTGGACAAATTACGAAATTCGAGAAACATTTTTAAATTGTAAAATGTTTAATAGTGACATAACCAATAAAAAGACTTTACGTTGTTCTCAGTGACACAACGACAATTAAAAACTAGGGAGCATGTTTGGTTTCCATTTTATCGTACCACAAGAGATTTTCTAGTTGCGCTTTTCTAGTGTAAGTATACACGCTGTTGATGCTGAATATTTTGTTATGCAAGTATAAATTCACTAAGCTGAACAAGAAAAACATGAACTTGTTGACGGGAGCTACTCTAACATGGGTGCCTGATTGTCATTGTCTTTATTGTGAACTTTGACGTTCAGGTTTCTTTTATTGAGACAGATGGAATCTTCGGCTTGGATTTCTAGTTCAATATGCGCCGCTTTCAAGTGTCGTATTATCATCATCCAGTGTTTCATCAATTGTACGCTGATGACACCAAAATGTATAAATCTAGCCACAAAGCTAGCCACTCAGCTGAAGTTGATCCTTCTATCCAAGGTGCATTTCCGATGTGTAATCATGGAGGACATGTATCAAGCTGATGATAAAACTGAAGCAAAACTGATTACAACGCAAAGACTTTCTCATTCACATCCTTTACCTCAAACAATAAATATTAGCAACACCAACATTATATTCACGCAGTCAATACGAAGCTTACATGTTACTCTCGACAGTACCATCTCATTTCACCAACATGTCATGAACATATGCTAGGCTCAGCTCCATTGACAATTATCTTTCAGTTGATGTCACTCAACTACTTGTGTGTTCCTTTGTGCTTTCAAGACTGGACTATGGTAACTCAATACTGTCTGGTTCATCTCAATATCTACTCCAGACACGTCACAAAGATCAAAAAACAGCTGCTTGGATCATCTTTAGATTACCACGATTAGAGCATAACACCGTCTTCTCTGTAACATACACTGCCTATCCATTCGATCCAGAATCAAAATACAAAATTTGTTTTCTGTGCTACGTTTTACTGACGGGCTCCAGTTCAACATACCTATCCAACCTCACCCATGTGTACACAACAGTAAGATACTTACGATCTTCTTCTGATATTGTCATTATTCCCAATATGAAGAAGAAGCCATATGGACACGTTCTTTTACATACCAGGGCATATAACGTGGATTTTAAAATTCACGTATTTCGACTACAAGAAAAGACTTAAGACCTAATAATGTATGCTTACCTTAAATATTTTCAACATGTTTTCTATTTTCTAATTTCATGGTGTTTGTTGTTTGTAGTCATATCATTACATATGTTAGTCTAATTTTGTAAAGCGCTTAGAGCTTCTAAAGATTAGGTGCTATAAAAAGTCCTCAATGTTAATGTTATTATTATTATTATTATTATTATTATTATTATTATTATTATTATTATTATTATTATTATTATTATTATTATTATTATTATTATTTTCTTGCCGTGTAGCAGAAAAGGAATTCATGCCTTTGTCATAAGCGTGAAGCGAATATATACAGGTTTCCTGGAGCCTTAGGATATCGTTTTCTGTATGAATCAACACATTTTGCCTGCTTTTGTCACGGCTTTGATACGTTGAACGTTGAAACTAATTGAAATAGTTTTGACGAGAATTTGAGAATTAAAAAAATAAATCCTAGATGAATTCTAAGGGAATATATACTAAATTGAGAATTCATTGGTGATAGTGTTCAGAATTAGTAAATGAGAGGATTATTTCTGTCCAGGTGTTTTTGAATTGGCTTGTTGAATATGTCGAAGAGGAAAGTGGTTGATCATTAACTGAATTCCTCACCGGAGTGGAATAAATGCTTTCTACCAAAGCTGCTTCCCAGGAAGCTTCGTAATCTGATTGTACAGTATAATGTATTTTGTCTATGAAGTAAAAAAGGTGTTCAGGAAACCATTCTTAGAATTGTCACAAAGGAAATTATAACATTTATCTACTGAGTACAATAGTCGACAGTTGTTGATTTCTTTTTTTTTTCAAACTAAACTTTCCAATTCTTGCATTGATGGAACTGTACACCACAAAGGTATGGTAGAAAGCGATTATATAACTGTCATGGACACGTTCTCCACACCTTTCTCCACAATGGTTTTGTTGTTCCTTTAAAGATAAATTCTAAGAAGGAAATGTAGCTTTTTATTCAGCGTTGCGGTCCTTTCTATTATCTATGACGTTTTGAGCAGTTATCAAAGCATCGTAACTGATTGGACAGCCTTTCCAATGAACTCACAACTCTTACCATCGATGTTTCTATCGAGAATACCATTGACATTGTACACATAGTCTTTTATCCACTCTCTGTAACTAGCGAGTCAAAGGTTTATTTTAACCCCTCTCTGTTTATATATTACATTTGCAAGTTTTGTTTAATCAATGCCAACCAATTTCAGTTAATTATTTTGCTTCTTCTTCAATGATTTAAAATTTGGAAGCAGTAGCAACTAATGGAAATATTTGGCAATCATTTGAATATTATATCTTTTCCAAGAAACACAATCAGTTCCGGAAAGAATTATGCATGTCTGTCTTCGAAGAAAGCTTAAATTTGATCCATACGTATGTTTGTTGGTATAGTGTGTGCAAGCGCAATTACCCTTCTCATTTTACAGAGACATATATTGTTTTTTTTTAACAAGAACTAACACTCAATGTAGGATGCATTGAATCCTTCTGTCCATCTGAATGTTACCGTTTGCAATCTGTAGCAAAATATTGTACTCTCTCTCTCACTCATTTTACAACAAACAATTGCATCCAAACCAACATCATCAACCTGGAATTTAAAATCATAATTACAAATGAAATGAAAATTAATAGCAACGGTTGAATGAAATACAATTGAAATTTACCATGAAAATTTAAACAACCAAATTTGGAAATGAAAAGAGAAACGATGTATAGAACATGAAAAATGGAAATGAATATTACAAAAAATTTAAAATGATAATCAAGCATGAAAATTGAACACCCAAATTTAAAATTCCCCTTCAAGATATGAAGTTAAAAAAGAAAAAAGTAATGAAAATTGAAAGTTGAAAATTAAAATTCAATACTAAAAAACTCGATGTTTGTGGATATTATCGCTTTTTTCTTTAACACCAAGGAAAAGTGTATCGATGGAAAAAGGAACTTCATTAAATCATTTGAAATCTAGTCTGACTCCACTGCGTTGTCGACCTTGTAGATACGTTCGTGTTTAATATGTTTCGATATTTGTAATAAAATGGATAAGACGAAGTCCAATGATCACTCTGAAAAAAAATTGTTGATGTTTAACATAGAGCGACTGATTAGAAAAGCTTAATGTAGATAAAAATTGTGTTGTTTTGCCCTTTATAATCAAATATTAAGTTTGGGCCTGCCCGTTTGCATTTTGTCGGTCAATATTTGTTTTCTAAGGAGGTTGATTGATTTCTTCATTTAGGCCACTCTTTAGAAATCCCTTAAATTATTAGTTTGAGTGTTGGTTATTCAAATTTGTATTTTGCATACGTATTTTTCACAATGTTTACCGTTTTTAAAATTTGTAAATTTGTCCAGACATTTTACAGTTCTATCCATGTTTAGCATATTTTGTTGATTCCTTTACTTGTTAAAATAAATTTGAATGTTTCACTGTCAAAACAAACATTTTACAAATTTTGAAATGATTTTGTAAAACGTTTAACATTTGGGGTGTATTAACATTCAGTAACTTGTTAATTCATTTGGAAATGACAGTGTTACTTTGATTCAGACCATATTTTGAAATTGTTCTGGACATTCTTCTAACTGTATGAGTTTTGAAATTTTTGTACTAAATTTAGTCCAGACCAATATTTTAACATTTTTCATTTTTAATTACCGCTAAACTCTGTTGGGGGTTCGGAATTTTGGTGTTAGTTATGGTCCAATCCAACACTGACATTTTTCGGTATTTAATTTAGTCTCCGGTTGAGTCTTTGACAGTTTCGAACGCTGAGTGCAATTTTAAGTCTGGGGCATTATACTCTTGATGTTTTCTAATCTTCGCTAAAGTCTGTGACGGGTTGATAAGTTGAATTCCACATTTAGTCACGTCCGTTTTAGTATTTTAGTATTATTATGGGTTGATTAAAGCTATAACACGAGTAGAATTTATGCAAATTTACTGACACCCGTAACAATCTCTCTCTCTCTCTTTCTCTCTCTCTTTCTCTCTCTCTCTCTCAGTGTCGGATACTTGATAATTTGGTATTGTTCGCTTGAAATCACTGAGTTGTGATGATATACTAGGGATTTTGGATATCAGAAAACGGGTACAACATGAAGCGTGTTGGATAATATATGTCCTGAATTTGATTGCATAAAAAATATAAATTAAAAATATTGTTTTTGTCCCAAGAATGACCTATCTTAAGCAGTCCGAGGACAAATAAATATATGTTAAATTCTCCTGTCAACAGACTAACATGTATCACCCTAAATTTTTAAGGCTATAGAGGACAAACTAAATCTTACGAATATTCTTAGGCCGTAAGAGGACAGATGTAGTCCCATGGTAACATCCCTTCCCATCAGAGTGACGCTCACGTGTTAATCTATCAGTAACTTAATGTCGGATTTCCCATTGTCTCTAGAATTACCCGCGGCTAATTCCCATATGTACTAGACACTCCCATATTACTACTGAAAAACAGAAATCTTGTCATGGGTGTGAAAAATATATACAAAGATATAATGTATCGACCATATTATGCGTGAACGAGATGACAACGATCTTTTAAACTGGTCAATATAGCTTTACATCTGGGTAGCCTGTGATATGTTTACGTGCTTTTCTCGTTATCCACATATTCAACAATACTTTTCCTCTTAGAATTATGTGGATAACAATGGCAAGTTTTCAAACATTAGAAATGAACGAGGCTAGCGATTAATAATATTAATAATTAATAATTAATAATATTCTACAATTACATGCTCTTAACCTTCTGAAAAATCAATCTTTTTATGCAGAACTGAAATGAAAGATCAACGAGTTCATATTTGTTTTGCTATGGCATTCAAGGGTTATAAAACTGACATATGACATAGTAACCTAAAAAAGACCTCCAAAAACTATTGTTCAGCTCAAGATTAAAACAAATCTTCGAAGTTGACTGTACTCACATAACTGATGGCTAGACGTTTGTTTTGTTGTAGGAGGACAAAACCACAGAAGAATTTCCTTGAATAAATGTCAAAACTATTTTTGTACATATTATTTATTGCAAAAAGAGGAAATAATTCTCTCTCTAAGATGACCAAGTTACATTATTAAAGAGACAATGTAGATTATTGAGTATTTTTTTTTCACGCTATTGATAATATTTGTAGTGTCTGTAAAACATTGTCTTCATAGGGCATCCGGATTTAGTAAATTGTTGACTATATATTGTCATTAAAATACGATTTTGATAGATGATAGTGCATCCGGTTTTAGTATATTTATTTCGCTGTGTTTCTGGTGCTATTTTTAGCGTTTAAGATGACTATGCCTTATGATGTTTGCTATAGACAATAAATGATTTTCGGACATATTTTCTCTTCAATACAGACCGCACCACTTCCAGAATGTGTGTTTATTTACTTCATGGATTCATTTTGCCCTTCATGCTGTATTTTAAATGGTTACTAAGAATGAGTCACCGTTGCCTGCTTCTTTCGATCTCCGTGTCACAAAACTAGAAATAAAATGGAAATAAAAATGGAGATTATTAATTTTGTATCTTCTGTAAATTCTGGACCATAACTTTAGTATTTACAAACGCGTGTTTCATTTATGATCGGGTTTGAATTTGTTTTAAATTTTGAATACTGCATGCTATTCTTTTTTGCTGTTATTCTTACTCGTACGGGATTTCTTCATTTTTTAAATCGTGATAACCTTTAATTAAATGCACAACTGGAAATGAATAGATGGTAGATATTTTTGAGAACGATTCTTCACTCAGTGAATAATGATATTTTAAGTGAAATTCTTACATTTTGTATAGTTGATTTGGTATTGTTTGTTAGTTCTTTAGCAATGAATGTAGGCTATTTATAATTTTATTTTGGAGCTGACCTTATCCAAAGTCAAGTTTACTGTGGATCTGACATTGGAGATTGACGTTTCTACTTTATAACCAAACATTAAATAGTTAATGGTTCTCACTGAATGTGGGTGAATTATTAGGATAATTTTTCCTAAAGGTTAACACGTTTGTTTTCGTCTGTGTCTAGGATATTGAAATTCCTTCATGAAGAATCTTTTGCACATGATGTTTCCCATGTTCTTTGTTACAATTAAGTAATCGATTGCTACTGTTTACAACTTAAACGTTTATGCAAATGAAATTTTGACCTACACCATGGTTCTACATATGTGCTCATATTTTTATATAATCTCTTTTACTTCAAAAAAGTATTCATTCTTACGATGTCAAAAGCAAAATCATTTGTACTGTTGTGTTTATTTTTTAATTTTGGTGGAATTACCTATTTAAATTATTATTCACTGGAATTACAAAGTGCTCAATAATATTCATTGACAGAAACATTAATTTGGAATTTTATTAATTTCAGTCAAGAACATCATGGATTATATTATTGTGATTCATCAAAAGACTGTTGGGACACGTTCACGTCACATTCCACTAGTGGCACATCAACACATTCATAGTTGACGCTTTTTATTTCGAACACCATTAGAATTTAATGAGAGGTTTATTCGACGGCACTGCTGGCATAACCTTCCGTGCTTTTTGGAATGTAATTCACAATGACGTAAGCTCTATTTAAATTTTCGCTTTTAATTGTAGGAAGAATTTTTGTTTTACTTAGTTGAACACCACATATTTGAGTTGAAATATATACCTTTTCGCCTATTTTGTATTTTTTTGGGTCAAAATTAGAATAGCAATACAGTGTCATATGAACAAATTTTTCATTTTCTTCTATTGTTAGCACTTAAAATATAATTCTAGGCTTTGTTTCTGGTCAAAAAATGTCAGGTAACTGACTACATGTATTTTGTTAATCCCTTTACCGTATGTACAAGGTAACCGCGATCTTTGGCCTATACATAATATACCAGGTAAAAGACTTACAGAAATACCAATACGTATCCAACCAATAAACCCACCTATTGTTTCTTTTTTTAAAAATAATATATCAATGTTTGATTTATTATTGAATAATAGTGTACTATTATTTTGATACGTAAAAATGAAATTCTAGATACAAACTGCAGAAATCAGCTATATTTATCAAACTTCCTATTTTGACATTCTTATATTTGTTGGTTTCTTCTTGTATCCATTATAAGCCAGGCTAACATTCATCTTGTCAGGATTAAAGAGTTGGTGTCAGGCTCGTAAAAGTAAAAAAAATTAATTTATTTCCCCAAAATACAAAGTGAAAATTTACAAACAAACTTACATTATGTGAATCAAATTCCAGATAGTCCTAAAAACGATGTCAAATCATATGTCAAGAAGTATAGAGTATTCTGAAATATGATTTTCACTGGTGTCCCGAAGAAGGGCTAGTCTTGAAAGTGCTGATGTAACAGTAATCTGGAATAGTTCTGAAGTACTAACAGTCTTGATGCATAACTGTGATATAATATAAATTGTCTCTCTAAATGAAATTACAATAATCCCCAAATAGATATTTAGTCTGAACGTAATATTGAGTACTTTTTAATAACAGATAATAATTTTATTAAATAAATCGTCTCAAATTTCAATTGAGCAGATATAAAATTTATTCCACTAAAGACTATATTTAAACAGGAATTAGAAATTATGATGCAAAAGGCTTTCCATACATCTCCACCTGATGTTTGAAGCAATAATAATTTCAGAATATACTCTGTCATCTTAATTTTCTATTACAATCATCAACAAGAATAGGTCGTTTTAATTAAAGTTTAGCTAATTAACTGGAAAAGGGCAAGCAGACCATATTTTCTAGAGTGAATACCAATGTGCTGATCTAAGTAAACATGTTAACCTCGACATGATAATAATCGTAAGATATAATATACAATCATACACAAAAATATCTATTTCATATGCTACTTAAACAAGTGAAATGATGTGGGCCAGGTAGGTTCAAACTTCTACCCTCAGTTATGGACAAAGGTGAATCACAAAACACAAATGAAAGCTCGAATGTCATCGCTTTTAATAAATTTCACCATTTCGCAGATTAAATTTAACTAAAACTTGAAGCAAAAGAAATTAGTTGTTAAAATGAGTTATCTTAAATAAACCGTTCTTTTAAATTACCAAGATATTATGTTTAAACGATGATCAAATATTCAATTAAGAAATAAGAGGTGTCATCCCTTTATTAAGTCTTTCTTAATTCCGTTTTTTATTCATAATTGCTTCAATAGTAGTGATATGGTACATTTAAAAAATTTATATTTTGATTTAACTGACAACAACAAGAACAACAACAACAATCAAGTGGCGGACAAATTGATGCGAGAAAGATTGAACGAAGGTAAGCTTATTATACATCAACAGATTTGGCATATTCATTACCTCTGACTTTTTTTTGCACATTACGGTGACATAAACGCTTTAAAATACACAGCATCATGACCAGCCATAGGCTGAAATGACAGATTTGGCCTAATAAGGCACCGCGGTCACAAGGGCTCTGCGTTTTAGTCGTTTTTAGAAATATATCTATAAAGAAAAAAAAAGTTTTTAAGCAATGCAAGAATATTTTAAGTTCAATATCGTATAAAACTTGTCACCTCCTTTTGTCTGCCTTTTCGCACTGTGCCAGGCAAGATTGTTTTTGCCAGCCCAGAATATCTTGAGACATGACCGTACCATTTCAGTTTTCATTTTTGTTTACAGTGGTCAAGAGGTCTTCATAGGGTCCAGTGGCTCATTAGATCCTGTAGTGAACTTATTCGTTGGTTACATGGTCATTATATGAGATTCTAAATATCTTGTACATATTTCACAAGCATACAGAAAGATAGATATGACAATCAAGCACATCAATCTTATTTTGGAACCAAAACCAATGTTGGCATCTTTCCATAATGGTCTGAGTTTTGTTATTGCTACTATTGTCTGGGAAATCCTGCAAAGTAATTTTGGTTTGGAGCCCTCATCTATGATAATAGATTCCAAGTACTTAAAGCTTGTGACTCTTTCCAGCTTCTGTCTACTGAACCTTGTTTCTGCACAAGGTATTTTTGTATTACAAAGAATTATAGATATAGGTGACGGTATATGGGCTGGTGGTGCGTGCAGGCAAGGCGATGGGTGCCATTTACTCGCGGACCTGGGTTCGAAACTCCGCAGAGTACGAATTTAATTTCTCTAACCTGTATGATAGTATTGTTTGTATTAAGCTATTATTTCTGCCCACTATTAACACTATTCTACTACAGAATCCAGGGATAGCAGTCTATTCTGTTTTGTATATATTTATAATTCTTTGTAATACAAAAATCCTATATACCTTGATTTCTTTCATAGGAATCTGGAACAACTATATATATATATATATATATATATATATATATATATATATCTACAGATATCTATATCTATATATATATATATATATATATATATATATATATATATATCTATATATATATATATATATATATATATATATATATATATATATATATATATATATATATATATATATATAATTATGTATATGAGAATTATTTACTAGGTCGTCATGTGAGTGTGTCCGCTACGCATGAGCTTATATAACACCGATTCAGTGCCATTATTTTTTTGGTGATGCGTGCTTAGTCGTGACGGTATATGGGCTGTTGCGTGCAAGCTAGGCGATGGGTGCCATTTATTCGCGGAACTGGGTTCTAAACTCCGTAGAGTACGAATTTAATTTCTCTAACCTGTATGATAGTGTTGTTTGTATTAAACTATTATTTCTGCCCACTATTATCAAGATTCTACTACAGAATCCAGGGATAGCACTGTCTGTTCTGTCTGGAATATATATATATATATATATATATATATATATATATATATATATATATATATATATATATATATATATATATATATATATATATATATATATATATATATATATACATATATATATATATATATATATATATATATATATATATATATATATATATATATATATATATATATATTTCCTATATAGTTCCTTCATTAATCTAACACTGGTAGATGCAACGAGAGAGAGAGAGAGAGAGAGAGAGAGAGAGAGAGAGAGAGAGAGAGAGAGAGAGAGAGAGAGAGAGAGAGAGAGAGAGAGAGAGAGAGAGAGAGAGAGAGATTGTTACGGGTGTCAGTAAATTTGCCAAAGAGAGACAAACTATACAGCACGTTTTAATATCTTCACCGGCCAAGAATATAAGTTGTTTTCTGATACATTTATTGTCAAGACGAAGGGTTAACTGGCATCGATTTCTTATTAAGTGACTCCACAATAGTTGACATGATAAAATATAACAATAAGACAGATTAATAAAAATATGTTTGTTCCAGTAAACAATGCAGTTCCACCTCGCCTTTATTTTATTTGTACACAACACTGCTAGTGACCTTTGCACCACTCTGAATATACAGTTCCCGAAACGTAATAATTGCGCGAATTGTGCTGCTCCGAAGAAGTTATGCATACCATTGGTCGGGCATCATGCGACTGTAAGAGCCTTCCTTCATTAATCTAACACTGGTAGATGCAACGATAATTTTCTGAATAAAATTCATTCAAATCAACTCTTGGTGTGCTCCTGCTTAATAATTACACGTGTATCTGCAAGCATCCACTAAAACTTAAATTTATCAGTACAAATTTCTACCTTCTCAGTGAAGAGTACTTTGTGGCACACATAACTTAGGTGATCGTAAGTTAATAATTATAAACTTTTAGCAATTAAATAAACTAAATTTAGTAAACTTATTACTTACTTTTTATTTCATTAATAAAAATGGTGCGTATTGTTATGATTTTTTTAAATCGTATAATAACTGTTATATATCTCTCTACGTACATACGTATTGTAGGTGAGCATACAAACCGTCGCACAATTATAACCGTTCTGGCAATGTACCTTAGTTTAGTTTAATGTTCAAAAAACAAGCTTGGCAAGATGAATAGAACAGTATATCAGGAATATAATGGACGATCGTGTTAAGCTGAATGCATTCTTGGACAGGAATAGCAGATTAAAACCGAGATTCAGGTGCAGACAGAAGGGAGTGCTTGGAAGTTACTTGCCATGTTTCTTATATATTACGACCTGTGTCTGGACGGATTATTGGAACAATCTTAGGAACATTTGCCACTTTGTATGACTTTTTTACCTTCAAACTATTGATTGATGTTAACATCTAGCTTGCGTTAGCCGCTAATGTATTGAGCCCAATTTGTGAACTGATGAAATTCATCGAATAAGAAAGAGAAGAATAATGATACTAAACAATAAATTCTAAATTTATTAAAGTCTTGTTTCAGTACTTCAATGGTTTGTATGTTTGTGATTCACACCATTATTTATTATTCTCATAATATTTGTCTTGAGTTCAAGGTAATGAATTCATATAGCAGTCATATTTAGGACAGAAAACGAATGGAAACAAAACAAATGTTGTTTCAAAACAATACAAGTGATAGAAACATGGAAATTATTATCTCATCATCATTCTTTATGATCCAGACTTCGTTAGCAAAAACATTCCATAGAAGAATTATGTTATTCTTTGCTACATGTCTAGGCTGGCACTGAAGTAAGAAAGAGGAGGGTGAAGCCAACAAGCTTTGCAAAATTTAAGAAATAATTTATTTCCCCAGAAAATAAGGTAAGATAATGAATAAGGACTGAATCTAATCCAAAATTTATCATAGAATTAATAACATAAGTCCAAACACAAAAACTTCCAAATGAATACAAGTTTGAATCCCGATGAAGTTCCAAGATAAAAGGTGATGAGGTCTTCTATATCCTGGTTTGTGCTGTTCTATCAACATTTGCTTGTTGAATTACTAAAGTTAATATTCGGGCTTTTGAATATCGAATAATTTCCAACAGATGTCTTTGTCCAAGAATTTTGTTGAGCTATAGAACCTTCCATGGGAATTTAAATTTTTTAAAAATTTTTATTCGATTTGGTTACAACACAAAATATCATAAACCTTCGAAGATATGAAATAAGACTTAATTAAATCACTATAGAAAGGTAATTTTCAAAAGCATGTTTAGATCACGTGATGGGGTTACAATAACATGTAATGAAATAAAAATAAAACATTTTAGAACTAACACACAATTAATAAAGATATGGATACGTAGCACTTCCCCATAAAGAAAAGGAATGATTTATAAAAGAAAGCTTTCTTTTAACCATGTTACTTATACATGAGGTAAAATAAATTACATAAGAAGAACTCTGATGAATCATACAAAGTATACATGAAACGATAGTTCTAAAAATGGGGATGTGCATTTACTATTAATTGTTTTTTCCCTTAATGTGCCTGATGTCAAGTTTATATTCATGTAACAAGAAACACTACATCTTAATAATCTTTGATTTCTGTATTCCATTTTGTCGAAATTTTTCAGTTCAATCAACTTTTTCTTCCTCAATAAATTTATCAGGAATTCAGCAATATTAGAAAAATTTGAACAAAGTTTCCTATAGTATCTGGAAATACCTAAAAATCCTTTCAGTTGTTATTTTACTGACAGGCACTCTGAAATCAGAGATAGCATTGACTTTAGCATACTGTTTCCGTGTCCCACAATATGTCCTAGAAAAGTTACACAAGATCGGCAAAACTCACAATTAGATAAATTGATTGTGCACGTTTCATCAGGGAGTCTGTCAAATAATTTCAGAATTATTCCTATATGTTCTTCCACGTGTCATTGTTAATGATGTGTTACGCGACAAGGGCTCGTACTCAGTAACAAAGAAAAGAGTGAAAGCCAACAAGCTTTGTATATTTCAACAAAACAATTTATTTCCCTAGACAACAACGTAAAAATTGGTAAATGTGAATTACAGTTGTTGAATATAATCAGAATATGTTTCTAGAATAAAACACAAGTCCCGTCACTAAATAGTCCTATAAGAATCCAGGTTCGATTCCCGATGACGTATGAATATGGAGGACGATGACGTCAGATGTAGTCCAATGTATGAATAACAATACTTCTTCAATTGAAACACACTCTTTGTTTCCGAATATTTCCTGAATTAATTTCCTTGAATATATTTCAGAAACATTTTATAAGAAAGTCAACTTGTTGAGTGTCCAGGAGAATAAATTATTGAATCCAAAAATCAAACGAAGAATAAATTATTTTGACTACAAATGTAAAATATAACATAAATACACAAATATACCTTGTTCCTTCAAGGTTGTGAATGACTGGTTAAATTAATATTAAGAATGCATACTTACACTCAAAACATCACCTCAAATTTCGCAAGGTTGGTTATGTGTCCTTTTATTGCGCTAAAATTCACACGTAGGCCATTGTTACTCCACTAAAAAAACAATCATAAAAAGTTGCTTACAAAACATTGATCACATGGAGAAAGTATTCCTTGATACTGACCAATGATTTTAACTTCCTGTTGATTTGTTACCAATGTAAGACGACCTAAATGCCAACCCTTACGTATTACATCTTCCTCTTGAATAAACAAACTTTGTGCTAAACGTATATCTCACTACTAAAAAAATAGAATCCCAAATCCGAAAAAAATATTCATTGAAATTAAATACAATGTAGAAAAAAATAAAATTAAACGAATTTTAAACATTACACACAAGCAATTTAAACACATATGCGTAACACATCCGCCATAATGAAGAAAGAAATATATGTATAATAAAGCTTTCCTTTTTACGATCTGTAATTTATACATGCGGTAAAGAATATTACATAAGAAAATTCTTATGAATTATATAATGTATATATGAAATAATATTTCTATACTCGGGAAAAAATGCATCTGCAATCAAATTGTCTTTTCCATTTTCCTTTGATGTGTCTGATGTTCAGATTATACACTTGCAAAAAAACCTCCACCTTAATAATCTTTGGATTTTATTTTTCATCTTGTCGATGAAAGTAAGGGGGTTGTGATCACTATACACAACAAACGAAGAAGGAGCCGAGCTAATGTAAACCTCAAAATGTTGTAATGCCCAATAAAGCTAAACCTTCATTCTCGATTGTTGGTTAATTTCTTTAATGCCTATTTAATTTCTTGGAGAAATATCACACCGAGTGATCAATACCTTTACTGTCTTCTTGAATTAATACTGCTCAAGCCCAAACATCACTTGCATAATCAAACAATTTAAAAAACTGATTGAAATTTGGAGCTGTTAATACCGGCGCATCTCTGAGTATTGCTTTAAATTTATCGAAAGCTTCCAGATATATTTCGGTCCAGACAAACTTATTTATTTTACTTAACAAGTTTTTCAGAGGTTCAGCAATATTGGAAAAAATTGAACAAAACTTTTGATAGTTTTTGGCCATACCCAAAAATCGCAATAATTGGTTTTTACTGACAGGCACAGGAAAATCATAGATAGCCTTCACCTTTGCATCAATAGGTTTTACTTAACCATTTTCCACAATATGTCCTAAGAAAGTCACACAAGCATGGCAGAACTCACTTTTAGATATATTGATTGTCAAATTAGCATCAGTGAGTCTTTCAAAGAATTTCTGAATCCTGGCTTTCCAGGTGTCGTTTTAGATATTGACGTCATCAATATAAGCGTCACAATAATCTGGACCGGAAGTAATCATATCCATTAAACGTTGAAACGTATTTGGAGAACCCTTCATCCCAAACTGCATTACTTTGTACATCTGGAATCACAAAGGACGAAAATTCCTTCGCTCATTCCGTAAGTGGAATTTGCCAAAATCCTTTTAGAACGTCAAATTTGGTGACGTACTTGGCATTTCCTAATTTATCGATGCAATCATCGATTCTTGGTAACGGAAATTAATTTATTTTTGTGACGCTTTTCACCTTTCTATATTCAGTGCACGTATGAAAAGGTTTATCCGGTTTTGGAACAAGTATGCATGGTGAACTCCAATCACTTTTAAAGTGTTCTATGAAATCGTTCTCCAGCAAATACCTATTTCAAGAATTCCTGTTTGAGAGGGTTCATCCTGTATGGGCGTTGTTTTACAGGTTTTGAATCAACAAGTTCAACGTCACGAAAAATTTTGTTTGTACTTGTAGGAATATCCGGAAACAAGTGTTCATATTTGAATAATAACTGTTTAAGTTCATTTGTTTCTTTTTGCTGCAAATGTAAATGTTTCTGGTCTAGATCATTCATAATTTCCGAGTATCGAAGATTGGTTGTTCCAAGTTCAACAGTGTCCAATTCATTTTCTTCACATAAATCCTCAGTTTGTGGGACAGGTACCACTAAACTAATTGCATAATTTACTGGGCTATCTCCTTCAAAATACTAGTACTCCATTGAATTATTTATAATTGAGTACTATAATTTTAATTCAACACATTCATTTTCAAATCTAACTTGAAGAAATTTTTGAAGAATGAGCAAGAAATAAAGAACTCGATTACAAGACTCAAATATTCTCTCATGTAAAGTTTTGTGAAACCATAGTTTCACTTTTGACTACTTGAATTTCAGAGCCCCAAATTCAAGCATAACATGCTGAAAAAGTCAAGACATGAAAGTTGACCTTTGACCTGATTGGGCAGATTTATGAAGGCTAAATTGAGTAAAAGCTTTAGTTTTAATATTCCTCAAAGAAATTACCTCTGGGAATTTTGTTGACGCACTCATAATGGTCAATAAATATTGGTTGCCTGACTTGGTCTTAGGTAAGGGACCAACACAATTTACCATAATTCTGCTAAATGGTTCGTCAACTGCAGGAATGGATTGTAGGTGAGCCTTAGGTATCTTTGACTTAGGTTTTCCTGACATTTGAAATATATGACAAAATCTACAAAATTTGGTACATCGGGAGGTCTCCATTTTCTTATAAGAATCCTATTTTTAATGAAGTAACAGACAGGTACTTCAGCTGCTTCAGTTTCACTAACGGCCCTCTGAAGCAAACAGGAGATCCCGAAATCTTTTTCCTGTTCGACGACAAGTGATTGTCGTTTATTATCCTGATTAGATTAAAGATAACGAATATTTAAAAGAGGATCACTGTGATCACTACCACCCGATTGATCCAAATTATAATTGAAAGTGACCGCATCAAAAGCCTGACCAATACATGTGTCTTCTGTATGAAAATCATTGTCAAGAGCTTTCTTTGGCATAGCTCTGGTAACTGCACAAGCTGCGTATAGCTCAGGATATCCTTTTTCAATAGGATCAAGTTTCTTATCCAATGAAGGCTTGTCAGTTACAAGTGGATTAACAACAACCGACTGTCACAGGTCCTGAAACTAAGTCTGATGACAAATCTACAGAATGGAGAGAAACACTAACAAAGCCTATTTCCTGCATGAGAACACTCTCATTAGAACAGGACTTCTCAGAGGAAGGCAAAACACCTGAAACTAAAAGACTCTGAGAAGCTCCTGTATTCCTTACAGTTTTAATAGGGATAGTATTGGCCGAATAACCCAAGAGTGATATAAAACCCTTCGACATGAATAGTTCATAATGCTCCATAATTAAACCAGACTGTATTTTATTAGATCTAACAACTGTATTGCTTTCTTAGAAATAAGAGCATTTGGGATAGGTCTTTCTTGATTCTGCTACCTATATTACATTTTGAAGCAATCAGAAATGACGTGTTCTTTTTTTGTTGCAATATGTACGCGTAGGCAGAAACAAGTGTTTTGAACAAAGTCTCTCAGAGGCTTGATGGTTAGAATTTGTGCCAGATTGAGTTTTACAGAGAATCATATTAGGCTGAAATACCTTTCTAATAATAGATTGCTGAGTGAATGTTTTGCATACAACAGGAACTTTATGCGTTAAGGAGTACTCATTAGCAGCAAGCGCAACATTTTCCAAGGTTTCAATCTCATCTCGTGCTCTTCAAGATGAATCTTAACGTCACTAGGGACACAGTTCTTAAACTCTTCAAGTAACATAAATTGTTTGATATTTCATAATCATGCTCAACTTTTTGGGTTAAGCACCATCTCTCGAATAGCTGTTCATTTTCTCTAGCAAATTCGGCATATGTCTGCCCAGGTTCCATCTTATAGTTTCTGAATTTTTGCCGATCAGCCTCAGGGACTAACACGTAATCCCTTAATATGCACTCCTTAACCAAATCTTAATCCGATTTCTCTTGTACTGACAGGGAATGGTAAATATCACTAGATGTACCAACTAGTACACACTGTAGTAGCTGAGTCCGACACTCCCTTGGCCATTTCAAATTTTTTGCAGCTTTTGCAAAACGAGGAAAATATGTGTCAACTTCTTTTTCTCTAAAAGGGGGAACTGCCCTAATACTTTTTTGCAATGTCAAAACTTGAATATGTATGTGAAGGGGAATCGTGGTTGCCACTTGCCAGCTCAATTTCTTTCATTCTAAGTTGAAATTCCCTTTCATCCTTCTCTTTTTGCATCTGTCGCTCCCTCTCTTTTTCAAATTGTATTTCCTTTGTCTCCCTCTCCCTCCCTACCCCCTCTCTCTCTGCTGTCTCTCTCTCCTCTTTCTCAAATTACAAATGTTTATCTTTTCCCATCTCCTGTCCTTCTCTCTCCTCTTTCTCAAATTGTAAATAAAATCGCTCCTTTTGCAACTGTATTTGTTCTATTTTTCTTGATGCTCAAGCCTCCTTAACTCTAATTCCATTCTAAATTTTATTTTATTTCCATTGCTTTAACGTCAGCGTCTATCATAGACTTACTGATGCCAAAACACTTTAAAATACCAAATATTAGATCAAAATATTTTTAATTTCTCGTTTCTTTAAAGAAGATTTAGCTTCAGAAAGATCGTATTTCCTGGCAAATTCAAGCAAATCATCTATCTCAAGACTATCCAACTGCTGCTCAGTTGGATCAGAAAGAAAGCGTTTCCACTTTTGATGACATTGTAAATAAAAGCCTGTTGTTTTTACTTTATATTTCAAACAAAAATGCAAAATAGCTTTTGGGATTTAAAAACTAGGGAAAATTTAAATTTCAAAAACAAGCTTCTGGAATATTTAACCAAGATTCATATATCCCGTAGAAGCCCCCAATTTATTTGTTACGTAACAAGGGCTCGTATTCCGTAACAAAGAAGTGAGTGAAAGCCAACAAGCTTTGTATATTTCAACAAAACAATTTATTTACTTAGACAACAACGTAAGAATTGGTAAATAACACTTTCAGTTGGTGAATATAGTTAAAATATGCTTCTAGGAATAAAATCACAAATCCTATCACTAAATAGTCCTATAAGAATCCATGAATATGGAAGGCGATGACGTCAGATGTAGTCCAATGTATGAATAGCAATAATTCCGCACTTGAATCTCAGTCTTTGTTTCCGAATAATTCCAGAATTTATTTCCTTGAAAATCTTTAAGATTTTTTTTTTTTATTTTAAAGTCAACTTGCTTAAATTATTGAATCCAAAAATCAAATTAAGAATAAAATATTTTGGCAACAAATTTAAAATATTACATAAATACATACACCTTGTTCCTTCAAGGTTTTGAAGATATTGGCCAAACCAATATTACGAATGCGTATTTATGCTCAAACCAATATTAAGAATGCGTATTAGCACTTAAAGCATCACTTTAAATTTCACACGTAGACCAATGTCACTCAACAAAAAATCATTTATAAAAATGTTATTTACAAACATTGATCACGTGGTGAAAGTATGTCCGTGATGCTGACCAATCAAATTAACTTCCTGTTGATTTGTTACCAAGGTAAGTCGAACTAAATGCCAACCCTCACCTATTACATCTTCGTCTTGAATAAACAAACTATGTGCTAAAATATATATCTCACTAACAAAAATAGAATCCCAAATCCGAGAAAAATATTTATTTCAATTAAATACAAAGAAACAAAAGTCAGACAAAAAGATTTTTGAACCTTACAGCTAAGCAATTTAATCACATATACGTAACACATGACATCATCGTTTTAAGCATCAGACCGGAGGTAATCATGTTCATTAAACTTTATTTTGGAGAACCCTTCATCTCAAACGGCATCACTTCGTATTGATAAAGTCCATTTGGAGTCAGGAATGTCTAAATTTCCTTTTGCCCTTCCCGTTAGTGGTATTTGCCAAAATCCTTTCAGTAGATCAAACTCCAGTGACTTGTGCAGGGGACTATGAAATAATTCTCCAAGAAATAATGAATTTCTCTTTGTAAGTATTCCTGTTTCAACGTGTTCATCCTGTATGGGTGTTGTTTCACAATTTGAATGTCATGAAAAAACTTATTTGTCCGCGAAGAAACATTAGGAAATAAGTACTCATATTCAAAAAATAATTGTTTAAGATCATTTCTTTCTTGTTGTTGCAGATGTAAAAGTTTCAATTCTAGATTATTGATAATCATCGAATTCCGAAGATTTGTCGCTCCAAAATCTGTAGAATTGATTGAATTCCTTCACTTGCATCCTCATTTTGTGGAACAGGTACAACTAAATTAATTAGATCATTTACTTGGCTATCTTTCTCAATATACTGCTTTAACATGTTAACGTGACAAATTTATTTTTCTTTTCGCCTTCCAGGAGTATTTATGATGCAATTTAAATCATTTACCTTCTTTTCAACGGTGTACGGATCATAATATTTTGCCTGCAATACCTTTTCACCAGAAGACTGCTGAGTGAAAGAATGTCCTACTACAGGATCTTTACGAGCTAAGAAATATTTGTCAGCAGCAAGAGCAGCAATTCGAATATAATTCTTAATGTATCTATCGGCATGGTTCTTGAACTCTTAAAGTAATACAAGTTGTATGAGACTTTCAACAACTTGATCAACTTTCAAATAATTGCTCTTTTCCTCTTGCAAATTTGACATGAATTTGTCCAGCTTCTTTTTATAGTTTCTGAATTTTTGAAGATAATACTCAGTGACTAACGCATAAGCCTTAAAGATACATTTCTTAACCAGATCACAGTCAGTATTTTGCTCTACTGAAAGGGATGCAAATATATTTCAGACTTTGCCACAAACTATACACTATTATAATTTAGACCAGTACTTCCCTGATCATTTCAAATTTTCAGCAACTATTTCAAATTATGGAAAATATTTGTCTACGTCTTTTTCGCTTAAAGACGGTACAATTATATATTATTTGTAATATCAGAACTTGAAGTTGCATGTGAAGTGGGAATGTGCCTTTCACTTGCTAGATCTATTTCTTTTAACTTAATCTAATATTCCATTTCATCCTTCTCTCTTTGCATATGTCTCGCTCCCACTCTTCTAACTGCATTTGTTTATATTTCACTCTTCTTCTCAAATTGTAATTTCATTTGTTCATCTTTCTCTTTCCTGTCTCTCTCATCTTTCTCAAATTTTAATTGCCTTTGTTTATCTTTATCTCTTTCCACTCTTTCCAATAACATTTTGTTTCTAAAGGTCAAGCTTCCTTAACTTTAATTCCATTTTGCATTTAAATTTCAATTCCTTTGCTTTTATTTTGGAGTCTGATGCAGACTTACTGATCCAACCCCAAACACATTTATCGAAAACAATCCTTTCTACCAAATACTGGAAGAAAATGATTTTATTTCTTGCTTTGTTAAGGAAGATTTTGCCTCAGAAAGATCATTTTTTTTCTGGCAAGTTAAAGCAATTAATCTTTTTTTCAAACAATCCAACTGCTCCTGAGTATGAATAGAAACAAAAGTCTCCACTTTTGGTGAGAATGTCGAATGTGAAATGATACTTGGGATTTTAAATGTTATATAAACTGGGGGAATTTAAATTCCAGAAAACACTTTTCTGAAATATTTTAGCCAGAATCCATCTATCCAGGACGAGCCCCCAATTGTATTTGTTACATGTCTAGAAGGAAAAGAGTGAAGCCAACAAGCTTTGCAAAAGGCAACAAAATAATTTATTTCCTAGAAAACAAGGCAAACCTATGAAAAAAGGACTTGTGGTTTGTGAATTTAATCCAAAATTATTCTTAAAATTAATAATAGAATAAGTTATATCTCTAAAAGGTTCTACATAAATCAAAGTTTGAATCCTGATGAAGTTCCAAGATGGATGGCTATGCCAGACGTCATCAATATCGTGTTTTGTGCTATCGTTCCAACAGTTCCTTGTTGAATCACTAAATTTAATATCCCGGCTTTAGAATTCCAAATAATTTCCAATAAATATTTTTGTCTAAGAATTTTGATAAGCACTAGGTTTTACCAAGGAAAAGCGCCGAAGATATGAAATTCGACTTAATTAAACTACTATGAAACGTTAGTTTTAAACGCAACTTTAGATCACGTGATGGGGTCACGTGGTCACTTAGTTCGCACGGCGTAGTAACATCATATATCATACGTCAATCATATGAATTTGATTTTACTGAAAGAATCTATAAGATTGCTTTTTCTGTTTTTTTTAAAAAGGTTGTTCACATATACACACAAGCCACGTATGAACTTGATTACGAGGAATGACTTTCCCTCTAGTGAAGAAAATAAAAAATGCTTACCAGTTCTGAATGGAGTTCAGGAACTAGGTCAGCTAAAATAAAACTAACCAATCTTTGTTATTTACTGAATTGAACTGAATTTTCCTAAAAATGTCAAATCCAGTGAATAAAGTTAACATTACAACAACATGTAATGAAATAAAAATAAAATGAAAAAAATTAAAACCAACACACAAATAATTAAATTACATATGCGTAACATCTTGATGGATTTCTTTCTCGCGATTCTTCTACATTTGGCTACTATCATCTCATTATTGACATTTACACAAACAGTCCAAAAATGCGATGAGAAAAAAGACAAAATGACAAAATGAATACAATATACATCTGATAATTGTTAATTTGATCTTAAAGTAGAAGGAACGCGAGTGGAAATACGACTTTTGTGATAATGTGCAAGTTTTTTTTCCATATGGCGGACATAATAGTTAAGCAAATAATACAGATTGTCTTCATTTTCCTTTCCTTAACGCGGAGTCCAAACCAGAAGTCATATAAAATTTGTAGATTTGTTTTACATTTTCTGTCCAAAGATAAAGCTTATTCTCCATTGCTCTGGTATTTTCAAGTTCTATGAAGATACCTAAAATTATGACTAACTTATTGGTCAATATCGGTCTTCATCTATCAATTTTCGTCATATTCTTATGACAGTTTTTAAACAATACAACGGTTGCTCCTAAACATAGCGAGGAAAAATCTTATCCGTAACAAGTTGTTCATTTATAAAGCAGGTTTTTTCCCTATAAATGTCTTTGTTTTATGTTAAGATCATTGTTTGTGTTCATTTAAACAGAAACGCCTGTTTAGATGTAGATCATAATTTGTGTCGTTATAGAGATGCAATATATCAAATGAACGTTGATGGAATAACATTTTCTCTTTGTCACATAGTCAACATGCAACAACCAAGACGATATTCTAGTAACAGGTCCTTAATGTACGCCTTTGTATTATGCACAAATATGAAACCTGTTGCACATAGACCTAATGAATTTTACAAAAAATAGCTCCAATTTTAGTACGAAGTTGCCAATTATGACATCATATCTCAATAATTTTTAAAGATCAATTGCAACAGTAAGTTCTTCTAATATTGATCAGTATATTGCCAAGGTACTTTTGCATGAGTACTTTAGCATGAGTACTTTAACATGATTACTTTCTATGAAATATTTTAAATCTATATAAATGCCATCAAGTTCAGATCGGAAATCATGTTTATTCGCAATCAAGCAAAACCACTGTCAATGGCACCAAACGGATATTTAATGATTATACTCATTCTGGATTCTGAAAACACGATACATAATGTCATAATGCTTATTAATCCGTCACCCTCTAAAATGCGCAAAAACAATATGAAAACATAACAATTAGCTAACAGTCAAAACGAGAAATAACCAGTAACGAGCTTTTTACGGGCGTATTTACCAACTAATAGCCTTTAAAACGTGAATATACCGTCAAACGCCCATAAAAAAACACACAAAACATATTTATTATGTGAGACAAGAAGCATCATAAATACGCATCAACACTTTTAAAAGCATGTTAAATCCAGATGCTCTGAAGCACTTTAAAGGCCATGTTAAAAGACAATACATGGACAACAAAAGTCTTTAATAGCTTCCACAAACGATTAAAGGCAGGACGTATTGGTATAGAGTATCACCACATTTCAAGGACCCAGCTTTGATGGATACGTTGACAGCGTCATTACAAGAGAGCTTTTGTTTTGAAATGGATTTTACCTATTACTTTAAACAATTAGTAGTCACAAGATTTTCTAAAAGGGGTAAATGACAAGCTGACAGAGTTATAAAATGTTAAAAATTAAAGTAAAAGGAAGAAGGAAACAAAAGTACAAACTGATTTATAAAAGTGACACTGATTTGACATAACAATAAAATATAAATACAGATAAAGAGAGTAGAGTGATCGGTGACTGTTTAAAACGTCGTCTAAGTGTTATGACGCTTTTAGATGCAGTAAACTAATTTAACCCTTAGAGTAAACCCATGGTAACATCATCATATTAAAATTTCAAGAACTTAAAATTTCCAAATACTTCTAATCAAACCTATATGTGTCAGTTTAGAAACGTCCTTAATTCTGTTTGAGACAAAAACATGACCAATACGTTTTTCAATTCTAGAATCTGATTATAATTTCAGTAAGCGAGTTTCAAAGTTAAATCTGTTAAAGGACCGAATATAGCATAGAACCTCAAATCCTTTACTCTTCCCCTAGACGTTAAAACGCTTCATACACTTTTATAAGTCTCACAGTATATTTTACATAACGTTGCTTCCTCTTGTTCTCCGTATGAATCAATATTGAAACAAACATGTAGATTATATCGTTATATACGGACAATAAAGAACTGATCACTTTAATTTTCGATACGCCCACATTCACAAAAAGAAAAACATTCACTTTCGCACGTGAATCAATGTATACTTATGATGCACAAATATAATTACTGAACCAACATAATAAGGCCCTAGTGAATTAGAAATGTGCAAGCAAATTTTCAGACTCTATCGATGAAGAGATACAAAACGTAGGATAATCTGCAGTAGCCGTCCCCTCCGTTTGCTAATTTGCACACAACGCAAAGAAGAACAACTTGGCATTCTATATATTACCAACGGACAAACAAACACAATGCATTTAAATCGTATAGCACTCTGTTTCTATCAACGTTAGTTTAGCAAAGACTATATTTTTGCATATCTACAAATTATTTTAAGATTTTTCTATAACATTTTATGCGTGGAATCTACTTTAAAATCTCGGAAGATTAGAGTGGTTGCAACAATGACCAAGTTGTTATAACCAGTCTAAAATGTCTTCCGTTATACTTTCCCCACACTAGATTCAGATAATTATACGTAAAACTTTCTTTCTCTCTCTCTCATTTTCAAGAGAATATTTGCTTTGAGGATGCCAACATAGACAGTTAACTCGTGCAACGTGAATGTCAATGAAATGAATTGAACCATTGTATCCTATTATTAAAAAGAAAGATTGAAAATGTTCATGTGAGAGCTGATTTACGATCTTACATCACGAATTCAAAGAAAGATTTGCAAAATGTTTCATTTGGTCACTATAAATTAGAACTGAAGAAACAGATGAAAGAATATCTTGGAGTGGATTTTATATGAAACTTCCGGAGAGATAACGGTTATGATGAACTAAATGATAGATTTACGATCAGAAGTGAAATGCAGTCTATCGATAATGGAAAATGGTCTTTTTTGCATCTGTATTTCCTCTTTGTTTTGTTTTACTTTCAAAAGGACTGATGAACAAATTGCAGCACTGACTAACCTTTGATTTGCATTCATTGAAAACTCACAGACTTTTCTTACAAAGATGAGATGGTCTTCTCGCCTTCTGCTTAATTGGCACTATTTTCTTAAGGTGTATTTCCCGTACATTTAATCAGTAACCTAATGTCTTGGTAGAAAGCGAAAACAAGAAGCATTTAAATAAAGTCATTGCCCGACACGTTTAATTAAATTTGTAAGAAAAATACACATCAATGGCAAATATCGATATTTGTTTAACAAGTGTCTTCGAAAAAGAAACTTATACTTATTTCTGCATTTATGCTGCATGACGCAGTCGAAATGAGTTCTGCATTTTCTGCTTTTGTTTGAAAAATATGCCAGTGGCTTTAAAGAACAATACGTTTTCTTTTAGACATTGAATTCCATGCTCGTTATAGACTGTACAGTACTTTGCTTGCTATGTCTCAAGAATTTGAGTCTGACATTTAGCTTTAATTGGATAGCATAAATAACATTCACGAATACGAGTCTGACATGTAGCTTTGTTGAAATAGTATAAATAACGTTCAAGAATATAAGCCTGGCATATAGCATTAGCTTCCTAGCATAAATAACGCTCAAGAATATAAGCCTGGCACAAAGCGTTAGCTTCCTAGCATAAATAACGATCAAGTAATAAGCCTGGCACATAGCGTTAGCTTCCTAGCATATATAACGCTCAAGAATATAAGCCTGGTACATAGCGTTAGCTTGCATAAATAACGTTGAAGAATATAAGTCTGGCACATAGCGTTAGCTTCCTAGCATAAATAACGTTCAAGAATATGAGCCTGGCACATAGCGTTAGCTTCCTAGCATAAATAACGCTTAAGAGTATAAGCCTGGCACAAAGCGTTAGCTTCCTAGCATAAATAACGATCAAGTATATAAGCCTGGCACATAGCGTTAGCTTCCTTGCATAAATAACGCTCAAGAATATAAGCCTGGCCGCTCAAGAATATAAACCTGGCACATAGCGTTAGCTTGCATAAAAAACGTCTTCGTGGGTATTAAACTTTGCAAACTGCAAGCTAACGTTGAGGCTTTACTTCTTTAACACTCAGCTCTAGTTAACATTAGTCTTTTTTGTTTCCTCAAAAAGATATCGTTAAGGGCCAAGACATTTAAAACCATATTAAATGTAAAACTTTCAGAAGAATATGTGAATATTATTACATCGAAACGAAAGTATCTAATGCCATAATTGCGTGTTAAATCAATGCATATAGGTCTATATGATAATTATCATAGATAATGCTTTATCAAAATTTATTCACTTAGTTTAAGTTTTTGCAGTATGCATTTTTATTATTTTTGGGTTACAAAGCTATGTGAACAATTTTGTTTTCTAAACCTATTCCATATGGATCCATCGTAGCCAAAAACCATAAAAATATATTTGACGTATACATTAACTGAATACTACGCCTAAATAACATTACAAAAATATTACTTTACCATAAAATAAATTGTTTTCCAAAATGATTAACATTATTGAACGAGGTTTAATTCTATTGAATTATTTGAATTATTGTTTCATATAACCTGCCATGTGTTACAAATCTCGGCTCGATCAAAGTAACAAAGAAAAGAGTGAAGCCAATAAGCCTTGTAAATGATAACAAAAGTAGTCTATTTCCTATAGAACACAGTAAATATAAAAAGGACTTATAGTTTCTAATATAATCTAAACACAACACTCCTAGAATTGCAACACACAAGTCAGATCACTAGAATGTCCTAAATGAATCCAAGTTCGAATCCCGGCGAAGTTCAATGATGGCGGACGATGAAGTCAGACGAATGAAGTATTGATGTCAAAAGTTGATCATTAAATTTTATGAATCACAAAATAATTGTCAAACGTTTCATGTTTAATTTTATGAATTAAAGAGAATAATCTGGCTTTAGCACTCTGAATAATTTCCACTGATTGTCTCTATTCAAAGCTTTGATCGCAAAGCATTTATTTTCCAGAGAATATAAGTTATTCTTTAATAACATACAATTCAATTTTGGCAACAAACATACTTCTGATCTCTTGAAGGTACTTTGACGACTGAATCAAAATCACTTACTACAACTCACTTGACACGTGAGTCCAAATGTTGATGACACAAGGTGATCACGCGAGTAATGTATGTATGCCCTTCATACTGACCAATCATTTAAACTTCATATAGCCAAGTGTCTGAACCAGGTCAGCTAAAAATAATACTAATGAAATACTTTTAAGTTCTGAACAAACAGATTGTACTTGGTAAATTTTTTAAATAAAATTTCGTGAAAATAATCATCACAATAAAATGTAATGAAACACATTTTTTATAAATTAAAACTAACACATGCTATATAATCACATATACGTAACACCTTACCCATAAAGAAATATATGACAAGGATTCGTTTTACCATATGTAAATTATACATGAGGTAAAAACAGAAGAACATAGGAAACGGTGGAATTATGCAAAGTGTACATAAATTATAGTTCAATACATGGGAAAATGCATCTGCAATCAAATTGTCTTTCTTTTGATGGACTGAATTTAGATGGTGTGAATGTCATATATCCAAATATAAATAAATATTAATATATGTTCCAAAATATTTTCCAATTGCTGAAAGAAAATGTCTACAAGAAAAATATCAGTCATATCACTATCCTATAGATGAACATAGCGATCTTGTATTGTATGGTGTAGCATCCACTGATTTCATCAAAACTATAGGAAGCCCTTTTAAACTTAGTTTTCTTTCTTTATAGTGTGATAACCTCTGATAATAAATACACAGGAATTATACATTTTATCACTAGAATGCTAAGCAAGATAGCAACCTGGTATAATTCAAATTGAACGTCCTTTAAATTAAATTTTTTCATTCATTTATTAAAGGTTAATGGATTTGCTAATGCATAACTTGAATAATAGAGATGCAGTACTGTAGCTGACTAAAATAGATCTTGTACTAGGGCATGTCATAGAAAAGACTATGTCAGATACGTACTAATATTTGTTTTGTTGATATCCTTCATATATTACTCCATGGATATCATTAAGCAAATTTTCGCTGTGTTTAATATCAAATCTGTTTGTCCTACTAAAAATTTCAATCGAATCTCAGCCGCCAGAAGCAGGCGCATAACGCCATGGCAAATACAGATCAACGCTTTCGTAACTAGGATCACGTTATACAAGGATAAAACCAAGAGCTTATGATAATTTCGTGGAAAGATAAACAATTATATCTAAACAAAATAAAGTTAAATGTAAATTAAAACTTTCTTCTAATAATCGATACTTAAGAATTATAAATCACTTTTTAATACTTCGATTCCAATGTTACCTAAGAGATATTTTTATGCATGTATGTATGTCTGGATGTATGTATAATTGTATATATGGATAGATGTACTTGCGTATGTATGTATGTATGTATGTATGTATGTATGTATGTATGTATGTATGTATGTATGTATGTATGTATGTATGTATGTATGTATGTATGTATGTATGTATGTATGTATGTATGTATGTATGTATGTATGTATGTATGTATGTATGTATGTATGTATGTATGTATGTATGCATGTATGTATGTATGTATGTATGCATGCATGCATGGAAGGATGGATGGGTGCTGGTTTATTTCTGTATAATCCAGATGATGTGTCTAAGCTGTGGGGAAATATAAATTCAGTTGAAAGTAATACGTGATGTTGCAAATGAAATGTAGACAAAGAGTGTTGACATGGTGTCTTACACAGTATTACGCCAGTACAATTTAACCATATTGTTAATTATAAAATATGTGCTTTGTAATCTTTGGTTCACTAACTGTTGGATGCGCGTTATATACAAGTAATACAGTAAATATCGATTTTGGGATTATTAAAGGGCATTATAGGGCATTTAAGATCATTATGTCTTGATGATATAATACTCCTACCATGTGGTTGGTCATGTCAACTGTTCTTGTTTTAAAACTGTCAATGTATTAAGAAGAGGGGTGGGTGGTATATATTTAAAATCGATTTAAATTTTGAAGCCCATTGGCATACTATTTCTTGTCATTGTTTAATTCTGGTGACATCTGTTATTATATTTGTTAAGGCATGGATATCAATTTCTCTATAATGTGATTCGTAATTACCCCTTCCCCGCGCGAATGCAAACACAATTACTGGCTGCTCTCAAATTCAGCTGCATGACGTAGGTAGAGAAAAATGGAGGGCGTTAATGTCCTCTGGGCAAGCATGTTTATTTCAATGCTAACTGGGGACAAATAATGTTTACTTCTCAGGCAGTAATTACAAAGCAATGTCAGAGCCAAAAATCTGGAGTTGCTTAGCAACATATTAAATTCTTTTAGATCGGACTTTTCTTTGTAAATAAAAGCTGCAATAATGGCATTTCCAAAAATATATTGAAAATTAGCAACGCAATTAGAAGAAGTTTTAAAAACAACTAGTGTCAACCTTTAGGACTGATCCACGAAAATCTAACAGATTGTAAATGAATGTTAGCATTTATTTTCTGACAAAGTAATCTTATTAGGAATAGTAGATGTTATTCTTCCCCCTATTTCTACTACAGTTACTGCTGCGGAACATTAACGGTGGTCCTTGTATTGCTGAGAAAGTAAACGAGATAATTAGAGTAATAAATAAAACATTTAAGAGAGAGAGAGAGAGAGAGAGAGAGAGAGAGAGAGAGAGAGAGAGAGAGAGAGAGAGAGAGAGAGAGAGAGAGAGAGAGAGAGAGAGAGAGAGAGAGAGAGAGAGAGAGAACAACAAAAGTGCTTCTATACACGTTACGGCATTTTTATATGTTGTCGAATCTGTCGAAAACTCACGAGGTTTTGTATATAGACAATCAACATAATTTAATAGATTTGCTCACTGGTTTACAGTTATAATAGAGGTGACTATAAAGCTGGAAAATAAAAACTAGATTTGAATGTTGATGTTCGTTAAATAGTTGAACAATATTACATAACTCCTGTTTAAAAAAACGGCAATAGAAGGACCAGACAGGAAGGCATGCTTGAAAATTAATTTTTGTTACAGACGACCACATTTCAGTGGAAAAAGCTTTACATTTTCTTCCTTTACGGAGCATAAAAGATTTTGTAGCGACGTATATGATTCTAAAGATACAACGACCGAGAATGACCTCCTCCCATAAATAAAAGATAAAAAGTGTAGTAAAAGAATGAAACTTACTGTCTCTACAGATTAAAAGTTTACTATGTAATTTATTGTGAATTTCATGGCGGCATTAAACATCAGTCGAAAATTGAAAACGAACATTTTGACATATTATGGTCAATCAAAACAGTCAAAGACATTACATCAGGGTTCTGTTCGTATTCTCAGTCAGTATAGAAAGGAAACGAGCCAATGGTTAACAGAGGAACAAATGGTAGAAATCTACCATTTCTTCAGTAAAGTGGGCACATCTTGCAAACGAATAATTAGTGTATTCCAAATGTGTTCCAATCACGTTCCGTATGAAATACAATCTTGAATGTTCTGATCTTCGTGTGACCTTGTCTGGTGTTGATATACTAATAGTATCACAATCATATAATCCAAAAATGTCTTCTGATGAATTCACAGTAATTACACAATAGTTATTTAGTCATATACACATATATAGTCTCTACTATCATTTCTCGCCCAGTACAAATTCCCAGCTCAGTCTGTACATATTCAATATCATTGGAAATTAAAGTATACCACACATTGTATATTCTATCTAATAAAAATCAATTACCTTAATTGCAGGGGATATGTTTCCTGTAGCCATGAATGTGTTTTGTTGTTACTGTTCAGTAAAGTTACAAATAATAATACAGGCCTGACTGAAGACTTTACCAAGATCATTAATCATAATAAACAATCTCAAGTGTTTCTTGTAGGGTGTTTTGCAGGTTTTGCTGGTTGCTGCTATGCGTCACTGCGTCTATCTTGTATGACTTTCGTCATTGATTGTTTTGCCATTTCATTGTCGTGGATTATTTGTAATCCACAATTGCACATATAATGTGGCTTGCTTGATAAAATATGTAAAGTCATGGAGGATTACCTAAATCAGAAGCAAATAGGTAAAACAGACACAATGATACAAGTCAATGTCTGCATGTAACAGGGCACCAAATTACCAGCACCTCTATCTCTCTCTCTCTCTCTCTCTCTCTCTCTCTCTCTCTCTCTCTCTCTCTCTCTCTCTCTCTCTCTCTCTCTCTCTCAAACGGTAGCTTTACAATTGATATGCTTCTTTCTTACCACACATTGCCTATTTTGGGGAGAAAGGGGCATGCCTCCGACTTTTACCTATGATAAACTATTGGCCTCGTGTGTGTCGCGCTATGGCAGTATGCAGTAAATGAATTTTTTGCGCTTAACATTGTATGAAAAGTCGCTGCTTTCAAATGACTTATTATTTGTTCCTTCTGATGACTGAGGAATTAGTTACATCATCAACAATATCATCTAATTTGAAGGCTCATATGGATTGTCTTGCATGAAAACATGAGGTTTCATCTAAATATGTCGTGTTTCCTCTAAGTTGATAACATGAAGAGTCAATCAAATGTAAATGTAACAGAAACGTCAATAGCATCCCTAGGACCAAAGGTAAGCAAATCTTTTTTTCCCCAAAACATATCAACACTGCTTTGTTATGAAATAACATTTATGTTACCGTCGTATTAACACGTTCCGATTTTAGCACGCGATGGTTTGCTTTGCGCGCTTGCAACTACTCGGAGTTTAGAGAACCATCACACTCCAATAATACATGCACCCTTCATACTGATGGATCCACAATGCCGAATACTCATAGCAATAAACGTGTCATCTTTGTGGCAACAAAGGATTTCACAGTTTCTATTTACATAATTATAATCAAGCAACACAGTGAGTCTTATGCAAAATAATGTTACATGCTTCGTGGGTTATGGGGACAAAAGTGTAGATGATGTGCAGTATATGCTACTTCAGAAATTAATAAACGAAATTATCATAAATTAACACTAAAATAACAACAACAAAAAACAAGAAAAGACTCACTACATACCATAGAAGAATCTAATCTCCAAATTAATAACTTTGATTACTTATGGTATTAAATAAGGAAATAAATTACAAAATGTTTTAAATAATATAATAATAAACATCGACTGGACATCCACAATATCGAAGAAGACATGAAAAATACATAGAGGAAAATTATATTAATAAATAACAATAAGCTAAATGAGATACACTTGGAGTTACAGCTAAAAAAATTTTGGAAAGAGGCCCCATCTTGGGAAAGTTTTGATGTCGTGGAATATTTTCAAAGGGAGTGTAGTATATGTAGTAATTTATTGGTGGCATATCATAAACATGTACGTGCTGTCCAGGTACAGCACACCAGAGTTGATCTTATGGACAAAAATTGAATGATTTGTATCCTAAATTAATCCAAAGGTAAATTTATAAAAGCAGATGACCTCAATTAAGTAATTTCAGATATAGATCGAAGTATATGACTTTCAAAAGAGGATATAGTTTAAGGAAAACGAATCTTACATTTATAATAGAAAGCATTAATTGAAGTGTACAGAAACATGAATCTACCAAAGAGGGAGTTTAAATAGAGGAATGAATGCAGCAGACTTAGCCATTTTTGCATATCGGATATTAGATTGAGTATCGTACAATATTGTAAATCTTAATATGAAAATATCGGACAATTATGTAATTGATAATAACCTAAAAACCTGAAATATGTGGAAAAAAGCTGATGAGGGGAATTTTGAAATTTAATAACAAAATATTATTTGAAAAATAATATCAGACTATAATAGGTAACGTATTCATTAATTTCATGCATATAAAACCTTAAACAATGTGAATTATTAATATAAAAAATAATATTTTGATATTTAATCGCAATGTAAATCAATAAAAGAACTAATAACTGAAATTAAATATATTGTAGAATAATGATAAAGTAGCAAGTCATGAGAAAAATGACTTGAATACAATCGCAAACAGCAGCAACAATAATGAAGAACTAAAATAATATTCGATCTGAATAAACCCTCAACTTATAAGTCCAGGTAAATTGAGAGATAACCAAACAGGGATGAAGCAGGGATGTCCCCTGTCAATACTATTAGATATTATAAGTAATATCAATTGCAATAATCTGCATAAACATTACTAACAATAAAAAGCAAGGTTGTTAAAATACCTAATTTAAAAGAAGTGAAAATGTTTCAACATGCCGACCACTGTACGAACTTATTAACAGATCATTTCTCTTTTTAGACACTAAGAGAATGAATTCAGTGTATCTTCACCAAAAGGCATGTAATTTTACAATGCAGTGTGAAGAAACCAGAGAGGGATATAAAAAAAATGATAAAGGAAGATTAAACATTTCACGAAAAAATATTATACTTGGATAATAAGCAAATACTTCAGACGGTAATAATTTTTGCAATAAACACTATGCTAAAATTTGATTAATCGACCACATTTGAACCATGTTGATTATATAAGTCTTATAGAATTTTGACACTTTGATTTAAAAATGTTTCTGTATGTTTCCTAACAACTAAGGTGAAATTATTAAAATTAGAAGATGCACATTATATTATGATTAATTGTGTAATAAAACGTGGCTTCATTTCCTTTTTTCTTCAGTTCTATAGTGTAATTAAAACCCATTATAATATATATATATATATATATATATATATATATATATATATATATATATATATATATATATATATATATATATATATATATATATATATATATATATATATATTTAAACAATCATATATGTGCCAGAGCCGAACATATTATGCTTACATCTGCAAATAAAATACAGCTGAAACACTAATTTTGGAAATACTAGTAAAATATATTCTAACTTTGGCCACAAATATATGATAAAATTCAAAGTGTCATAGAAGCCAAGTTAATCCTGGAAGGACTTCTATAGGAGAAGGGTACTTAAAAGAATGAGACCAAGAAATCACCACTCCCTACTCGATATATATCTCCTGGAGAGGGTCCAAAGGAGGACTTGGAATGAATAAAATATTTATATATCGCACATTAAACTCTTTGCAAGATATGCACTATAAATGAATGCATAACTGCTACTAAGCAATGTGGAAATAACTTACAACTGAAACATCGTATAGATGCTGATGAAAATATTTTGTTTTTTGGATTCTAATTATATGAAAAAAAATCAAAGAATTATAATGTCCAAGATGAACCAAGAATAACCTCAGTAGAAGGAAGAGAATAGAATGTCATCTCCTAAAGATGGTATCGCCTGGCATGTACTTGTACCCTTTACATGTCCGTACAGGGAATCCAGTGAAAGACCTGAAAGTAAAAAGTCTTTAAATCGCTTACTTCGTGATAAATGGCTCTTTCCAGTTCTAATACATATATGAAGCTCCAAACCCTATCGAGCTATATAAAAGGACAAAAATTGATTATACGAAACTCTTACAAGCTAATATATGACAATAAATGCCAACTATCTACTGATAATAAAGAGAAAAGGGGCTCCTCCATCATCTTCCATCATACACTGAACTGACTGATTAACAAAATGAAGAGAAAAATATGGAATATATATATATATATATATATATATATATATATATATATATATATATATATATATATATATATATATATATATATATATAACATAAAATCACTAGTTCTATCTGTAGTCATTAAACCTAACGTTTTAGGTACAAATCATAATAACACGGGGACACGGATCTGTGTTTCTTGCGGAAAATTAATCTGTTAAGGCGGCCCATTCCCACCAAACTGTGTTGATACTGATAGACGATATGTTTTGTCGGATATCAACTGTTCATTTAAATGTGCAAATTTTGCTGCATGCAAACCTTTCCAGAACAAAACTGTATACACTTTAGACACTTACCGGTACATGGTAAAAACTATATATAGCGCGAAATTCAAAAAGGCCACAGGACAGAGAGCTGTATTATTCTACGTTTATTTACATGCCACCAGTCATAGGATTTGCACCAGAAATATAATGTGCCTGTCACCAAAATAATCCATCAGTCGACGACAGAAACAACAACAGCAAGAAATAAAACGTGCACCGAAGTGTGCATACAAGATTGTCTTCATATTTTTGCATTTTATTAAAAATGAGATGGCGATATCATCCCCTAAACCACAAGTCAATATCATCATCAGTTTGGGTGTCCAACTACTAGAAAGATGATGGGCAACAACTCACCAATTCTGGTTACCTATCAGAGTCATTATCGATGTGTGGGATGATTAATTTGACAAAAAAATCATCAGAAAAGAAAATATTTGGATTATAATTTATTTTCTAATTTCAAATATCGGTTTTATACAGGCATGACTTGGTATAAGGTTGAATAGGGTAGTAAATAGCTGCCTAATGCATCTACTGCAATATTTGGGTCAATGCTAACCACTGGATGGATGATGTGCTCTGACCTCCAATTCCCGATTGACGCTAACCAAATTTATGATATATTAACCTAGAAATGCCTTGATGGATTGATCTTATATTTCAGTTCTTATGGTCTTAATGTCATACTAATCCTAATCAAAATCGCTCTTACATTTGAAATTGTCATAAACATGGTATATCTGTTGGGTTTGTAATGAGATGCTGTCAGCTAGCTGCATGCTAGTAATTTAAAACTAATGCATAGGATATTAGGAGTGGAATAGATGAGGAAAAAAAGAACTTTTTTCTTCCAAATATCAGTTTATAGATTTCGGAAACAATTCTTCATCTTTCTGATATAATACTATTGCAGTAAGTCAATTTATTATTTTGCCCATTAAACTTGGACTAGACCTGTAGATGTGGTTCACAAGTCATATTGAATATGGGTCATAATGCACTCTAGTTTTAAGTCTTTGTTTTTGTTGTATGAAAAAATGCTACAAAAATTCCTTGCAGTAAAAGACAATCTTTATTGTGTGCTGTATGCCTATTCCTTTCCATGCCATATTCAGATTAGGTGAAAACTCATTTCCCTTCTTGTAATAACAATGAATAAGTAAAGCAGACACATTGATATATCGATGAGGGAATCTTGAGATTTAGAAAAGAAATATTTTGTTGATTGCAGCAGAGGGAAGTTGTGTTTCTAACTGATTTTATAATCAATAAGCAATAAGCAGATTACAGCATCCTTGAGAACCACAATTACCCTTTGCTTGGAATGAATCATAAATTTGAACTTTCCCATGAGGGTGAGAAAATCGTCTATTCTGGTTAAGGACTGATTGAAAAAGTGAATATAGTATGGTCATTTGTTTATTCTTTTAGTGTGCTAATATGTATTTGCAAATCAACTGATTGTGTTGACTACAATAAAATGAAGATAATTGAATCAATATATAGGCAAAGTGAAAACTTAAATCTTTTATTTCATTCCTCTTGCTGCACACAAAAGGGGCAATGCAAAGCCATTGAGAATAATTATAGTTGTGCCATCACATCTCTCCATGGCTTTAAATTTGGAGAACTGGGACTCCAACTGTTTTCAATAAAAGTCTTCAACTCAAGCTGTTAAAAATATAGTAAGTGTTCCAACTATAAAACAAATACAAAGAGATTCAAAAGACTTTTCTTTCTCTGCTAAGTGGGGTGGAAACATCTGTCTGGTGTCCATCACCAAAATAATATAACTTCAGAAGATACACTTTCGCACTTCTATTACATTGTGCTTTGTGGCTAAATAGTGTTCAAATGGGAAACTTTAATGACCAAACAAGTGTAATAGATCATTATAGACACCATGTATCAAATATCCAACATGCAGAGCTCACAGACAGTTTTTAGAGCTCGTCGTATTGGTCATGTCTGGCAAATGGGACCTATTGGGACTTCTATCTATCAAGAAGTCCATTTTTGAAACATTTTTCATTTCCTGCAGACAGTTTCTTTGTTGGTCTTCTTTCCCTTGACATGACAAATACACCTGTATGCATCATGTGCATTGAAAATATATGGAAAGGTCTTTGATGTAAACTATAAATAATACAGAAAAGCATGGAATGTTTCTGCACTGTGTACATCTCTGTCATTTTCAGTGTGCCCCACCACCTTTAATGAACTGCACGTTACAACTTTTTTTCTTTCGATGTGCAAGTTTGTGCTCAGGGCCATGTAAAAGTGTAATTATCTCTGTGATCTTGCTGGCCTGTTCACTCGTGTTTAGTCACATGCATTCATAGACTTCACAGATTGGATGATTAAAGTGTTCTCAGTCTCTACATAAGCACCCACATCTGACAGTGAAGCATTGGAAATGAAGTCAGACGATATTTGCGATGAGTAGACCACCACAGTGACTAAATGACTATGTAGGATTTCAGAACTTCATCAGACAATGAGGATTAATTCTTGGACTTTCTACTGAATGATATTAGATAATGATATTATTGGATACTGGAAATTAAACTAAATGCAGTCTCGTTGTTTATTTGTACGGCAAGTGGAATTAACGTGATATGGGATATTATGCATTGGGTCATTCTGAACTATTTTGTATACCCGTGGTTGACCTTTAATTATTAGAATTTAAAGATTTATGGATTTATCATATATAGATGGATTTGAAATGTCAAATATTATGGGTTTTAATGGATTTTATACGGACAAATTATAAGTATTAGTTTAACTGTGACGTGTTCCACTCAATAATACAATTGCATTTTACATTGATTCTGTGATTATCTGTCTGCTTACCTACTGCAGCAAGGTAGCTAGCTATCCCAGTTGTGTTTGTTTATTCTTCAGAGTTCAACTCGATCTCAGTAAAGACCAGCCAGTCCCTTGGATACATCAGACTTACAAAATACACCCTTATGGGAGAGTCAAAGAGAAAATGGTTTCTTGTAGGACAAACGTGGCCCTGTGCTAATTACGTTATGAGGCCCCTTACTTGGGCCCTGAAGAAGGTAGGCCCAGTAGGCCTAAACAGGTAGTCAGGCATATATACTCAGACAATTTAGGAGTTGTTAAAATAGCCATAGACTTTTAAAAATTTGATCATAATTTTGTTTTGCCGAGATGATTTCACCCCACCACCCTGGCCAACAGGAGCTCTGTTATGCACACCTAAGCACAATAGTAAATACGGTACTGCTAGTAGCCCTAAACTATGGCGAGAGGGAGACTTATAGTTATATCTACTGTAAGCGAATAAATACAGTGTTTAAGAAGAGTACTTCCGTGTTGTCTAATTAAGAGAAATTTGACTTTCTGTCTGGTAACAAGTCAGAAGCACAACAAAAACAAAGAAACTTGAATTGTATACATTAGGTTATATATGAGTGCCATAATACAACTGCATAAAAATAGACTATTCCCATTTCATTTATCTTTCTAATTATTTTAATGATATTATTTGTAGAAAGTATGGTAAAGATTTATCGTGTTTAGATTCTTGTTGTAGTTTTTTTTGGCGAGAACAGAATATCAAAGTACAATATATTTCATTCACTAGTAGCAATTCTGCGTTATAGTGAAAGTGCCAGGTGCAGATTTATTTAAAAGAATATGATTTTAGGTCATACTTGGGGTGTAAAAATGAGTTTTGTGTAACTTACTGTATGATTTATAATGTACATAAAGACCAATTGCATCATGCAGTAGATATGTAGCATGATGTTCTACCCAGTCAATAATCCTGACGCAAGGCCCGCCAGTCCTAACAGACATGTTAAATCTGAGCGCCTAGGGAGACAGCTGTTAGTACCATTTTTATAAAGTACTTGGTATGACTCGACCGAATTCAAACCCGCTACCTATCGCATCCAAGGCGAACGTTCTAACCACCAGGTTTTGTGTGTGTGTGTGTGTGTGTGTGTGTGTGTGTGTGTGAGAGAGAGAGAGAGCAATTATTCAATATTGTTTGATTTATATATAAAAAGCATTCCACATTGTATGATATATATATATATATATATATATATATATATATATATATATATATATATATATATATATATATATATATATATATATATATATATATAAAGAAACATTCCATGCTTTTCTGTATTATTTATAGTTTACATCAAAGACCTTTCCATATATTTTCAATGCACATGATGCATGCAGGTGTATTTGTCATGTCAAGGGAAAGAAGGCCAACAAAGGAACTGTCTGCAGGAAATGAAAAATGTTTTAAAAATGGACTTCTTGATAGATAGAAGTCCCAATAGGTCCCATTTGCCAGACATGACCAATACGACGAGCTCTAAAAACTGTTTGTGAGTTCTGCATGTTGGATATTTGATACATGGTGTCTATAATGATCTATTACACTTGTTTGGTCATTAAAGTTTCCCATTTGAACACTATTTAGCCACAAGGCACAATGTAATAGAAGTGCGAAAGTGTATCTTCTGAAGTTATATTTTTTTGGTGATGGACACCAGACAGATGTTTCCACCCCACTTAGCAGAGAAAGAAAAGTCTTTTGAATCTCTTTGTATTCACCTAAGGTATAATGCATTGTTTACTTTATAAAACAGAATTTAGATCAAAAAATGTTTTAAAACAAATTTTTGGCGGGTATTTTTCCCTAGTGTATCTAAATGTTTGTTCATTCGATCGAATTTCAATTATTTGGTCAGAATCCCTCTCCTTTATAAAGTTTCGTGACCTTTGCCAAGGGTCTCTAAGTCTTGTGTAAACTATATGTGTTAATGCTATATTGTGTGTTTGTTATAGATTTTATGTAAGGATGGCAATTAATCAGATCTTTCCCAGGCTTTTCTACCAAAATATATTTAAAATTTTTATTTAAAAAAAATTGGAAATATCACTTATCATTCCAATGTTAAATTTTGAATTTCTTCTTTTAGATTATCATTTTGAACGAGAGACGGTGGCGCTTGAATAAAAAAATAAAACCAAGCGTTTTTATGTATGTTTTTAATGAGACGTCTATCATTTTCTTTTGGGCGTTATTGGGGGAACAATTGGCTTGCATCCTGTGTAAGGGGCCACATTTCTGTTAATTTTCTTTATGCTTCCCTTGACTTTTTGGATGTATCCTAATTCCCATTTTACTACATGTGATAATCCCTTTACAACAAATGAGGCGTCTTTGTTCTTCATTTCGTACCGGTATGTTCTATTATATTTCCGCCCAAAATTCTTCCAAAGTTTCAAATGAACATTTAAATTAGCAAAATTATATTTAGTTCTTATTGTTTAAAATGGGTAATCCAATTTTGTTTAAACATTCATATTTCCCCTTGTATATGTTCTGTATGTCAATGTCCTTCACATGTCGTTGTCTGAGGCTCTTTCACAGGCCTTTCCTCTTCGCATAGCGTCTTCTGACTTAGCTCAGTGACGTCAGTGTCTCATATTTCTTTCACGTCTATATTTACAGGCAAAGAATTAAATACTTTATAAAAGAGGAGTATTGTTAAATGTTAGTAATCATAAGGAGTCACTTTATAGATTTGTTGATTAAGATATATTATTTCACAATTATATACGATACCAAAGGAGTTGGTAAACGTTCAAAATTTCATTTTCTATTAAAACTGAGTTTTGAGATCTTAAAGTGACAGACGAGGCCGAAGATTCAACCCGTGCTTAAGCTGGAACCCGCCCCTACTTGGTCCGTAATTCGGATCTCTCTGGTTAGACTAAATAATTACTTTTTGATGACAATAACCTGTCTACAAGCCATCATTGTAGATACAATTAAAATTATTACTCCTATTAATGTACTTTTCTCGAATTTTTGTCCAAATATAAAGGCTATCTTTTTATATCTATCCTTTTTGAGATTAGTGTAATTAATTGATTTCTATCCTGTTCCCTTTTTCACATACTAAAACTTCGCGCATTTTTGTGTAGCTTGTTTTTTACACATTGGGCATTTGGGAATTATTTTTATTATATGCCTTCTTATTGCAACATCGCCTGTAAGCCTATATTGTGTAAATATTTGAAAATTAAACGTTGCAATTTTAATGATGTAATATTTGCCCAATTTTCCAAGTTTTTTTCCCAATTCCCCCCCCCAGTTTTCTTCTTCAACTTTACTTCGCTTTTTATACAGATCTTCTCTAATCCACTTGTAAGTCTCATTTTTCCCTATAACTCTTTAATGTACCTATATTTCATCAGTAATTCTTTAATATATTTAATTTTGTTTAGGATATTTGGGTCTTTAACTACTTTCTTAGTTTATATATATATATATATATATATATATATATATATATATATATATATATATATATATATATATATATATATATATATATATATCTTCTCTGTTCCTACTTAAAACCCAAACCTTTGAACTTATAAATCTTCCGATGGTGAACTTGGTAGTAATGCAATTGATTTGAACCGATTAATTATATTACTTTGCGTAATAAATATTGGTCTGGAGTTATAAAACCTTATAATTGTACAATTTCACCAGTGTCTGTACAAAAGAGATTAAATCAGTCCCTTGTACCATTTACTTTTTAACTTTTTGTGTTACAGTGTATTAGCACTTGACAAGCATATCGAACATGATATGTGTTGCCCAGCCCTGGCTAAAAAAAGATAAAAGACAACAGCAAACGTTATTTTTTATTATCCATTAGCACTTGATTGAAGACCATATGAAATAAACAAAATAATTAGAACTGAATCGAAAATTAAAGAGTTGGAGAGAAAACTAGTGTAGTAGCATGGATGCATTATACAAAAACTGAAAGAGAAAACATGTTGTTGCTTTGTTATTTGTCATTAAATTATAGGCTGCGGTACCATGTTTAAAAGCTTTTGTCTATCCGATTACTACGATCTAAATCCAAACTTAATTAGCACAGGGCTCCGCCATGTTGACTTCATTCAGGTAATCTGTGACACTTTGAATGATATCTTTTTCGCTTCCAGTGACCTCACAGCAGCACACATTGCAGGTGATAATACTAGAAGATGACATACATAGTTTCACGAGTCCACATTTCAAAGATTGCTACTGTATTTATGTATCTGCTAAAATCTGTTGAAGTTTATTTAAAAAGAATAGATAATAATTAAAGCCAACATTTAGTAGTAAGTTGATGATGATTATTTTTTTTAGACACAACTTATGCAGCATCAGAGAGAGAGAGAGAGAGAGAGAGAGAGAGAGAGAGAGAGAGAGAGAGAGAGAGAGAGAGAGAGAGAGAGAGAGAGAGAGAGAGAGAGAGAGAGAGAGAGAGAGAGAGAGAGAGAGCCTGCAAACTTTGGCGACAGATAACAAAATCTGAAATTTTCAAACTTATATGTTAGTATTCGTTCTCTCTTATCATAACACTGTCCATGGGAAATAATGATAATATTGCTTATGCTTTGACAGCCTTATCATGAAAGTCATTATGAAAGGAGTTAATTGTTTCCTTTTGAATGGCATTCTAGACAAATGAGTGTTGAAGTCGGACAAGTAGAATTTGGAATCAGCTAGTCTGGAACAAGTAATTGCTTTAAAACAAGTCAGACAGGTGCTAATTTACACGATTTAATCACGTTGTCTATCTTTCTTTGGCCATTCATTCCTTATGTTTTATTCATTCAACACTGGGTGTAACACATCAATGATAACCTTTCCGTTATAAGAGTCACATATTTGCACATTTTAATTACCGCATTTTTTTGAATTATTGACCAGTCAAGATACCTATTATTTAAAACAAAGCCAGTATGATCTATGTATCTTTGTTCACAACAATCTATGTATCATTGTTCACAACAGTCTTGCTAAATTCTATTTACTCAACCCATCTATGATTTAGCAAGGTAGGTAATAAGGAGTATTCAGAGAAAGAATTCACATGAATTGGATAAAATGGATGATTGCCGTTGAGTTCGTGGTAGAGAGACATAAGCTGGACTCATTGTCAGCAAACAATGTAAAATATGGAGAAACTAAGGGAAAGAAAAATTCCTAAACTACTTTGGGTTGGTAATAACTCATAGCTAAAGGAAAGATGTGCAGTTATCGCAAACAATATCCTATATACCGCTATGAACGGATGGCATGATGCTGGACCAGGTGTTAGACATGTACTTGGACATTCTTTCAAATCCTACATTAAGGTAAATATGAATAATTCCACAAAATGTAAGATTTTATCATATATTTTCAAATATATATTTAGATTAAAGCACGTGCATCTAGTCTTGGACCACGTGCAGCTCGATCCTTCACATTGATCGTCTGTGGCCATATAGGCAGTCATTTTGAAAATATGCATTTTCTTTAATTAATATGCATTTTTGATTAATATGCATTATTAGTGCAGAGGAACTGTTCTTTTATCATGCAGCCTGTGACCTAAAGTTTTTGATCCTTTTTGGCCATCAGCCATGAAAGGTTGGATGCCCTTGAATTAAACAAGAAAAGTTGGTTGCCGCTGGGGTGACCATAAAAGGGATGCCTCTGGATTAACCAAGAAAGGTAGAATGCTCCTGGATTGACCTAAAATGGTTGGATGCCCCTGGATTAACCGAGAAAGGCTGGATGAACTTGGATTAAGCAAGAAATGCTGGATGTCTCTGATTTTACAGAAAAGGTTGGATGCCCCTGGATGAACCAAGAAAGATTGGATTACACTGGATTAACAAGAAAGGGTTGTATGCCCCTGGATTATCCAAAATAGGTTGGATGCCCTTGGATTCATCAAGTAGGGTTGGATGCTCATGGATTAACCAAGAAAGATTGGATGCACCTGGATTAACCAAGAACGTTTGGATACCCATGGATTAACCAGTCTTCAAGCCAGCTTGCCTCTCCCTCTTGTCCGACAGTTAATTCTAGATCCTCATTAAAAAGGTAAGATATATGTAATTATTAAATCCGTTATTTTATTTATCTTTATTCAAAATGGTATATGAAAAATCTGTTGTTGGATGATTGGATTTTACAACTTTGATTATGTCAATAGACGTGATTTTCTTGTAACAGTTTTACCTTACAAAGACTCAATGAACGATTGAAAGATTATCCATCTTTGAAACAAGCAAAATACATTTCCATATCCTTGAGTTGCCCGTCTAAATAGAGGAGAGTGATGGGGATGATAAGGTGATTTTAAATTTTCGGCCAAATTTTGTATCAGAAAATAAATTCTTAAACAACTAATGCAAATAGTACTAACATGTTCAAATAATTCATCATATCTAATGAAAATATAAAAGCTTTTTTTTTTTATAAATCTAAAACACTGCCACATGACATTTAGAATAACATTTAGATGCTTACCTCGAAAGAAATCAATTTTCCAAAAATGGTTCATACTTATTGAGGGCAAATCTTTCCATCCAAGTATGTTTTAAGAATAAATAGTGGATATATTTATCAATCTTGGAATATTGATTTTTGATCTCCAAACTTTAGTATTAGTTTTGAAAATGAAAAAGCTTGGAATTTCAAACAACTTTGAAAAAAAATGCTTATAGCTTACAGGTACCGATGGAGAGACAGACATACAGAATGACAAGAAAAGATCATGACTGCCCTGCTGGGCAACTGTGGGTGGGTGGGTAGGCATAATGCATGGCAAGGAGAAGTAAACTTTCTTAACTTAACATGTTGAAATGAAATTTCGTTGATGATTGACGTTCATTTTGTTAACATCACCTACTGGTGTGGCTACAGAACTCTAGATGGGCACGCTATCACAAGAGCCATTTAAGCTTTTATGCTTGACTCATTCTTGCTACATACTTGTAACTGATGAAAATCTCAAAGCATTTATTTCTTGTGATTATTTTCAAAATCGTCTATACATGAACTTTTTTACAAAGTACATGTGTAAGACTTACAAAAAGATCAGAGTATTGCAATGATTGTACCCTCATTAGTTCTCTTTAATATCAGCAGAAGCAGTAGATGATTGGCTATTATATACAGTGAAAACTGTAGTATAAAGGACAGCCAAGGGACATGAGAACATTATGCTTTATATACAGGCATCCTCTATAGACAGGGCCAGTACTTCTTGTCTGCGATACAGCTGATATTGTCATGGCTCTAATTGTTGAATAAAATGCAAAAAGTGGAGATTCTTTGGTATATTAGGAAAACATGAAAACATGTACTGCATATGTATTACGTTTTGAAAGAATGAAAATCAAGTAGCAGTGAGAGTTGATAAATTAAATAGAACTAGGAATGATGTAGGATTGAACATGATATTGTACTAACATGAATTCAACTTTTAATTTTGATCATCAGCTGATAAGTTTAACATTGAAAATAAAAAAAGAATTGTTGAAACAGTTACCATGCAGCCTCATCTAAAGGTTAAAGGTCAGCATGGCATTTTTTTTTATTCCTATACCTGTTAGTGTCATAAATACTGAGCTTGGACAAATTCTAATGAAAAAGTTTCTCTTACATTTATACTATATACTTTTATATGTAACCTACAATGTTCTTTATAAAGCAGACATCATAAAAATACAAAATTATGAAGTATATAGCGTTTATTGGCATGATCTATTTTAAGATACAAGCATAGGGAATCTTGTCCAGGCCCCCCCCTCCAGTGATGAAGATACATTGTTTCAGAACTGAAACTGATAAAGTATGAGTTATGCACTTGAATGCAACTGCAATTGCTGCCTACAAAATAAGAAAGCAATGATTATAAATGTAAATATAAAATAAAAGAGTTAGAAAAGGTATCGTACATTTTTATGTCATTATTTTTAAGAATTATTATTAATGTTGAAAGGTTATCAAACATCGACAAGCCAATGTTGATTTCTGACCTTAAACTCAATTTTCATGGCTAATAGCATCATTATATTTTGTAGTTTTATATGTAATGATATTAACTTAGAACTCTATTCTAACTCCATCCATCCAGATCTAATCACACATGCCTATTCATGAAATAGTTCATTTATAAGACAATCAGAGCTATCATTGTATTTATTATCACTGTTATTGTAGCTTTTCCATCTGATTGAAGCAAGATCATATTAGATCTGAACTGGTATCTTAGCGACGGTCAGCTGTAATGAAACCTATTGACAAATGATCATTATCCAGGTAACTGTTAAAACAAATAGGGATTTGCAAATTTGTGTACATTTGACAGTGCCTCTGATGCAAGGGAGACAAATCTGTGTATGTTACTTTACAAAACTTATCAACTGCAACTTTATTGACCCAAAATGTCGTATATTTTTAGGAGTATTTTTACAGTGGATCACCATAATTATCTATTAATAACAGGTCTCCACTATATAGAGGTGTCTGTGAAGGCAAGTTATACTGTAGTTTCATATATAGAGGAATCTCTATAAGAAACAGTTGGGTAGTCAAAATATGTTTAATCAAAATGAGATTTAACTAAAGGCCGGAAAATTAAAAAAATGTATATACTTACCTGGAATTATGAAACTGTACAAAAGTCTGGATTGTTTTCTCCTATCTGATTTAAATTTTGGGCAGGTGATCAAAAGTTGACTTGCCCTCAAAATTTGGAAACTTCCTGGACTGTTAAATGATTGGCTTATCCGCTTCTAGTTCTTAATTAGCGTAAGGTATTTTATATTGTTATTTACACATGTCAGATGGTGTCCTAAAGCATTTTCTATGGCAAGAAGTTCATACAAATCAAATTATTGTGAGGGATTAGAAAGAAATAATTTGATTTGTAATTTCCTTCACTGAACTTTAGTAGTAAAAGTATATGAGGTTTTAAAACCAAAAGGAGATTCTATGCCAGAACCCCCACCGCTCTAAAATAAATATATTTTGACATTTTATCACATCTGAAACACCATCACCCTAAAAAACCACCCTTCCTCAAATTTTTTATCTCAAAATATGATGAAATTTTGAAACCCAAAGAGGATTCTAGGCTTATAGATTTTTCATATTAAACAATAAAATGTTGTATATAATGTATCATTATAATCCAATCAAATATGTTGGATTTGATCTGACAAACAAATTTTGTAAGGGATTTAATTCGAGTAGGGCAGTCTCGAGCCATAATGGCATAACAAGTAAGATAATAAGCAATTGTATAAAAAATAATGGTTATAATATATGTACAAAATATGGTTCTGTATGGTTATTCGCGACTGAAAATGGAAAACGAATAAGAGGTTGGGTAGAGGATCCAATGACATTTATCGACAATATAGTTGATGCTGTATTTGTTTACAATATTTCTAAACCTGTACAAAATTAATCATCTACTACTGTTGTAACCCATATTTTATGGTAATCTTTTTCAAACCTGTTAACTCTCATTTTCGAAATATGTTAACTTAAGGTTAATAATACGAAACTCTCGTATTAAATCCATATCATATTTTATACCACATATATAAGAATGTTTCTGATCAAGTAAGTTTTTATAAGTGATACTTGCTGTTTTACAAGCATGCTTTTTAGTTGCGATTCGAGGCTCAATTTTGTTGCATGCTGTTGTAAGAGAAACAACAACACCGGATATTATTAACAAAAACGGATTTAATGATGCTCCACTTAAAATTATACTAGAGCTAGTCATTACCAGTGGTAAACACAATATTAGTTTAAGTATTTTATGCTAGTATTTGTAACATTTCTTCATGCACCAAAGTGTGTATGATAATATCTATGATATTGGATTAATATGTATACATCTTGTTTTTGAATTGTATCTGAAATATGATTTAAAATCAACTATACGTTTTCAATATGTCATATTTGTTTACAGATTTTATACAATATCAAAAGTTCTGGTGACAACAATTAAATCAAAAATTTTACATAGCTCATCATTGTCAGCTATAACAGCCCTGTAATAGTCATAAACATCTGACGAATTATCATCATGTCGTTTATTTGTTAATGCTTTACTTTTCCTTAACCAAATAAATTAATTAAACGTGTCAGATAATTCACTCTTATATAAATCTGTTTCGTCACCAAATCAATGTAATCGAGTTTTATTTCATCAACATACCCTACTACCAAGCTTATTTGATGTAATGTGAAATTTTTGAGAACGAGATGCTCTCTGATACTTGCATATGCGACAACGAAATTTTCTAGCATCAACTATTTCAGATCATTTATTTCAATTGTGAAAAGACCAATAGCACAAGCTACTTTTAAAATTATTTTTTCATATGGTTTGTGATTATTTTCTCAATTTCATTGTAACAATTTCGTAATGACAGTAGTCTAGAGCGCTGAAATGATGGGAATCGATCATCGGCTTCTTCGCCTATGTCTTTATAAGAATGAAATGTTTCTTCCAACGTTGTTTTTGTTACTTCATTAAAAAACTTTTTCTCGCTCAACATCATTGAAATCATCATTAATTTCGTATTTAATTAGAGTTTATTTGTCGTGGTAGTACATGCCAAGATCCCCAAAATTATCGTTTCAAAAAATTATTACATAATTTTGTTTCCTTTTATTCCTGATATCCTAGATTTTGATAGTTTGTTGAGACAATCATGGTTATCGTTTATTTGTTGTTCCACCTGCGCTGCTCGTTTCTTTATTAAATGTGATTGTAATATCAATTTTATATTTTCCAAATCGAGCTCAGGGAATATTTTTGACAGGGTTCCAACTTGTTGTTATTCTTCCAGACAATCATCAAGATGACGGTCTTTGCTTATAACATCAAAGTTTTCTATTTATTTTGTTAGTTGTGGTCCTCGCATATACTTAACACAACAAAAAAATTTCTTCTTTTCACAAATGAGAGTTTAATATTGGAATTGGAATTTTGTTTAGTATTTATTTCACGTGTCAATATTGAGTTATCTCCAATATTTCTTTTAGGATTAAAAATATTATCATAAAATTCTCTCGCAACAGTTATCATCGATGGACATGACTTCAATTTGTAATATTAGATTGAATTTGCTCACAATGATTATACCAGATTATCAAGTGTATACATTTGAAATACTGTTAGTCCTGGAAACGAATGTTCATCAGCGACAGCATACAATATAAAATACAAATACTTGTTAACAGTCTTCTCTATCAGATTTATAAAATATTGTTCTGTTGCAATATATGTACAGTAAATATCACAGTTCCATCCTTCAAACCTCCAATTATAAATCAATTAATAATATAGAGTTAAATCAACCTCGCAAATGGACTTTCTAAATAAAAACTGCAATGGGATATTTAATTTTAATCCAAAAGTTTTTAACGTTTTCGATGGTCGTCCATTCATGTCTATCAGAGAAAGCGTAATAAGGATAATTTTCAGCATAATATGCTGATGCGCTTACCTCCAACCCAATTCGATTGTCAGCAGCCTTAAGGAATATTGGAATATACCTAACATTGCTTTGGATCGTTTTGCGCCACTAGACAGACTGTCAAAGTACGTTTCATGTCAGATCGTTAGGGTTTACTGAAACACAAGTCGTCATTATCCTGTTTGCTCTCATGTTTATATTACCTGACATCGGTCCACCAGATTCCTTAAAATATGGAGTAAATTCTTCTTTTAACTGAGCATAACTAGTAGCATTAGTTTTATTAACTGTTGGTGAGGTTATTGGTAATCCAGTTATCTTTTATTTTTTCATGGACAGGTTACCTCTCATTGTATCACCGGATTTGTTAAGCTTATTATCGTCAACAGATTTTAGTTGCGCATAACTTACAGATTTTGTGTTATCAACATTTGCTGGCTAATATACAGTTTCTGATCCAATATTGTTTCTACTTGACATGTTAATATTACCTGTAACTATCCCACCGATTTTGTCAAGTTTGTTATCATTAACATACTTCAACTGCAAATAACTTGCCGCTTGAGTTTGATTTAAATTTGTTATTAGATATCTAGTCTCAAAATTTATATTTTTTCCCTGACAAATGTAAGTTATCCCTTAAAGTTCTACCAGATTTACATAATTTTAATATCGTGGAGCAGCTCATATCAGCTGCAATTTGAAATTTCATGCTCCAGATTTTATTCCTTTAGTTTTACATAACTTTCGTGGATACAATAGTCGCATCATTGTAGAAGCTTTTGGTGATGAAAATTTTGAAGCTAAACTAAAATTAAATAATACAAAAATGTATTCCAAAGAGTTTTGAAAAGTATATGTCGGTGAAACTTGGCAAATTACGTTTTACTGATAGCCTGCAATGTATGGCAGCATCATTAGATGGGCTTGTACAAGGTTGGAGCAATTTCGCTAGCCACAATGTTCCACAATGTTTCTTTGGTGAAAACCATATCAATTTGACAAAAAAAGGTTTATTTCCCATGGATATCTCGACGCCTGGAACATATTTAAAGAAACTTCTCTTCCTGATAAAGATAAATTTTACTCGCACCTAAAAAATTGAAAATATGACAGAAGATGAATATAAATATGATATTTTGAATAAATTTAGTTCTAAAACATTTGGTTTGTAAAACATCACGATCTATATTTGAAACAGATGTAATATTACTAACAAATGTTTTTTTTTGAGTTTTCTTGAAGTTAGTAATAAAAATTATGGAATAGATCCTTGTTTGGTGTTATTCTGCTCCGAGCTGTCCCGGAGTTCTCTAATAAAAACAAGCAAAACAGAACTCGACCTCTTAACAGATGTCGATATGTTTGATTTCATTGAAAATGGTTTTCGCGGTTGAATTAGCGTTATAACAAAACTATGCAGTAGCTATTAATAAATATTAAAAGAATTATGAGAAAATTTCCCGTCGAGATATATTATTTTTTTCTATTTGTATGAATGTGTACAGACATGTAATGTCAGAGCCAATACTATGCGGCAAATTTCATTGGATAACTCCAGATCAATTTCTAAAACAAACCGAAATAAGATTTAACTAGAAAAATTAATAATGATTTTCTAATATTTCATACGTTGTTGAAGTTGATCTAAATTATCATAGTTCGTTACATGATCTACATAACGACTACCCGTTTTGTGCAGAGCTCAATGATTATTGATTATTAAGTATTATCGCATGAACAACGAGCAACAAGAACAGCAAAAACTAGATCATTGATAAGTTAGTTACAAATGTGTTAAATAAAAAAATTAGGTTATGCAGTACAAAAATTTAAAACAAGCAACATATGCTAGACTAATTCTGAGAATAGTCCATTGCGTGCTAACGTTTAATCAGTCATGGTGGATGCCAGATTATATTGATCTAAATACGAAACATCGGGCTGTGGCTAAATCCTAATTTAAGAAAAACTTTTTCAAGTTAATAAACAACTAACTCTGTGTTTGGTAAGACGATGAAAAATATCAGAAAGCGAGTTTCGATAGAAATTGTTAATAATATAAATCGCAGAACAAAATTAGTTAATGATGATGGTTTTGTTAGTATGAACATAATTAATGAAAACTTTGATGCAATACAACTAGGATAGATAAACTTAAAGTTAAATAAACCTATTTATGTTGGTGCAGCTGTACTTGATATGTCAGATTGGCTGATGTACGATTTTCATGATAATTTTACCAAAATGCTGTGGCCAGATTCAAAGTTGCTACTTACTAAATCAGAATCGCTAGTTCATACCATAAAAGGTGAAGATGTCTATCAGGATATTTACATTAAAAAAGATCTATTTTTAATATGTACTTATAAAAAAATTGTAACTCAGTATTAGAATACTGGATTATCGTTTTGATGCCATGAATTTTGTTCTCGTCACGACGTGTAGGCTTTGGACTGCCATCGCCATTTTTAAAACGAAGGAGAGCTCCGCTACAAGGATTTAATGACCTCTCCTCGCGTTCAACAACGTCAACAGTGCGTTTTGCACTTGCCCCGGGGTTCGATTTGATGGTGGTGGTTGTGAAGGGTTTCATTTACTTCGCAATATGAAGCTCTCTAAAATAAACTTAACCGTATGTGAGCTATTTACCTCATTTAAAGGGTTACCTATATATGAACATTAGAAAGGATACTTACCAAAAAGAAATGGCCTGGATGGGTGCGCCATAATCGTCATTAGTAAGACAATAATGTAAGGACCCATCAAAGGCACAAAGACAATGAAGGGACCCCAACGGAAAAGTAACCTGTTACTACGGTAATGTTTTTTGTTGTAATTTTTATGTATTTATCAACTATATATCTTTATTTAGAGTATATAAATATCTTTGTTATTTCCATTTCATTTTATTTTTGTTTTTGTTCTATTTCATTGGTTTCTTTCTATTTTTATTATAATTTATGTTTTCATTTTGTTATTATTTTATGTTATTTTATTCTTTTTACTTATTTGATTTTGATATTTATTTTTATTTCATTCTTTTTCTTCCATTCCTTTTTATTTTTATTCTCTTTTCATTTCTCTTATTTATATTTTTATTTGACTTTCATTTTTACTTTCATTTATTTTATTTTATTTTTTTATTTTTCTCTAATTTTTTATTTCTGCTTTTATTGTTTTATTCAATTTCTATATTTTAAGCTACTTCTTTATCTATGACAAAAATTAGGGACGAGGGTTCTGTCTAGAATCTTCTTTGTGTTTCAAAATTTCATCATTTTTTTCGATACAAATTTTTGAGAAGGGTGATTATTGAGGGACAGGGAGTCTATGAGGTGATGCAAACATTTTCAAAATATACTTATTTTAGAGGGGTGAGGGTTCTGGCATAGAACCTCCTTTTGGTTTTAAAATCTCATATACTTATACTACTGCTTTCATACAATATAATGGATTCTTGTGGGCCGAACAATGAATGTGTTCAACAAACTTAAGAGAAAAAAGACAAATGTCCTTCTAGGAAATCATCTTTCAAGGGATTTTGATATTGACAAGCAGATTGTTAGTGCTGGTTCCGGATTGATGTGAATGATTTACTCAGCAGTGAAGAAGTAAACTAAACAGGTTTATGTTCTCGTGAAGAGAGTTACAACTTCGAAGTCTATGGCATGCAGGTTACTAGTTACTATCTGTTACTTAGAATAGTTTTCAGGGACATAACCCATTTCAATCCTATGAGAAAACGATTGGTCAGAATCGGTAGTTTTCCGATATTTTTAATAGCTTTTCTGTAGTGCTTTAGACATTGCAGGGTTGTTTCAGTAGAAAATAGTCATAAAACCAATTAAATTTGTTTCCCAAAATGTTGTATAATTTGTTTTAATTCATTCTTTGAGAAGGAATAAAGAAAACAATAGACTAAAACAGTTATGATTAAGATTACATGTGTCTAGAGGGATATTTGATATAGAAAAATGAACATGTTATCATATTTACTCGCTTATAAGATAAATCCAAATAAAAACTTCCGAGTCCATGATTTGCCATCGCATAAAGTGCTGAGAGGTGTGGGGTCTACGCAGTTTGTAAATAGTAATCAGTTATGTCCCTATGTCGATATGATCCTGTTTAATGCAATATTTCTGAAACCCTCTAAATCATCTGAATATTAATTTTCATTAATTTGATTTTCTGGGCTTCGTCATCATTTTGAGTCATTGCTAAAGTTTTTTTTATAACATTCTTATGTATATTGTACATAAGAATAAACAATACACATATTGTGGATTTCAGAAAAACCATACCACTTGCACAGACTTTTATTTGGTCTATGCTGTGTCTATTACAAACTTAGCACAAACGGTGCAAAATTTTCCTTTTAAACTGTTCAGGGGATTGGAAAGTTGTATCATTAATACCGGATTATAGCAAATTTGGCCCAAGACATTTCGGCTTAACTCGAAAGAGAATTCGGCTCAATTGAACAATTTCAAACAATTTCATTTTCTTAAAACAAAAAGTAGATACTATGTAAGATACGTTTTAGAAATAGGTTTTAGGAGAAAAGAAATAGATTTAAACAAAACTGATATTCTTCCAAAGTAAATAATGATACTTTAGAACGTACATGCTTCACGTTCTATGACACGTCTGCATATAATACACAGTTATATGAGAGAGAGAGAGAGAGAGAGAGAGAGAGAGAGAGAGAGAGAGAGAGAGAGAGAGAGAGAGAGAGAGAGAGAGATCATTTTGTCAATATTGCCGCAATATGAAGTTCTTACAAGTTAATTTTATTGTTTGTTTTTATATTTCAAGTTGTCTTAGTTTTGTACTCGGTTAATTAAAAGTTTGTCATTATTAATCAATATCGTCAGTCATATTTGCTCCATTATTCCATACAAATAAGAAAGGAAATAATTTTGTGTTGAATATGTGCACCCCACCTTGCAAGGTACAAAAAATATGATAAATATACACTTATTTGAAAATAAAATAAAAAAAACTAACCTACCGTTGTAATCATTTATTCCTTCTTTTTTCATAATGCGAAATTTATTAAAGAAAATAATATACCCACGAACTCCGTGTATGTAGTGGATGCCGGTTTGCGTATACGTCATTAATGTTGTGTGTATCGCTTATATCAAATAACAAAATCACAGCACTAGAACACATTTGCATACTCCACAGCTGCAGGTACACAAATACTACAGCTACAGGAACACAAAACACTGCAGTTACCGGTACACATATAGGATAGCCACTGGTACACATATACCACAGCTAAAGGTACACAAACACCACAGCAAAAGGTACACTAGCACCACAGCTAGACGTACCCAAACACCACAACTACTGGTACTCATACACCACAGCTAGAGTTAGCAAACACTACAGTACATCACAGATACTGGTACCCAAACATCATCTCTACAGGTACACAAACACAGACAAAAACTTGAAAATTATTCATTTTTAAATTGCTCTGTCCCATTATGAATGTGGAAATGCATACATGGATAATTATTCTTTTCAATCTATCTGGTTAAATTTTCCATTTAGGTTACTTTTTCGGTACTGTGGTCAGGGCATTCACATTTATATTTGTGGGCACATGTAAATATTTTTTATTTCTATATTTGATCTTCTTTAGCCTAACTACTGAAACTATTTTATATTTTAATTATTTCATCTACTTGCCATCATCTAATGACAATAAATTTGAGTGTCTGTACAGTTTTACCAATTTAGCAAGACTGAATAAACATAAACATTTGTGAATCTAAGCATAACTCATAAGAGCTCAGTCATATTTAACAATTTATATCTACTTAGTGTTCCCCAACTTCTCGCCATGATCAGGTACCACCAATCAATTTGAATATTTCAGCATATTTCCTCTTAAATTTCCCATTTGCCACCATTGCTAAGCACCATCTGTCAAGCCTATTCAGTCTACACCTAAGATATGAATTATAATCCTGGTCCTCTGCAATATACCTCATTTGAATTCAATTAGTTATATCAATTATTGACCACATCCAGTGAATTTGCATGAATTTTCTCCATTTTAAAGCAAAATTCAGGTTTTCTTCTGACAAGAAATAAAAAAATCAAAATTCTTGATATATTCGACTTTTGAAATATGATCATGGATAATGTCTGTAACAAACAGTCTGTCCAGTCCCATTCCGCAACAATATTGATTGGACTTATATCATTCATTCTAGGATTAATTTTGGATTAGATTCACTAACCGTAAGTCATAGATGAATTTTATTCTAATGAAAAAATTTAAAACAATTGTTTACGAGTTCTGAATAAAGGTCAGGAACTAGGTCAGCAAAAATACAAATGGGTAATACTTGTTATTGACCAGGTCAAAACAGAAGTGAATTGAATTTTCTGGAAAAATGTCAAATCCAATGAATAAAGTTATCATTACAATAACATAAAATTAAAAAAATAGAATAAAAATATTTAAAGGTAATTCGGGTTTTACGTATATGTACCTACATTGCTAGTGTGTTAGTTATAAAAAAATATTTTATTTCATTTTTATTTCATTACATTTTATTGTAATGATTATTTTCACGGAATTCGATATTTTTCCAGTAAATTCAGTTTGTATAGAACGCAAAAGGTGATACAGTAGCTCACCTCACTCAGGTTTATGGACTTTGTAAACACTGAATGATTGGAATTAGCTTTTCTCAAGGTCTTTCTCGGCACACGTGTTACTCATGTTGTAAACAGTTTTTTTTATTCATTTTTGCGCGAGAATCTACATTATTAGATAAAGATGCATTTACTACTTGACGCAATTTATATTTTATTGCTATGTTCAAATTAGAAATGACGTAGTTTGTCACGTGAAATACAATGTGATCTAAATCAGGTTTTAAAATAGCCAGTTGTATTGAATTTATTTAGTTGCATAAATTCCTTCAGGAGATCAGATGTATTTTATGTTGTTGAAAATTATGAGTTATTTGTTATTTAAGAATAATTTATATTCTCTGGTAAATAAATGCTTCTTCATCAACGTCTTTGACAAAGACATTCAGTCCAAATTATTTGGAATTTTAAAGCCGGAATTTTATTATCGATTCAAAAAATTCAACGAGGAACTGTTGTCATCAGAACTACCTCATCTGACGCTATTTCCTTCCATATTGAAACTTCATCGAGATTAAAACCTGGATTCAATTAGACTGTTTAGTGATAGGACTTATATTTTCAATTCTAAGATTAAATTATGGATTTTTTTCACAAACCGTAGGTCCTATTTTCTGATATTACTGTTTTTTCTTGGGAAATAAATTAATTTTGTTAAACTTTACAAAGCTTATTGAATTCATTATTTTCTCTTGTTAAATTTATACATGCCTACACGTAACACAAGTAATTAAATTACATATACGTAACACTAACACTGACTTGAAAATAATAGTATATGTTGTTATTTATTGTGTGAACATATACAATAACTTCGTCACTAATACTATTGGAGAACAAATTGATGTGAAGATGAATATAATACAATTCTTCAAGTATTGTTGAAAGGTTTGGTAATTTTGTTATTTTTTTTAACTACTTTTGTGCTTTGGTACTACTTAGGGGTGAAACAGTTTCACGATACACAGCATGTGATGCAATACATATCAATACACATGAACTTGATGGTTATTCCTTTTTTGGAAGATAAGGTGATGCCTCTAATGTACGTCGACATAATGGGTGTACTTCAAACAGACTATCTATTGGTTGCAAGTGATTTTTAGTCACCGTTTTGGGCCATTTAATGTTGACTCATTTTAACTCACTTTTCCACCAGGCCCTTTGTTTTGCATACAATAATACTTTAAAAACATCTTATGACCAATTTTGTATCTAACAGAAACTTGGTAGAGATTACGATGTTATCTTCAAAACAGAAGAAATAAAAAAATCCTCATGTAAAGAAAACTTCATCTAGGACAAATCATAACATTAGAATGAGGAAGAATACCAACAAAATATATCAGATGCAAAATACTACTGAAGCCACATCTATTTGTATTTATTAGTGAAGACGGAAAACAATTGACAACACCCAGTCCTATCCTATATGTTTAAAAATTACAAAAGGTGATAAACTTGCGTGTTTTGAAATCTGCCCCTTGCTTGTTCTCTGCCAATTTTATTATTTCCATTGGCACCCTTTTCGCTGGTTAAATATCTCTGCATCTAAGAGAAATTCCAGATTTTTTAAAAAAATATGTAGAGTTTAAGACATGCTGCCAGGATTTTATTTGAATGACACAATCACTGTTTTGGCTGACAGCCCTTAATATAATTCACAATAATAGGTTGTGTGAGATAAAGCTACCAACTGCAAAATGTAGTTAGATTCATTAAAAGAAAGCACATGTGTAAACACATGTAATGTGATTGGCTGATGGTTTTCTCTATGTGCGACTATCACTGTTTTAAAAGATTGTCTTATTATCTTTGCATCTATGTTTAATGAGCTACTATTTAAATCCATCCATCCAACTACCCACCCACCCACTCTAGTTCATATATATATAATCTTGACCCTCCACCACTCTTGATCGCCTGTTATTTTCATACCTGTATGAAATTGTGTGGATAATCTTTCATTAAGGATTCTTTTAAGTGCTACCAACTTTTCTGATCAAAATGTTAAGTAATTTTTGATAAGGCATGGTTAAGTTACTAGACGCATGTGTTAGGCTGATGTCAGTCCACTCATTTTATAGATTGCAGATTCTACAGGTCACATCCTTCCTATTCTGTGACTCTCACTTATTTTCGCACACTAGTTGACAGGATAGAGAGCAGATAATAGGTACACATATTAAATTAGTTTGATATAATATGATGAAATAAAATATGTTTCTGCTAAATTAGCAGTATTTGCACCAAATGTTTGAAAAAGAGAAGCAATAAATGTCATAGACAATAATTATATCGGTATATGAGTCTGCTTAAAAATTTTCCCGCACAGCAGTTATCAGTATATATTGTTGAACAGTAACGGTCAGAGTAAGAACATATCAGACTTGGTTTCAATGTATACATTATCACTGAATGACAAAGCATGTCTTTACCACATCATGTTTTTAATCCAAAGATAAAGTATGTTTTACATATCCTGTTTGCCATGAAACCCTTGTGATAGGAACAATGGTTGTGATCTTGAGTTGCTAATCTTGGTATGCGAAAAATTAATTTTGTATCAGTGTTATATGAATCAGACACGAGGTTCAAAGCACACCTAAAGCCATATGTGTTACTTTGAACAGACACATTCTCATTTCTAGGGAATATCTTCAATACACGGATTAACATATACTATGATTTCACTATTTTACATAATGTGCCATTTTTTTCTCCATTTCATTTTTGGCATAGATATAAAGACCCGATGAATGATGATGTGATGCAGACAATCCCCTGCTCCCTTCTCTACAAATGAATTCCCTGTAAACGAAAAGCTCTGCTAAGTGAAGATGTCGTTTTGGAAAAGGAATAGTATATATATATATATATATATATATATATATATATATATATATATATATATATATATATATTTATTCAGAAAATATATATATATATATATATATATATATATATATATATATATATATATATATATATATATATATATATATTCATTACTTGTATTATCCTCTTACTGTTGTGTTGCGAGTTCAGAAGGAAAAGAGAATTTAAGCAACAATATTATTGTGTGATTTAAGATCTACCCATGGTTATGATGGAGCTCGATGAATAATTTGTCAGTCATGATCCATCTCAATGAATAATTTACTACAGTTTTGATCCAGCTCATTAAATAATTTACCACAGTAATGATCCATCTTGATGAATAAGTTCTAACAGTCATAATCCATTTCCGTGAATAATTTACCACATTTCTGTCACATCTCATTGAATAATTTAACATATTCATGATCCATCTTGGTGAATAATTTACCACAGGCATGATCCATCTCAGTGAACAATTTACCAGTTATGACCCATCTTTATTAATAATTGAACAAAGTCATGATCTATTTTGACGAATAATTTACCACAGGCATGATCCTTCTCAGTTAATAATTTACCATTTAGGACCCATCACAGTTAATAATTGAACAAATTCATGATCTATTTAACGAATAATATACCACTTACATGATCCATCTCAGGGAATAATTTACCACTGTCATGATTCGTCTCAGAGAATAATTTGCCAGTCATGATCCATCTTGATGGATAATTTATAACAGTCATAATTCATTTTCAGAGAATGCTTTACCACAGTCATGTTCCATTTCAGTGACTAATTTAGCACAACCATTATCCATCTTGTTGAATAACATACCACAGTTGTCATCCATCTCAGTGAATAATTTACGGCAGTCATGATCCATCTCACTGAATAATTAACAAGACTCATTATCCGTCTTGCTAAACAACTTACCAGTCATTATCCATCTCAGTGAATAATCTACATTATGTAGAGATAAATGCAGACATGTATACTTCTAGTCAGAGTTACAAATCGTTGTTGTTAAACTGTAAAGCACGCCAGAAAGCAAATTTAAGATTACTCAGTTTTAATCTAAAGGAAAGGAAAGACTGTAAAATACTAAAACCATTGCTAGAAGCAAAAGTGCATATAACACACTTTATATACACTAATTATACAAGTGATTATTAAACACTCTATATACACTAATTTTACAAGTGATACTAAACACCATATACATATTAATTATACAAATGATTATGAAACACTCTATACATACTAATTACACAATTATTTATTAAAAACTCTACACACACCAATTACAGACTGCTCCTGTGGCCTATGGGTTATAGAGTCCTCCTCTGATGCGGGAATTGGCGGGTTCGAACAACAGCTGAATCAAAACAACGACTTATAAAACAAATCTATAACTAAATAAGCCAATATATGTTAGGGTATCTGTGTTAGATTTGTCAAAGTGTTCATATATGATTTTCAATATAATTTTGTTAAACATCAGTGGACGTCAAGAACACTTTTTTTTACTGATGCTACTTCGCTCGTGTATGAAATAGTGTGAGGACGTATATCAAGCTATATATACGAAAATAGATATTTGTTTTATCTTTCCGATTACCCATGTGACAGTAAATTTCATGACGCCACGAATAAAAAGGCAAGTTCAAAGATGAAATGAACTCTCATCATCAAATACTTTATTGGATTACACAGTTAAAGTTATGCGGTATTGTTAGACAATAATAAAATAACGAAGAGGCAAAAGGTCTGCCACGCGATTTTGTTAAAATATTTATGAAATTTGACGATTACACTTGACGGCGGCGTTAGTTTTATAGGAGCAATAGGTATTCGAACAAATCATCATAAACTCGGAACAGATGATATTATCAAATGCGGATTGAATAATTTTGATGACGAACGTTATTTTGCAAAAATGGAGTAGTTACATTTACATTTGGGTATTGTTTTGATTTATAAATATATGCTCGATATTATATTTTCATCAGACGATATACTTGAGATTAGATTCGACGGCTATGATATGAAATTTTGTGTTTGAAAATTTGACTGACAAAAACCTCAATAGAAAGATCAAATATATAATGATAGACAGCAAAAGGTGCCAATTGAAATTAATGAAATATCAGATATGTTTCAGCAGCAACAACGTTGCTGGTGACAAAATAAAACTTTAGCTTATCATATCATGTGATTGTGAGTATTTCAATTATCTTGAACAACTGAGTCAGAAGTTGTCAGCAGGATTTAAAAACTTCCATGACCCGATAAATCACCCAAAAATGTTCTAAACTTGCCATAGATCTCGATTGTTCATTAGTATATTTTATCGATAAAATATCCTCTTAACAAGGTGTAAATAAAAGAGCTATTCGAATGTCGTTTCCTGATGAGGCAAAGTAAAAGTTCTGTCTCTATCATCGTGATAATGAAATATTTCTAATATCAACGGTTGAAAGATTGATAATTTGTGATGAAGACTAAAGCTTGGAAATAATGTTTCACTTACCTCTTACTCCAGCGAATAAATCCGCAGAGAAAAGCCGTCGTTGTTGGGATAGTGTTTGGTGGGTTTCTTTGATGAATTTGTTTAAAGGAGATCTCTCTGGGCTATAATTCACCAAGCTAAAATCTTTAGTAGTTGTTGGGTTAGGGGTTGGTAGCTATACTAGATGGAAATTTGTATTTCTTGGAAGGGTGGGTAGAGGTTCTGGGGCTAGATGTTTTCTTGGAAGGGTGGTAGAGGTTCTGGGGCTAGAAGTTTTCTTGGAAGGGTGGGTAGAGGTTTATGGGGCTAGAAGTTTTCTTGGAAGGGTGAATAGAGGTTGTGGGGCTAGAAGTTTTCTTGGATCGATGGGTAGAGGTTCTGGGGCAAGACGTTTTCTTTGAAGCATGGGTAGAGGTTTTGGGGCTAGATGTTTTCTTGGAAGGGTTGTAGAGTTTCTGGGGCTAGATGTTTTCTTGGAAGGGTGGGTAGAGGTTTATGGGGCTAGAAGTTTTCTTGGAAGGGTGGATAGAGGTTCTGGGGCTAGAAGTTTTCTTGGATCGATGGGTAGAGGTTTTGGGGCTAGAAGTTTTCTTGGTAGGGTGGGTAGAAGTTCAGTTCTGGAGCTAGAAGTTTTCTTGGAAGGGTAGATAGAGGTTCTGGGGCTAGAAGTTTTCTTGGATCGATGGGTAGACGTTCTGGAGATAGAAGTTTTCTTTGAAGGATGGGTAGAGGTTCTGGGGCTAGAAGTTATCTTAAAAAGGTGGATAGAGGTTCTGGGGCTAGATGATTTCTTGGAAGGATGGTAGAGGTTCTGGGGCTAGAAGTTTTCTTGGAAGGGTGGATAGAGGTTCTGGGGCTAGAAGTTTTCTTGGAAGGGAAGATAGAGGTTCTGGAGCTAGAAGTTTTATTTGAAGGATGGGTAGAGGTTCTGGGGCTAGAAGTTTTCTTGAAAAGGTGGATAGAGGTTCTGGGGCTAGATGTTTTCTTGGAAGGGTGGAGAGAGGTTCTGGGGCTAGAAGTTTTCTTGGAAGGGTGGATAGAGGTTCTGGGGCTAGAAGTTTTCTTGGAAGGATGGGTAGAGGTTTTGGGGCTAGAAGTTTTCTTGGAAGGGTGGATAGAGGTTCTGGGGCTAGAAGTTCTCTTGGAAGGGTGGATAGAGGTTCTGGGGCTAGAAGTTTTCTTGGAAGGGTCGGTAGAAGTTCTGGAGCTAGAAGTTTTCTTTGAAGGATGGGTAGAGGTTCTGGGGCTAGAAGTTTTCTTAAAAAGGTGGATAGAGGTTCTGGGGCTAGATGTTTTCTTGGAAAGGTAGATAGAGGTTCTGGGGCTAGAAGTTTTCTTGGAAGGGTGGATAGAGGTTCTGGGGCTAGAAATTTTTTTGGAAGGGTGGATAGAGGTTCTGGGGCTAGAAGTTTTCTTGGAAGGGTGGGTAGAGGCTCTGGGGCTAGAAGTTTTCTTGGAAGGGTGGATAGAGGTTCTGGGGCTATATGTTTACTTGGAAGGGTGGGTAGAGGTTCTAGGGCTAGAAGTTTTCTTGGAAAGGGGGGTAGAGGTTCTAGGGTTAGAAATTTTCTAGGAAGGGTGGGTAGAGGTTCTGGGGCTAGAAGTTTTCTTGGAATGGTGGGTAGAGGTTCAGAGGCTAGAAGTTTTCTTGGAAAAATGTATTCTCCACCTGAGGGGTGGCTGGGACAGGGACTTTGTACTTTTTTAGAGTACTGAGGATATCTCTGGGCTAGAAGTCGTCTAGCTAAAAATCTTAGTCATTGTTGAGGTAGGGTTTGGTGGGTCTCTGAGATAGGAATTTGTATTTGTTTGAAGGGATGTAGAATTCTGGGGCTTAAAGTCTCTTGGGAAAAAATGTATTCTCTGCCTGAGGGTCTCTAATAATGATAATTTGTACTTGTTTAGAGGGAAGGGGATATTTCTGGGCTAGAAATCTCATAGCTATAATAGCTATAAGCTTAATCATTGTTAGGTTAGGGGTTGGTGGGTCTCCAAGATGGGAATTTGCATTTGTTTGAAGGGTGGTATAAATTTTACTTTTCTCTACTATTGCTTTAATAACTTTTCAGTCATATCACTACGATGTCTACAGTGTGGCAGTTTCTAGTGATGTCTAGCTCTGGGGCATCAATTTATCTTTATTTCAGCAAGATTTTCATTAAAGATTTTCTTACTGACAAAATGATAGTCTGACACAAGTTCGTTTTGGCGGATGATATTAACTAGCTCTACATTTACTCGTTTTCTAATATTTTTTATTATCTTACCAAAATCGAAGTTTTTCATAAGCTAGAAGAAGTTTTTTTTGTTCAAAATCAGGTTTTGCTTCAGCTCTTATCTAAGTGTTTGAGTTAATATAACGTCTCATCCAGGGTGACTGATTAGACCTTAAACCTCTATGAGCTTTACTGAAAACAAGACCAGCATCTACTGCTTGTTTTAAAACTATATAATGAAAAAAAATAATTTCGCTTGTCAAGTGAATCATTTTGTAGATATAAATTTGTCCTGGTGATGCTATCGATTGTTGTTCTTGAGATAACTTACCATAATTAAGTATCATTGATTCCACACATAAATGATAATCGTTGTGTAAATTGTATACGAAATAGGATACTCGAGATAAACTTCTACGAAAGGGCATTGGTTTTGCCATAGAATACCCGTATAAATTTCAATCTAGATAAATTATATTCTTCGACGGAAGCTTAGTATTGTACTATTTCATATCTTTATTGTTTGCTTGTGAACACTTTTTTGTTATAACGCTAATACCGGCACTGATACCTTTCGATAAAATTGAAAATATCAACGTCAGTCAGTAATTCTTACCTTACTTTACTAAACTTTAAGAAAGCATCTCGAAATAACCAAGAAGAAGAGAAATACCATCAAGGACATTGTCCGCAATGTTTACAGCTCATTTTTCGAAGACTTTCAAATGCATCTACTGGCAATAGCACATCAGTTTTCAAAACAATTCGTGATGATCGTCAAACATTTTACACTCGAATTCTTTCCAAGTATCTTGCGTATATTTGTACACGTTATCGGTTATACTTTCATTTTTAAGTTGCGAATAAAATGTATCATTGACCGGTAAAGGAGTTTCATCATATTTACTCAAATCGTCGAGATACTCGCACAGAAATACTCCGTTCTTAGTCAATAAATTAAATTTATCTCGAAAACAATCTTGTAGGTTGTCAAACTCGCTACAAACATTTACCATCTCATCTAACGATGCTGTCATAACTGTAAGCTGTCAATAAACCGCAACTTACCTAAAGTAACTGACATCTACTTGTCAAAATTATTTGGAATACACTTGATCACGTTATCATGTTTTAGACGAGATTTTATTTTAGGATCGCCAAATGCTTTTAAGATATCCTCTGACATTGTGAAGAACAACCGGAAAAATCCGGAGCGTGAAATTTTAAATTACATTTGTAATGAGCCGCTCCACCATATTGCCCGGTCAAATGACAATGGCCACGTACATTTTTATTATCAGCGAGCCGAAAGCTTTTTTCACAAATATGACAAAATTCTGCTTGCTCGTAATCAGATTCTTGTTGAAATGTCAGTTTTATCATTAGAGTCATTCTTTCAAAACGATTAAATATATTATAAACTTCAATAATTAACTGTTTGGGAAGCCAAATAGTAGATTCTTATCACGATATAATTTGATTGGTTTGGATAAATTCGAATCAGCAAACTATCTTGTATGCCACTCCACATGGAAAACGATTTTGATATTTTCCTGTACTCGATTGGTTAGGATTATTTTCTACGCCAAGTACAGACTGAAGTAAACTCTTAAGGTCGGCGTAAATAACGAAAGGAATTTTTAGTTTATGCTTATTACTGACAAATAATTGTAATAAATTTTATTCTTTGACGGCATTGTTATTCGTTATACGTCACTACAATAATGCAAACGCTTTTGTAATTTTTCATTGTCAGAGCGGCCGTGAAAGCAGCGATAACAGAGTTTTTATTTTTTTGTTTACTATACCATCTGCCAACTAGTCCATTGTCGATTGTGAAGCTTTTCTAAATTATATTTCGGACAGACGTTTTCATGCTAGACAAGACCAAATACGTTGACTGAACTAATATTATCTTTCTTTTCAAACTTTAGTATTTGATTTTCTACAACTTGGAAGTCAATGCCATTAAAATTTAGTTTTGATATGTGACTAAAAGACGTGTCAACGCGATTAGTGTGTTTTTCTGCTGGAAATAGAGCAGAAAGAATAGCCCACGGGAAACATATTCAAGTTTTTGACGTTTATGCAGCACTTTTTAATTTTATTTTTTGTGGTAGATCAATATATGAACCAATGGGTAATACGTCCTATTTTATTGTATGAAACAAAATTTCAGTAATAATTTGAAACATCCAGCCCGAGTCTGATTCGGTAAATTCTTCCTGGCGTATTTCATCAGCTGGTGAATAAAGATGAATTCCAAGCAAAACACACCTTGATTTTGCGTTTATGTAAGGGTCTGCAATTTCCTCGTTAGTCGATTCTTCTGTCACAAGTAGCTTTAATTATATAACGTGATATTGCACTAATATTTTCGGACTCTTATGGTTTTCAAGTTTATATTTCATAGTTGGTTCTAGCAAATGATAGAGATTTGTTGCAGTGAAATTTACCAGTAAGATTTGTTTATCAAACCGATGACTGTTGTCAAATTCTGTAAAATCAGTCGCTATTTTTTCAGGTTCTCCCATAAGGCTTTTCTTGGCTATATCACATAATTTTTTCATTGTTATATAATATGTAATATTATATCTCTAAATAATTGTTTGATCGATAACTCACCGCACGCCAGTTGAAAAATCAATTAGAGATATAAAATGCTTATATAAATAACGACACAAAATTGACAAGCACAAACGTGCAAGAGTATTATTACCTTCACACCAAGTATAACATATGCTGGAAATGCATCAGGTTCGGTGATGCATATCAAATACGGACAACAGTTTGGTGAAGCAACACCAGCAGGTTTTAAGATTAGCGTTAAATGTGATAATGCTAAAAGAACGGAAATGTTAAAGAAAGATTTTATTTACAATTTATTGTGTGACGAAATTCCATTCCAGGACAACGTGTATATAATGTTAATGTTACGCGTTTACTGATAATAACATTGAAAACTTATCTTTCCAAAGTGAGTTTCAGACGCATCCGGTATTTTATCTGTACAAATCCTCTTATAAAAAATTATTCAAAAACGAAAAACAAAAATTTTTTTGGTTTTATGAATAATACGGGTATCTTACTGTAACTGTCAGAGGAACACTAGCCGATCAAGTTAGTTATCTTAGCCATCGTTTAGCTTACGAGACGTTTAACGGACCTATACCTCATGGTATTGTGATTAATAACTTCAATAACGTAAAGACTGCTAATTGATTAGAAAATTTAGAATTGGTTACTTAGCAGGAAAATGTTAGAAAAGGTTAGTAGGTGGCATTAATTTTAGATTTCAGGTAAAACCTTTTGTTTCATTTAACCTCGAAACAGATGAGATCAAATTTATATCGACTTCATTTGTTGCTAAATACAACAAGACAAATTCCAGGGCAGTAAAATTTGTTACCGATAGAATAATGAAATCAACTTCTTCAAGCAAACATAATACCTAGATTATATTTAGATACGATGAATGAATATTTTTGCTAGCTCTTTTTAGTTGATAAATTGTCAGTAAACGCTATATCATCTTTATCACAGTTAGCACATTTAGCAGTATTATATTAGTTTTTGTTTTTGTCGTCGTCTAATCTTTATTTTCTGTTTTAGCAGTACATTTGACACAGTATATTGCCATTGTTTATACTTACAAGTTTATATAAAATCACCTGCATTCTCATCGTTTGCGTGAGAAGGTTGCTAATACAATAATAACCTTTAACAATTAGGATCTTTTCACATCTTTCGGATAAATATAATGGAATAATGACCACAAATTGATGTTCCAATCGTCTGTAGTTGACTAGACGAATGGTCAATATTTAATTTTTTTTAAAATATATATTTTTTATAAGATCACTCCGAACGAATGAAAATAAGTATTATCGCAGAGAGCAACCCAGTGAGTGCTAGAGCCATCGTTAAAATTTTCTATGTTCACAATGAACGAACCACCTGCTGGTACGTCACCAAATTCGTCCTTATAAATAACTTAGGGAAATCCCACAACGTAATTCAATTTTTTAATTAGATGAAAATTAGTCAACAAAACGACGACATTGTTATCAATAGCATCTGGTACCTGGTAGAATCATTCCACGTCTGATTCATAGTAGGTTTGGAAGAAGACTTCCCATTAATCCCGCTAGTAGTGGAGTTATTGGAATAAATCCTCCTTGTTTTGTTCGACGTCGCTTTGTTTTCCTTTTTTCGATGTTTTCTTTTTCTAGCTGACATTTATTTTTTATTGTGACAGAAAACTAACGATAGATTTGTTTGATTAAACGACCTTCAACTGCTTTTTTTTCGTTTTGCCACAACCACTAGTCCAAGTGTTTGTAGCATAGGTAAAAGTTTTGTTATTGCGCAAGCAATCATAGAAAGTGCTGGTCCAAAATTCCGCCATATTTTGACATTGCTTTTACTTACAAAACAGATAGTTAAAGAATAAACGGTTTTCTTTTATCAAGTTTCTTGATTTGTTATTGAGTTAGCATTAATTTAACCTCTGTTTTATTTGAAGTTCCCAGAGATATCATTAAAGAAACTGAGGCTAATTTTCAAATTGACCGGGCGTTAGGTATATTTCTCGAGTTAAGTACATTTATATCAAGGTTGCTATACTAAACTTGTCATTTGTTTTTTAGTCGTGTCAATTCTCAAGAATCTATCACTGACAACTAGCGCATGTACGCTATACTGTTAGGCTACCAGTACGTCAAATGTCCAGGTGACTTCAATATCAGCAGTCAATCCGATAGCTCGTTCGGAATGTTTTGATACATCAAACTAAAAGATAAAATAGAGTGATCGAAATTCTTCTACCGATATTTGATATCCACTGTCTGCGTCTGATATTTTTGCATAGCCTCCATAAAGTTCATATATACGGCCAAGGTACGTTTCTGGTGGCTTCTACAGCAAAGTTACATTTGACTACATGTTAGGGATATTGTTTAAAATTTACTATAACAGATATTCTTCTAACATCAGAGTTATCAAATACGGAATTGTTCATTTCTTGATCATTACGGCACGTCTGTTATTGAAATACAACGAACAAATGCCGAGGTAGTTATTCTCTAGCTGTATTTGTAACACTCCATGTATAATCAGTCGCACTATGAATTGATGTTTGATACATCTTGTTTTGCTGAAAATATATCTTGTTTACATACGCTATCAATAATGATTCGAGCTCCATCATATTAGCTACAGAGAACAACTCTTGGCATCCATAACCCTAATCTTGTAATAGCAAACTGATTTTCAGCTACTCCAGCAGATTTTATTATACAATCGTTTTGATCAGCTCGATCTAAAAAAAGTGTATGCTTTATTCCTCAAAAAACTTCGGTGTATTCCAAATATTGTGCTCAACGTTATTTGGCGAGATTCTGCAGAAAATGCTTTTCCTTTTGCCTTTTTATTCTGAACAATTATAATGCATCTGAAACAGCATTGGCAGTCACAGACACTCATGTTTATAAGTAGAAACGTACAAGATTTTTTTGAGAATACTCATTCGCCGCTATAAGATGATACAAAGTGACACGATATGTGATTTGGCCGCCACCTCCCCCAATTTTATATTATTTATCTTATCCCAGAAGTATACTCAGCATATACTGTACATTTCAAACGTGATCCACATGTTTAATGAATTGCTTTAAATTATATTGTAAATACGAGTCAGATGTACATGCTGGATGGAAAAAAATGGACGGTATGACACACTATTTAGAAATTAAATGTACAAAGGCAGAATACTGAGACTCATTAAAATACCGACAGTTTAAAAGTATAATACAATTTTTATTTTCTCAGTTTGTCACATTCTCACTGCTAATCATATGTTACAAAACCACATACATATATCCATATCAGGGTTAAGATAAATTGAATGAATATAACGCATTTACAAAGTAAGGATGTTTATTTTGATATACCTCTATCTGCACAAGCACTAATGGACTAAATACCTCTATACAGCAATATGAAAAAGATAACAAATTTGGCATAGTAGTCAGTAAAAATATAATTTAACAAAGGAAATATATGTTAGTGAAAAATCGTATTTTGGAGTAGATGTATCCAAAAGATAATATCTCTGGAAAATTGTACGTAACAGTCACACATTTAAGTTTCCAAACATGTTCAAGCTGACAAGGTTAGCTTTGTATATGCCTCTTTAAAAAGAAGCACAGAACAATACCGATACATAGAAAAGGAGAAAAGTGTGCTCAGAATTAACTAACAGATTGATGCGAGAAAGGTATTAAAGTTTGGACAAATATTGACCGATGACAATTTCTTCCTCCCATACTTTTTCTTGTGATATAGGGGGGAGGAGGTAGCCCTTAAGATAAAATCCTGTTATCATCTCTTTTTAAATTGTGCATGGAAAAGAAAGTTTGGAATTGTTCTTGTCTATTGAAATATATTTAAGCAGTGAATAAAGGTGTTAATGGAATAAATAAAATTAGCCAAGAATGCTCAAGTTTTTATTGTGTAAGTTAAAAGAAAATTGTAGAACATGACTGGGTGTAGTCAACAGTGTTCCTTCTTCACTGACAAATAATAGCACATGTGGATATAGCAGTATTTACATTTTGCAGGAAATAAAATGTGATAAAGTTTGCTGATATTCAACTTTATTCCCTTGCCCGGACTTGTTTTAAATGAGATTTTCTTTGCAAGTCAAAATTGCATTATTTCTTCTCTTTTAAAGATAATACAGCAATGTCTTCCAAGGTTAATTGAGGCACGAAATTGGTAATAATATGTTTTCAAAGCATTCATGTTGAACAAATCATAGAAAGTTAAATGAAGACATCATTAAATGGGTTTAAACGTTTTATAAACCTCCCAGCAACAAACATGTCTTCTTTTTGAAAATATTATTGTCATCTTCAATGGGAATTGCATATAAATATCTGATAGAATGCCAACATACATGAAAGGGCACCACTTACCTTCCAGGGATGAAAAGACCATCAAAGTTATATGTGTATAGTCATATATCGTATCGCAGGCTGCGCATCGTGAATAGTATCGATACGTGGAGCAGGTGTATCGTTTCACCCTTAGTGAAAAATGGGCTCTAGACATTGATGTAGAACATTTATATTCTACATTTATAAACTGAGGATGAACTATTTAATAAACATGTTTACCTTTACTAGAAGTCAGCTAAAAAATATTCTATAAACTAAAACTGTTCTCATGAACAGGGTGTAAATAATTGGAATTTCATCTTCAGTTTATAGATGGAATCTTGTTGCTTGAAAATTCTGTTCAGAAATAAATAAATAATGCAAGATGTAAAAGAAAGCATCAGGAGATGAGATATGTGGAAGTTGGTATAACAGGAAATGAATACTAAGGATAATATTATACATGTTTGGGGTTAGCTTAGGGAAAAAGAGTTTGCAAAGAGTTACATAGAAGAAAAATAATGAAACTAACCATTGCACTAATTATTTTCCATGTACATTTCTTCTTGAGAGAGACTTTTATTTACAATCATCAGTTATCTGTATTCCATAGAAATACCTCTTTGATTGTGAACATAGGGGTTGTGGTAAATATTATATTATTTAAGTTTTTCCTACCAGATTATGATATCTTGAAACCAACTACAGGGAGTCTGCACAAGGAAACGTTATACTCAAATCATGACGTAATAATGAAAGAGTAGAAGAATGACACATAGTGGTTGTGGTAAAACATTATGATATTATTTAAGTTTTTCCTACCAGATTATGATATCATGAAACCAACTACAGGCAGTCTGCTCAAGAAAACCTTATAATCAAATCATGACGTAATAATGAAAGAGTAGAAGAATGGCAAGACCCCACTAGTTGTGAGAGATATTGCGTTACACATCGTCTGTACTCTTGTCAGCTTGTGTTTAACCTCATCAACAAACATAGGCTGAAAATTCACCAAAATTTATACATTAGTGATCTATATGGTGACGATAATGCAGAGGGGTATAAGTTTTTGGCCCCATCACTGTGGTTCTGTGATTGGGCCAGAGGTCACTTATGCAAAAATTGCAAACGGATCAGATTTGAATGTTTTTAAATACTTCTTTACCAAATTTTTTTACATGCATGCATTTGTTGAATGAGTTCGCATAGTTACTATAATATACAAAATTTTGTTTACCATCACAGGGTATGTTCAGGTAGGAAGCCAGTGGCCGTATAACAAAATAAATGGTTCAAAAGGTTAAATTCTTTATTTTTGTTTTAAAAAGTCTTTATGTTCTTGCATGTTGTATTTAGTCATGGTTCTTTGATTTCTTTTTAGGAAATGTGTAAGAATTTCGGACACTTGCCCACCCGATTGACTACACTCTGAAGAATTCTATTGCATCACGAATCAAAAAAGCATTTGCATATCCACACCAGTTCTAGACCTCAGTAAAATTTGTAACTCTGATATTTTTGTACTTGACAGGACAATGTTTGGCTTTTTTAAATAGAAGAAAGAATCTATGCGATTTTTCAAAATTCTGTGACAATTAAGATGTCAGAAGTTTTAATAGATTAAGATAATTATAAGTTATTATTATCTGATTGATATATGAGAAGTAAAGAAAATCTTATTCATGTTTGGTAGGTATCTGGTTTTAAGCATTTCGGTTGATTGATTGATTAAATTTTAACGGCGCACCAGCACTTTTAGGCTATTTAGCGCCATACAGTGAGTCATATTTGTAAAAAGGTTCAATATCGACCAGCGATATAGTAAAAAATCCATAGTAGATAAATATAAAATGGTAAATGTTGGTAACAGTTAAAGATATTGGTTCACGATCAACGGGAGATGTAAATGATGTATCTTGATGAAAAGATGTAAATAATAGTTGGTATTGGTATTAGTTAAAAATTAGTTTGGGTAAGGTCATAAAAAGTTACAGTTTAAAATAAAGATTTACTTCCTTTAGGAACTCTAAAATACTAGTGATTTGAATAGTATCAAAAAGTTCCTGCATGTCGTGTACATTATAGTATTTATCACGCGTAGGTTGCAGGTCGGAACACGTGGTCATAAAGTGTTCAACAGTAAATGGTACATTGCAAGGAACGCACTCTGGTGGATCTTCACCTTTTAGTATGTGTGAGTAGGTAATGTATGTATGACCGATTCTGATTCTTGCAATGACAACCTCCTCCCTACGAATAGTTCTGTAGGAAGGAGTCCATTATCCCAAGATTGGTTTGATGGCATGAAGTTTGTTATTGATTGCATCATCCCATGATACCTGCCACTTTTGACCTAGATACTTTTTGATACAAGGTTTAAAATCAGAATATGGTAATTTAAAATCCGATGGTTCTAAAGATAGGGCCATCTTAGCAGCCCGGTCTGCTTCTTCGTTACCTCTAATACCAATATGGCTAGGTAGCCAACAGTATACTATATTGCATGAGGCACTAAGTTCAGAGTTTTTTTTATCAAAACATTCACCAATAGTGGATTATCTAGTTTGATATTGTGTAGCGCCTGAAGCACTGATAATGAGTCACAGAAGATAATACTATTTAGAATATGATTAGTTTCGATAAATGTCAGAGCAAGGTCTATTGCTCTGATTTCCGCTGTAAATATGGATGCATCATTTGGCAAACGCTCTTTGGTTATGTGTTTGCCACTGACGAAGGCTGCAGCAGCCTTATCAGCAACCTTTGATCCATCAGTATAAAATCTAGCATAATGTGTAAATTCATTGAGTAGATCATGATAAGAATTCAAGAATAGGATAGGGTTTCGGAGCTATGATAGATGCTACAAAATTATATAATGAGTTTTCAAAACTTATCACTTTTTCTCCCAGTGGAAATTAAACTTCATAATTCACATTTGTGATTTGTTTTCATTTCTCAAATTAGAAGAAACTGTCACTGGGTCAGATGGACAAAAGTTGTTGGGGTATTCAATCCTAATTTAACAGCCCCTGAGAAGGAAATATTTTCTAGTATATTTAGTTCTACTTGTCAAAGATCAAAAGAGTATATGCAATGACCTTTTCTCTGTCATCTGTCCATCCGTTGTTTAGCACAAGTTTGTTATCACTACTTCAGAATTTCTGGTTAGATATCCATGAAAATTTACATGGTGTCCATCTTGTAGATATCTTGTATTCACTAATTCTACAAAATGGATAGTCATATAAAATACATGGATGTTGTATTTAAAAGGCATCATATGATATCTAGTTGGTACTAAATGAAAAATATGCTTTACTGACATCCAGTATTTCTGTCATGGTGATCCTGTTGATGATCTTGTTAATGTGAGTCCTTTTTAACAGTTGGTGACATCAACATTGAGTTTTCACTGAAAGATCTTGCTACGTTTACGCTCGCCCAGAGGTAAGAAAAGAAAAGTGTGAAGTCAACAAGCTTTGTTAATTTTAACAAAATAATTTATTACCCTGAAAAATAGCAAAAATGGGAAAAGGACTTACAGTTTGTGAATATAATCCAAAACAATAATCTTTGAATCTAAATTTGTAACTCCTCATACTAAACATTTCAATTTGAATCCAGGTTCGAATCTCAATGAAGTTCCAATATGGAAGATAAGGTCGTTGTACTGATGACATCAGTTTCTAGATGAATTTTGTGAATTAAGAATAATATTGCGTCTTTAGAACTCATAAATAAGTTTAAAATGAATGGCTTTGTCTAAGACTTTGATGAAGAAGCACCTGTTTTCTAGACAATATAAATTTTTAAATCTAAAAATAGACGAACTTTAAAACAAACAAGCATCAATAATTAAACACACCTTGAGCTCTAAGGTGTAGGAATACGATTGAAAATTCTACAAGAAAATGGCTGCTTTAAGCCGATATGTTAGATCACTTGGTGGCTCACGTGACTGACTACGTGATCACTAATTTGAACAGCGCTATAACCAATTGCAATTTATCACGTAGACTAGAATATACTTATCTAAAAAATCAGACTCACGCTGGAAATGAATAATATAAAAAATGTCTACAACATGGGTAACAGTCCCTGGTAATAGCCAATCATTTCTGTTCAATGTTTACAAACGTCTCAACCAAGGTGAACTAAAAATAGTGATAAATCAACTGTTACATTCTAATAAGGTCAAGTGAATATTCTGAAAAGAGATGAAAATCCAATGAAAATTATCACTACAATAAAATATAATGAAACAAAAAATTGAAAATATAGAAAAAGAATTTAAGACTATCACAAAAGCAACAATATCGTATGATATCAAGTTGGTATTAAATGTAAATGGTGCTGATCTGACATCCAATATGGCAGTCATGGCGGTCAGCTTGAAACTCATGTTATCACTCAACAATTGATTTGTTGAGACAGAGTTTTCAATAAAGACATCATATGGTTTATAGATGGTCAAAATATAGAACCTGGTTTTATTGGATATGGAGATTCAAGTTGAAGACAGTCACAATGTCATATTTGTCTTTAATTAGCATGGTGCTGATTTGACCGCCGATATGAGGCCGTGATGGCCATCTTGAAAATCTTGTTATCACTATTCTTACATGAACGCTTATGTTATCATAAGGACGTGACTAAAATATTTCTCACTATACATAGATTGTCTTAAATGAAAATAATACAGAAGAGATCTCCTAAAATCTGAAAAATCATCTTGCAGTTACTTATTAAATTGACAACCATACTGAAATTGTTTTCAAAATCTTTTATGCAGTATATAGTTGTTTATATATTAAAACAATGCTGATCCAGAATTCAAAATGGCTGCCTTAAATGCTATCCCGAAAATATATGGCTATTTCTTGCGAATGGATCTGATGGTCATAGTGACGTGGTCTTTTCACTAAGTCACTATAAAGCAACATCTTAATAAAATGGTTCTTACCTGACATCAAACAAGACACCATAGTGGCCATCTTGAAAATATTGACGTCACTGCTTCTCCTGCATGAATGGTGGCCTCGACTAAACACTTCTTGCAGTATTTGTGCAAATCTTCCCATGCTTTTATAAGGAATTTTAGAAACCACCAGCAACATGATATTCTGGCAGATCCAGAAAAAGCAATGAACCTATGCAACACCACGCCAGCTGTCTGCTATTGTAATCTAACTTTTACAATAAGGTGATTGCACTGACTGTCTAATGATATGTTAATCACACACTGATGAGACATGGAGATCAATTGCGTCAATCAGAACGTTTCAAGGGTATCGAAACTGGTCAGGGATTGGAGGTAACCAGACCATCTCAGCAGATGGGAGATAATGCCTCCACTTTTCTCTTAGAGTTTGATAACTAGACTTAATTGAACTTGAGGTTATTACTTGTGCTTATCATGGAGCTTATGACACTGTAACTTGTATTTACGCAAATGAATTTTGACCCGATTTTGTTTTAGCTGCATTATAATAAAAATGATGGTGTTTATTATGCTTACATTGATTTTAAAGTCGAAAGTCTTGCTTTAGGTTAAGAAGTAATTTTCGTGTGAACACAGACAAATATGAATTTTTCTTTTGTCAAACCCAGTTGGTAGAAGAAACCGAAGAATAAACCGAGTCATGCTAATTGTAATAAATTGGGCTTTACAACCAAAACAATAAATGAACCAAACTTTGCATGTGACCATATCTTGATATTGTTCGAGAAAAGTTTAATGTTCTTTTGTCTATGATATAAGTTCCAAGGAAAATGTGATCATGACCACATTTGTACTGCACTTTCAGGAATCTTGTGTATAGATTAACTCAGAAATGTCAGAAACTATTTTTTATACAAGTTTGGTGTGTTGAGGTTTTTCAATAATGTTTCAATAGTGAGCACTTAAATGATTACAAGAAAAGAAAAAGAAATGAACTTATCTTGGATTCATAGAACTTTTGGCCGGTAGAGTATTACACCCTTTAAGTGACTCTTGTCAGTTTCATCTGGGTTTTAAAAAGAGATGTGGAGTGATCTCTGTCCGAGCTTCTGAAGATGTATAGATTTTGAATACGGAATGACTAGTACATTTTTAATATTGGTACGATTGTGAATAATAAAAAAATAAATACAGCTACCCTTGTGAATTAAATAAAGATCATACTACTTGTTACATTGCAACTTGATTTGACTTTTGCAGGTTAGGGAAAACAGCTTGCTGTGTCTGGTAAGCTATCAAAACAAAGATACAGGTGGTTTATACTGTATGAGGTTATTCCACTCTGCTGTTCCAGATTTCGTCAGGTAAACCTGCTGTTCTTATAATCATTCTAGGTAAAGAGCTGTTTTTGTTTGATTTGTTCTTGCTCTTGGTCCTTCGTTTCCATACCTTGCAACCTTACTTAAATTATATATATATATATATATATATATATATATATATATATATATATATATATATATATATATATATATATATATATATATATATATATATATATATATATATATATATATATATATATATATATATATATATATATGTGTGTGTGTGTGCGTGTGTGCGTGTGTGCGTGTGTGTGTGTTATGTGATTTCTTCAAAACCTTTCCTCCCAAATGAACAGGTGACATATTCTTTTGGTTCTTATTTGAGATATTTTTAAGTATTAGAATTGTCACTTTGGCATTTTTCTTTGATTGAATATTCATATGATATACTGTACTATGAAGGTCATACCTGTTTGATATATTTCTCATCCAGTTTTAAATCCATCATACTCAGTTATTTCTTACACCAGAATAAGGTTAAAAGAGTTCTATTGTGTCATTATCTCACTTGTCGGACACAAATCTCAAGCTAATGAAGCACTTTCCATACTAATATTAATCTAACAAAAAGGCGTTTCAAATTTATTTAGTTATCTGTTGATCAATGATCAACAGTGACTTAACATGTGATATAAGACTTTTTTAATTTATATATTTCCATCCACAGTTCTACATATTTTATCAACTGGTTTTCTAGATTCAATCAGTATCTTCCAATGGTTACAGAATAATCGTTTTACTTTAGCTAAGTGCAGACAGTTTTATATCATAAAGACAATGAATCTATTTGAACTTAAAATATGTACATCGTTTGTATTATTCTGATTTAATACAGAATTTTAAAAAATGAGATATGTTTGTCTTACTCGTAAGAAGTTACCATTCATCACTTCAGGCATCTTGAGGATGACATTGTCCCATGCTAAGCTTGGAGTTACCAAGGAAATTATGGCTACTAAAGTGCTTCGCTTTATTATTTCAGTGCTTTAATTGTTTCAAATAATATAATGGATATAATTTGGTGTATTTATTCTGTAACTCAAATCGAATCGTCAATTGCAGCTATTGATAGACAGGCTTTAAGAAAAATTGTCAGACCTATGCCCCATAGTAATAAATTGTCGGTCCTTATGTTAATTGAGAGTGTACGGTGGTACGTATGTTCTGAAATACCGCAGTATTGTACCACGGTACAAAATTATATCGCAGTATTGTACCAGATTAAATAAATTTCATTATTTTAAGATTTTAAGATTTAGTTTCAATAAATTCTCACATTTCTTTTCAAATCGATTTTCAGTTAAACAATCTTCCCCTTGAATTATAACTTGGGAGCTTTCGTTTCAAGCAGATTTTAAGATACTGAACTTCGGATATGTATCACAAAAAGGGCCAGTACAAGCGAGAACATTAAAATGAACTATTTCATGAAAATTAAAATGCACTAAAAACGATATCACAAAGGCACTATTTTAGTCGAGGACCAGCAAAGAAGCAAACAAACAAAAAAAAAAAAATAAAAAACCACAGTCGACGTTGCAATTTTGTATTATGCTCCAATTAACTTCATCTCTCTTGGTATTGAGTGGCGGACCACTCTAAGCCCGTACTATATTCGTTTGGGGTAATACATGAAGGTAAGAGACTTGGCTCAGGCTTCATTTTCTCCTTTTTCCTGAAATTAAAACAGAATTAGGAGTGTTTGCTGCTTATATTAATGTTTACTACTAGACAACCATTTTGTTCGTGTGTGCATAGGCATATATGTACACTAGGATCAGTGTGAATATCTCACTGACCATGTCAATGAACTTGAACATCTTTGCATAACTTTCATAAGCATCCTAACCCTGAGTATCGCAGAGTCAAGCAAAATGTCATATATCAGCAGTTAGGGTTCAATTTCTTTTTGCACAAAATATATATTTGTATATGAATAAATTTTAAGAGGTGGGCATCTACTGAAAAGGTTGCAGGTAATACATTTTCAATATATATATATATATATATATATATATATATATATATATATATATATATATATATATATATATATATATATATATATATATATATATATATATATATACATTTGTAAATAGTCATTACAAGCAACTGCATATGAAATATTAGTTTTGCAGATAAAGATGGTAAAGGTAACGACTTTTACAAAATGACTGTAACATGCGGCTCTTTGTAAACATTAAGTAAATAACACAATAACATAATTATCTTTACAAGACTCAAGTTAAGAAAGGCTTGAAATAGTGAAAATAAAAGTAGAAGAAAATAATTAAAGATGTGTGAAGCATTAAAGAATGCTTTAAAATTGAATCGCTACCATATTTTACTGGTATAAGTGATCCGGTAAAAATAAATTATGCTGCCACTAAGTATTTTGTGAATAAACCTATTGGCACACCAATTAAGAACACTTAGAAAGATGTTAAAGCACGAAGAGAAAACAGAAGCAGAGTGGTAATGAAAGAAGTAGGTCAAGTTCAGGATCTAGAACAGAAAAGATTGATAACAACAGAAAACTATTTTAAATGCACATAACCTGCTTTATGTTTACTACTTGATCTATTGTTATACAAACATGACAAACAGTAAGAAAAATACCATGGGAAATTCCAAACTCGGAGACAGAGGCATTAAAGAGCGACCGGAGCATAATAAATATATTTCTGGGAGACTATGACGATTTAGAATCCCACATAGAAAAGGCACAGTATAACTTCAATAAGGAAGTGCAACAATACGATTAAAGAGATTTAAAAGCTAATGAACGATTGCATGATTTGTATTAACAACTTTTACAATAGGATGATTAGTATAAAGTTTTCTACTTGGAAAAAAAGGACAAATGGATGTATGAACATAGATAGCCAAAAATAGAGCATACAAAGCAAAATATTTGCAAATGAAAGCAGGATAATAATGAAGAAAAAGTATTACGATTTATCTATGATGTAAGCGAAATTATAACAATATTACATTATTCAAAACTAGTAATACTCAATAATGAGCTTGCTGCTGAGATAGAACAGTAAACATGGGACACAAAGAATATGTTGATCCAGAAGTGATTATAAATATCAGCGTGATGCAATTTAGCAAAATATATTGGTTTGGTAAAGTGTAGTCGAATGGACAGGAACAAACTAAAACATATCAGGAATAGTGTAAACAACATATAAAAGCATGCTAAAAAACAATATATGGATAATATTGATGCACATCTTTCCGACTGTTATAAAAATGATCCGAAAGTATTTCTGAAAATTATAAAATCCCTTTTGACAGAGATAAATCTTTCAAAGGATATTCAACCACTTATCGATACAAGAAATAACGCGTCGGTTTGTATCTATATTGAAAAACAAAAGGCTACCTTATTGAATACTTATTTTTACCGGAGTTTATTTTATTGTAGGATCGGTGTTTGGGTAACTCTTCTTGGGTAACTCTTACATTTAATTTATGTAAATGATAATGCCGATGGTAAATGCTGGCTAATTTGTCTTTTTGAGGTAACTCACCCACTTATTTTGCTAAAGCAAAGTTTATCATGAATAGAGTTCTTAAAGTTTGCTACAGAATAAGACAGAGGCTATGTTTTTCACGAACAAAAACGTAACCAATAAACCCGGACTTGTTTTTACTAATATTGAACTTAAATATTTGTATTCTTATCGCCATCTAAGATTATTACTTTAATCAAACACCTAATTGACTTGTTACTTTGGTAGCATTATAAAAACAGTCTTACTTCGAAACCTAAAATACAAACTTAGCAGGAAAATTTCATCTAAATTGTAAATAGCTTATATCATGCCTGTCTTGGAATGTGTAAATTAGTCTGGAACGGACGACCGTTGATCGATTTAAAAAAATTAGAAAATCCTACAGCTTGAAACTACAATAAAAGCTACAGGACTTCCAGATAATGTGTCAGACAATTTTTCTAGTTTGAAATATTGTTGGGAAGTTTGCAGTCTAGAAGAAAAAGACAAAAAGTATTAACACTCTACAGCAATAAAATTAGCCAAACTCCAGACTGTCTCATTAAATTAATCCCACCCTCTGTATCCAAACAAACAAACTATAACCTTTGACGTTAAAATAATATGGTCATTTGCATTTCAGATTAAATTCTACCAAATCATCTTTAGACCCTAGAAATATCGTTGTAGAACAATCTCAAACATGATACTCTGTGAAGTATCTCTTACAATGCTTTGAAAATTTGTGAATTTGTGATGTGCAAATATCATCTCCAGGAAAACATTCAAGTTTATTAATCCAAGAGTGGATATTATCTATATTAGATAACGACGTAATGTAAATTCATTAACAGCTGATCTTAACCTTCTTCAAGTTGCTGCCAACTGTTCCCGCGGTGGGATCAAAACCACCACGCATTTCTTCATGTTATGCCACAAGTACAATGGACAACGAACTGATTTGATGAGGAAATTATTTTCAACGTCATTCGCAAATACTAGTTTAGATTTACTGCTTTGGGAATGGGCAATGCAAACTAAAAGTATATAATCTTACATTATGTATGTAAATATATAACCGCTACTGGACGATTTCAATAACCTATTGTCATTGCATCCACTCCCCCTCTCTCTCTCCAATGATATTTTACATTATTATTTTGTTATGTTGAATATGTTGTAATACTTGTATCATCTCTCTCTTTCTCTCTCTCTCTCTCTCTCTCTCTCTCTCTCTCTCTCTATATATATATATATATATATATATATATATATATATATAATCATTCGTGACTTCCTTTTGATATTCTGTTCCTTTTTATGCTTATATATATATATATATATATATATATATATATATATATATATATATATATATATATATATATATATATATATATATATATATATATATATATATATATGATTGTTCGAACCAATTAGTAGCTGCCTGATTTTTTAACATCAAAATAGATTTGTAATAGATTTAATTGATCTTCAGTGAGATTGTTTCTACTTTTTGATGAAATACTTTACTTCAAACCTATTTTACAAGCATCTCAATTGTCATTTAGTGTGCTCAAGAGATCATAATAATTATTGTTCTTGCATATCAGCGTATCACGTTATCGTCATTTATATTGATATTCAGTCTGCATTACGTCCCTTCTGCAGTTGCTTGTAGAATTGTATGGTCATTAGACAGTATGAATCAAAGGCATCAAAGAAAATGTTAGTAACTGTAATACATATAATAAAGAATAATGTGTATCATATACTACCGGTTCTAACAAGGTATATATTGTTAGGTTTCAAACATCTACAGACTCAAATTTGGTTGATGCCCGTATATTTTTTATATCAACTGATTCCCTACCATTTTATTATTGTACTTGGCGATATGAACGGAATGACAGAAGTAGCATTAACTCTCTAGTAATATTTGAAACATTCATTCTCAATTATTTCTTTGTTATCACCATATACAGTTAGGTCATCTCTGACTTTATTTAAGAACATCTCAAGGTTGTAGAAACCATTAGGGATTAAAAGTCATTATTTCTATTTAAAAAGAATAAGATATTATCTATCAATTCATCCGAAATAATGTAGCAATGACCAATAGCAAAATTATTCATTGCAACGACATAAATACCTTACACTTCCTTCCTATGATAGATATATTATTTGGGATTCTTCAACTGTAATTTTGTAATGATTAGTCATTAGTCCCGAATTTGTACAAGAAATAATTTGACATTTAAAAAAGGTGTTTCATTTACTTTATTATAACATTTTGAACTAACTTTCCTGTAACTTTCTCGAGCATATATTTCTCATTTAATTTCTTTCCATTTTTTAATCATGTTTTCCTTTAATTTCTGTATGTCTTGGATCATTATTATATTTGTTTACTTCCTGATTGGCATATTCGTAATGATTACAATGATTACAATGTCATATATCAGCAGTTAGGGTTCAATTTCGTTTTGCACAAAATATATATTTGTATATGAATAAATTTTAAGAGGTGGGCATCTACTGAAAAGGTTGCAGGTAATACATTTTCAATATATATATATATATATATATATATATATATATATATATATATATATATATATATATATATATATATATATATATATATATATATATATATATATATATCCATTTAACAGCTAAATATCATTGATAATAACCCTAATTATTACTGCTTAGAAATAATTAGCCTTTACCTATAAAACATATATATATATATATATATATATATATATATATATATATATATATATATATATATATATATATATATATATATATATATACACACACACATTTGTAAATAGTCATTACAAGCAACTGCATATGAAATATTAGTTTTGCAGATAAAGATGATAAAGGTAACGACTTTTACAAAATGACTGTAACATGCGGCTCTTTGTAAACATTAAGTAAATAACACAATAACATAATTATCTTTACAAGACTCAAGTTAAGAAAGGCTTGAAATAGTGAAAATAAAAGTAGAAGAAAATAATTAAAGATGTGTGAAGCATTAAAGAATGCTTTAAAATTGAATCGCTACCATATTTTACTGGTATAAGTGATCCGGTAAAAATAAATTATGCTGCCACTAAGTATTTTGTGAATAAACCTATTGGCACACCAATTAAGAACACTTAGAAAGATGTTAAAGCACGAAGAGAAAACAGAAGCAGAGTGGTAATGAAAGAAGTAGGTCAAGTTCAGGATCTAGAACAGAAAAGATTGATAACAACAGAAAACTATTTTAAATGCACATAACCTGCTTTATGTTTATTACTTGATCTATTGTTATACAAACATGACAAACAGTAAGAAAAATACCATGGGAAATTCCAAACTCGGAGACAGAGGCATTAAAGAGCGACCGGAGCATAATAAATACATTTCTGGGAGACTATGACGATTTAGAATCCCACATAGAAAAGGCACAGCATAACTTCAATAAGGAAGTGCAACAATACGATTAAAGAGATTTAAAAGCTAATGAACGATTGCATGATTTGTATTAACAACTTTTACAATAGGATGATTAGTATAAAGTTTTCTACTTGGAAAAAAAGGACAAATGGATGTATGAACATAGATAGCCAAAAATAGAGCACACAAAGCAAAATATTTGCAAATGAAAGCAGGATAATAATGAAGAAAAAGTATTACGATTTATCTATGATGTAAGCGAAATTATAACAATATAAATCGCTAAGACTGATTTCGTTGTCACCGATATCCTAACTTACGAAATCATCGACACTGCATCTTTTTCATATTAAATGTTACTATTTCAACATGTCTTCATACCTTGTTATTAATACATTGGTATTTACTAATTTCCCACAGCAATACCTACAAGTATTGTACAATCACAAGCAAAAGTCCAAAGGAAGATATGTTCTGCAATTATTCCAGTTAAACATACACCCGCGGCAAAAACACATCCCTTTTGCAACGTGTTCTATTACTGCTGCACCGTATTCATACTTTGTATAGTACTTTTTATGATACTTTGTATTTATTTATGGCACACATGACGTTTTTTCTAATTCATTTTTCATATCTTTAGATTTTATTAGTTTCAACCCGATTACACTATCAATCGTCAGTCACGGACTGTATCATAGATATACTTATATCGACAGCTCTTTGTGTTTTTTCACTGGTGTCGTTTACATTTCTATTTATAATTTGATGCATATATACTCACTTACTAAGCCCCAAAGAATTTACAATTGCACAGGTCTTTATTAAGTAGCAGTTTAGTCAGGTTAAAGTTTTGTTGCTATTATGTAGGCAATTGTGATCTGACTAAAGGGAAGACGAATTTTTAGATTTACGAAAGTATGATGCATGTTAAAGCAGAAGTAGAGCTTGACAATGCTGTTACAAATAAGAGTAAGATAACTTTTTCTCAAGCTATATGAGGGTCATATCCCAACCAAAAAATGTATCGTCACTGATTTCTGCACAAAAACATAATGATGATGATGATGGTTATGAGATGATGATGGTTATGACCAAGGTAATAATGATAAATAAATTAAATTCTAATTATATTGTAGTTATTACTCGGTAGATTCCACCTTAAATACTTTCGCAATTTCTTGACCATGTCCTTTCTCTGCTATATTGATTGTTGACTTGTACGTCTGGGAGATACCCTGATGTAGCGCGATGACGTTAAGTCATCATTTTCTGAAGTGGCCATTACACTTTTTATCCTTTTAGGTCTTGCCGTGGATAGCGAATAACATCCCTTCTAGATGGAGATTTTCCATTTAAAATTAAATATTATATGCAAGTAAGATGAATAATCGAAAGAAATATTATTTTACAAAGAACTGGAGAATTATTAGGAGGAATGAACGATACAACCAGAATACACCAATTGTTTACACTTACTGGAAACAGCTGTCTAAGCTAGTCTAGTCCGTATACTAAAATAGTAGATAACGGTCGCCTGAACACATTTCACCAGAGGCAGTAAAATAACAATAGCTTCTCCAATCAATATATCAGAGATCTTCTGGAATCCTCTTTGAAACATTCGTTCTTCGCTGACATAGAATGACTCCTCGGAAGACAGAAATATCAAATTGTGAATAATCAATTTTATGTGTTGTTTCCGAAGAACACCTTGTTTTGTCTAACAGCAAAACTTCATTAAACCATATAATTCGACCAAGAAACTCAGTAGGAAGTAACTTTGCTAGAAATAATTGATCCAACTCAAGTCAAGAATGCCATTGGAGATAAAAACATTGTCCTCGTGAAAAATACTGAATAAAACGTGCCGAAAATTGCCCCCAGTCTCAAAATTTATTCTTCTGAAATATCAGATTACCTGCTAATTCATTTCCTGTTCTGGCCGAAGACACGATCATAGAACCGCTTTAAGATATTCACAATAAATACCAATTCTTCAAGAATTTCCATTTCCCTATCGAATGGAACGAAAAGTTAAATTTGATGTTTGTGCATTCTGATATCGTCGAGCATAAGGTCGTAGGAAACATAGCTGCTCCTTTGCTCCTTTTTCTGTGAAAGCTGCTTCTGTCATAGCTGCTTATAAGACACGTACCATACTCACCGAGAATTTGTACATCTTCATTATCTTCATGTGAGAAAAACATTTTGACAGTGTCCATATAAGTGTAAAAGAGGTCTGGGACAAAGTATAATATCTTGAAAAAAGTCACTGTAAAACAAAGGTTGTTCAAAGCTATTCTCAAGCAAATTGTAAAAACAACGAGGATATGGTAATGAGATATATACCAAGGAATCGTTCGACAACGAGAACATGGTTATGAGATATGCTAAAATCAACGGTTTTTATGGTAGTATCCATTTTAAAACGTTTGGTGACTCAAGGACTGCATGTTTTGAAAATACAGCTTTCACGCAAAGCAAAGACTTTCTAGAAACGAACTCATTGACTACCGATGTCCTAAAGATGGCTAGATGAAAGGAAGAAAATAAGTTGATTCAAATAGAAATGACCTCAAAGAGACAAGACACCACCTCATTCACCTTCTTTCTACCAATATTTGTAAAAACACTGGCTTTTTATAGCCACGTACCAATTAAGAGGTACTTCTTTGACGGTATATTACCTGACTTAAGCTCTTGTCTGGTGCGATAGTATGTTTGTGTAATTTTATCCCCATCTTTTACATCCTTTACGCTGAATAGTATACTGAATGTTTTGCTCACTATACAAGGTATCTCGAATATTATGTATGGGGGTGTTTGATAATGCTATAAAGGTGAGTGCGGGAAGCAATCAAAATCTGGGTGTGTGATAATACGTTCGTGCTATTTCATCCTACTTTAGCATCATCGGAAATAACTTGTGTGCTTATGTGACTTTAAACACTACAGAAGACGTTTTGTATGCGGCATGGGATAACACTCAGAAGTGGATGTTTGATAGAATTCAACGAGCAGATGATGGATAGGAGTGCAGTTTGTTAGATTGTAAGAAAAAAGTACGTGTTAAATGTAACATTTGTTTGCATTCATAATCTTCTGTTTCAACATGCCTCTTTCGTCCCATCATGGTTCTAAACACTATACAATGTTTTATGGATAATATGTATAGGGTATTGGTTGGTTTGTATTCAGAAAGTGGGTGCTGGCTAGTAATCAAAAAGCGTTTGCAGAATAGTACGTTTGTGTGACTTCATGTTTCCTTTTTATGACCTCAATCCCCATCTTGTGTGATAGTATATTTCTAAACATGATAGGTTTCAGTCAGTGGTATTCTGTAGGAGTTTTGTATTTTGTTGTATTTGAATGTCAATAAAATGTTACATTTTTCTTTGCCTATATAGATACTTTTGTCGTCATCCATATTTTATCCCTATAAACTATCCCGTCGACAGAATACCATTCCCAAGAATAATTTTAAGATAGGATTTCTCCTTGTATTCCAAGTGCCTACCCATGTATCCTAATGTCTCATTCTCCCCCAAATGCCCCATATAACTTACTAAGTGTCTTTCCACAATCAGAAATCAAGTCGATCATAACGACGTTGTCATCATATTGGAACATATATCAATCACACGATTAAAATAACGCTGCATGCAAAGTAGGACACCATATTGTTTAAAAGTTGTTGGTGGAAAATACCTGTGATATTACACTAGTGCAATAATGGCTCTCTAAGTCAAGTTACCGACTACTTGCAAAATGTTAATGTTAATACCAACTACAACATCCAATGGCTTATTTCCACTCACTTTAAGACATGAGCTATTATGTATGACTTATATATATATATATATATATATATATATATATATATATATATATATATATATATATATATATATATATATATATATATTCACAATGGTTCCTCATTTTAAATCATTTCAATATACTACTATTACTTCACAGCTAAGATATGGTCATGGATCCGATTAAATTGTGATATCTGTAACAAAGGATTTATGATAACGTGTAAAACAGTAAAATATGTCGAGTTTGAAGAAATACTGTATACGTTTTACTATAGATGAAAATAATTCCAAGTGTCCTTTATATTCGTTTTTGATCAAAATATATTAGTAGACTTTAAAATGACTTTTTTTTGAAGGCGATCCTATTTCAAAACCCTAATGTATGGCTATTATTTAAAAAAAACCCACAAAAGTAACAAAAAAACCACACAAAAAACCTCCCAAAACAAAATACCCCAAACAAACAAACATAAAACGAACCCCTTTTAAACAAAGGAAGAATTTTTAGGAACACAGACTTATCTAAGCAGTCTCTGGAAGCAATGTCAAAATTCTCCGCCGCCAAATAAGTTAGTGTAAGAATGAGGTTACATAATATTTTCTTTAAAATTCATAAGGACTAGATATGTAGGTTTCAAATATCAAAATAAACGAATGTTTGTAGACACCAGAGAGTATAGGAAAAGCAATTAGAGCTTGATGATTTCATGTGCCAGGTAATTTAGGTACAGACCCATTCAAGATGTGAGGAAGAGAACAAACCAAAACCAAGAAGACACCATAATTGGGACAAAATGTCTGTCGAACATCTGGAGGGAATATCCCAGTCAGAATATCAGTCGTGTTATAGGTGTTTACCTTCAACTGTATGCAATCATATAGCTCGTGGAATTTAGAAGCTATTGTACATTATTGAGCTTTATTATTGAAGTTATATAAGCTGTCTTATAAAACAAATCAAATTGAGATATTTTATACGGTTTATAACATACATACTAAGATTTCTCAGACAAAACTACACTTATAATATGTATTAAATATATAATATAGAAGATTTATTTGAAAGTATATCATGTTTCTCATAACGGTTATACACAAATATACACAATTATAACATGTTTTTAAAGTTATCTAAGTAAAATAAACATATCTTGTACAGGTTAAAATTTACCTCTGAATGCGTCAAACGATATAGGAAATGGGTGATACATTACCTGGGTCACATTCAGGGATATCCATACAGTTTTTGATGAAATTCTTAAACGTTTTGTTGCGCTCCGCATGCCCTGTTTTCATGCCTAAATGGAGGTGCAAACATCCAGGACCCACGCATTTCCTCTTCAGTTTATAACCATCTTCAGGTTCTAATTTCTGTGAGGGCCTGTTCAAGAAATATGAGATAAAGAATGACATTCTTTATTTTGTTATGAAATAAAGTATAGCATAACTTTGAATTTTGGTTTCGTTTACTAACAAATAGGTATAATTATTTTTATAACCTTTAAATTAAATGTACAAGTTTTTTTTAGTCATTGCAATTATTTTCAATTACTTTTATGTTGATTTTTTAAAATAATAGGACACGTGTAGGAAAAACACTGAAAATATTTTAAGTGTATTCATAACTAGATATATAGATTCTGAATATTTAGTTGAGTTAATCTAACGAAAAACTGCCCATATATAAGCACGGATAATTATTTTTCCATGTATTTAAACACATCATCGTTTGAAATGCTGATGTTCCGTGAAATACTACGTAGTTTGCACGTTCATCTACCTCGCTTCATTTAACCCTTTGGTAATTTAATATGATACAAAACCTATCGATGACTGGTAGGTACTGTTTAAAATGAATTTTTAAAAAATTATTTACTATTGCCCTGTAACACCCCAGTATTATTGATTAGTTATTGGTCATCAGATTCACCCATATATTTGTTTATTTCATTCCAGCAGTACGCTCATCGATACATCGAATCATTTATTGTTACTGATATTTCATTCACATTTAGTTTTTTTCTTTTCATAAATGTTTTGTTTTTCTTTTAAAACTGTGACAAAGTACCAGTTATCGTCCTATTCAAGTTAATGCTGAAACATCAATAGCTTATTAAATATCTATGTCACTTTTTTATTTCGTTGTATATGTCGTGTACATTTTTTAAAAATGAAATTTTAGAGTACCTTAATATTAAAAAAAATATTTATTTCTCCATGTTGCTAACGCATCTATCCCTAATTGTGTACTCTGTTTAGTGTGTTACAAGCAATCTGGAGGTTTGGCATTTCAACCATTTGTTCTCTTACATTTTGCAATTTTTTTAAATAGAGTAAGATAAAGTATTAATCACTTTACAAACAACACTCGTGTACCAAACATACTGTTGCTTGCTCTTTCACTACCAATCCATACAAAAGATCCAATTGTATTTTTGGCATGTTCTCTTCATGTTTATATAATATTTAATCATTATCCTCAAGGTCTAACGCATTATTGACAGGTCCGGCCCTAGAGCAAGGCAACCGCCTTTGGCTCCGAGCTTTAAGGGGCTCCACGATGCTGACGCAAATCAACTCCGCAATGCAATTATTTTGCTCCTGACCTCGCTCATCGCTTGCAGCATTGTTCCCCGCATTTATGTGCAATATAATTATGAGCGAAAAGGATGTTAAAATTACTTGCAAAAATTAATAAACAGTAACAACATATCTTCTTCTACGTTGGACTGAGGTTTGGGTTATAACTTTTAAGCTATATTTGATGTGAGAAATATGCATTTAACAGCCTTTGTTAAAGTAACTTTAAAACTAGAGGTATAATGTGAGTTTAGGAACAGTTGTAGAAAATGGAATTCTAAGATATTGATAATGGACACTGCGACATGTTCTGATTGCACATTAGAAGTGTAAGAACTTTATCAAGCTTATACTTGCTGCAAGCCCCATTATTAGGTGTACTAGAAAATTAAAAACAAAACTGAAAAAAAACGATTACCACAAGAAATTGAGAAAAAAACCCCAGAGAACATAATGAATATTGATTAAATATATGAATTGAAAATACAATATTGATGACAATTTCACAATACCTTACTCTCCAATAAAGTTAGAAAATGAAGGCATTGAAGCAAAACATACAAATTAGGCACAACTTTTAAATTTACTCGGTGTTTAAGCTACTGACACCAAAGTAGATAGCTGAGTTATATCAAACCATAAATGACGATGAATTGCATACATATCAAGTTATTCATTTGCCATCAGTTTACAAATCGTACCCTGAAAAGCTAACAGTATTTTCACCGTTGAAGGACACGAGATGTGTTAGATAATAATTTATCAAAAATGATAGGATGTTAACTGAATATGTCTAAAAAGTGTAAGTGTAAGCATCAAAACTTCCATTGTATATATATATATATATATATATATATATATATATATATATATATATATATATATATATATATATATATATATATATATGATGTCGTGCTTCTATATTTTCTGAGAATAGAGATGTTTTTATCTTAGACATGATGTTTTGTATCGGTATGCTTCTAGAAAGATATCGCATTAGGTTTCTTAGTGAATAGTTAACTATAAACTTTGTCTCTTACCAATTAGCATTGCCTTAGATTTTCGAAACACTTCTGCCAAATATTTCTGCCAAATAAAATTCTTGATGCAACTGATGAACAACCGGATATAAGTTTCATTATCCGCTTCAAGAATGAACACAGACGGTTAATATGTCGAATTTCGAGTAGACGAGTGTAAATTATTAATGCTTGGAGAAGAAAATATGAGACAGGAAAATCAAAATTGTATAACAAGCTCAATATGTAATATATGATTACTTCCTTTTACCTTCTACGTCGGTATATCCAGAGAATCAAAATGCTATCCTATTGACACGATTCTATGAACTTTAAAATGGCCCTTTGATTGATTATTTCATTTCTGTTAGACAGCGCCATCTATCAAATGTATCTCATTTATCACACTAATGACCACTATAAGACATTATGCAGAGGACAGTGTAATTTACACACTTATCGTGTCTTCGGATCTTCAGCATCCTTATACTTACTCTTATTTGCAATTCTGTTATTATAGGCACTATAGTTATTACAAATTGATTAAAGTCGACATGTTGAACATCTTTATTTTTTCGGTTTCGTCACCTTATCGACATATCAATTATCATGGAATTCAAGAATCTTAATAAATATGGGAATGGAAATTCATTCTTTTTAAGCCTTTCAACTTTTAGAACTCAGGATCAATCTGTGTTCAAGTAAAATAACATAAAGGTGTTGCATGATCTTGAGCTCAGGTGAAAATAATGTGAACTCAGTTTTTTAGAATATTGAAGAAGTAAATAATAATACAACTACGGTAGTCCTCAATGAGACTGGATGAATTTTGTTCTCAAAATGATTTTATTATGTGTGATTTTTTAATTGCACAAATAGTTATATTTCCTACTTTTACCAAACAAAACGGCGCTGAGAGCATTCTTGTCACCTCCTTGAATTCGTAATGCCATCTGACGTTTAACCTATAACATTCAGAAAAGCGCACATTTAATAAATGCCACATACTTAAAGGTCTATTGTATGCCTTCAAGCATAAGAATATTGGTCCATTGTATGTCTGCATTCTACCGCAGGTGCGAGGTTGTAGAATAGGACCGACGCATCGTACGAGACGAGACGATTTTGTACAGGCATGTTTTTTACCGTGGGATGCATCTCGTGTTCTTAGTCTAACTGCTGTCCGTAGAGTATAAATTGCACGTAACAGGAAACTGCAGGATATTAACATTGCTATCACCTTTAACACTTCAACAATACCAAACGTAGTAAAACCTGGAATTGTTTTAGTGTCAAAATAATGGACACCATAAAGACACATGTTAAAAGAAAATTGTATGTGGCGGCTATGCTGCCACATTGTATGGTGATCCTAATTGTGATGTAACTGCGTTGCATAAACTTTGGAAATAACACTATGCAGACTCCAAAGATTGTGACTCATGGAAAAAAGATAAAGAAATTCAAATATCCCCTTTCCTGAGACCGGAAAGTTAGCAAAATCAAGAATAACGTTGTGAAACCTGTTAGTAAAGTGGCTAAATCCAACGACGATCAAACTCAATTTTTGCTGACTGGACACAACCTTCTAACATGCATTATATAAAAAGCCTGAGACAGCAACTTAAGTCTTTTGAAAATATGTCACTAATTGTTTTGTATTGACTATTTAACAAAGAACATCTTTATCCAGTGAAAGTCTCGAAAACTTAACACCAACCATAACGACATTCTTCCATCCCTATATGAGTATGAACCTGCAGTGCTATTTCTGCTGGAAACACTCCTAAAATGTATAGGTAAGACCACATTTAAGAATTATTCTGCCCTTAACAACCATTTTCAAAATATAGGCTCTTTAATTTTTAATAAGAAAGCCACGCTGAACTATATTCAAACATTTCACATAAAGTTGCAAAGAATCAATTCCAAAGCTCTAAACTAATTAGAGACGGTTCAATGAGCAGTTGTTCACTCAATAATAGCAAAATAGACATCATTCCATGCATTCACCACTGAGACACTTATATAACATTTTTATCGGGCTGAGTTAGTCATATCAATTTTTTGAAATTTTTATCAGGTTAAGTTAGAAGCAACGTATCCATTTTAAATTTTCATTTCTCTCTTACGAAAGTATGGGACATGGTAAACAAGGTTAATGGTTAGGGAAACCCGAAATCATTCCGTCAGTTAAAAGTAAATAAGACTAATATTATCTATAACCAAGACAATTCAATTGAACCTGCTGTACTTTCCTAAACATTCCTCAGCTACTAACAATTCATCGGAATTTCAAAAATCGAACATAAAAAAGAGAAAAATCTTGAAAATTCGTCTCTAATAGTTCTGACACTATAAACTAATTTTCATAATCGGGACTTACTGATGATTTATAATGCCCATCATTCAGTTGTTGGGCCCAGGTTCATATATTACCAACTTCAAAACACACCTAACATAAATTTCTCTAAGTGCTCTTTTGTTAATTTTTAATTACTATCTCATGGCTTTGACGAGTTGTATTTGTTGAACATTTGATGAATTGTTCAATACAAGAATAGATTGTGTCATGACGTCAATAAATCTTTCCGCTTTTTACAGTGGCTTCAGACGCGGTCACACTATGAGTTACCATCAGGTCAGAAGGATCGTTTTGTAGCAGTTTTCTTTATCATGTAAAAAGATAAATTTTTGGAATAAGAATATGACCATATATTGACATGTCATCCCAATGTTTGAAATAAGAGTATCACCATATCTTGACATGTCATTCCAATTTTTGGAATAAGAATATCACCATATCTTGACATGTCATCCCAATGTTTGCAATAAGAATATCACCATATCTTGACATGTCATCCCAATTTTTGGAATAAGAATATCATCATATCTCGACATGTCATCCCAATGTTTGCAATAAGAATATCACCATATCTTGACATGTCATTCCAATTTTTGGAATAAGAATATCACCATATCTTGACATGTCATCCCAATGTTTGCAATAAGAATATCACCATATCTTGACATGTCATCCCAATTTTTGGAATAAGAATATCATCATATCTCGACATGTCATCCCAATGTTTGCAATAAGAATATCACCATATCTTGACATGTCATCCCAATTTTTGGAATAAGAATATGACCATATCTTGATATGTCATCCCAATGTTTGCAATAAGAATATCACCATATCTTGACATGTCATCCCAATTTTTGGAATAAGAATATCACCATATCTTGACATGTCATCCCAATGTTTGCAATAAGAATATCACCATATCTTGACATGTCATCCCAATTTTTGGAATAAGAATATGACCATATCTTGACAATGCAAAGGTTTATTTTTCAAGAATTGAAGAAGTTCCGGTCAACGAAACACCATCAAAGCGTCTAAACAACACGGTGTGCTGATTTATCTGCATCAGTGAAAAATATCAGAAACAAATGTTTAATGTTTTTACAATGAACATGAATACGAAATCTACAAAAGGACTTTCTTGCGATAGTTCAATATAGGACGAAAATGACGGAACAGCCTTCTTTACTGGAAATTACACTATGAAATGTCATTCACTAGTTTGTGCATCGATTCTTTTCTACTGAGATCAAAACAGTCGATCTTATTTTAAACTACATCAAAAGCAAAACAATTCAAAATTGAATTATTTTTGGTATTCTCTCTCGGTACTTCAGTAACCTCGCATCGTGAGATGGCAAATCACCTTATAAGAAATATCCTTATCAAATAGACAGAACTATTACCAGTAAAGACTCAGTTAGGCGTACAGTCTTATGGATCAGTCAGTAAGGATGAAGAGGTGGCTACAAGTCTTATTACTGGATACATTCGGATAACTCAGTTCTTCATTTTTAAAGGTGAGGATCCACCTGAGTGCGATTCTAGCAATGGATCTTTTACCGCCAATCATATTTTGATAACTGTATTGACCTCCAACAAATATCGTGTCAAAAATATGAAAGAACTTTTTTGAAACAACTAGTGTATCTCAGAAGATTGCTTTCTTGAAATAAGAAAATATTACAATAAAAATGACTTGCTGATTTGTATGAATGCATTATAACATAGAGGTCTGAAATACCCAGTGTGCCATTTGTTCCTTTTAAAATGCTTCGTACTGTAACTGGGTTTCCTAAAGCATTTTTATTCCAGGTACGTTAAGCCATGTACTTTCATTACTACCATTTTATCGGCTCTATGTGACCTTATTTTGGTAAAGAACCATAGAACTAAAAATATATCATCATTATTATATGCTTGCATAATCATATTGGCATCCCAAGCTTGTTTCATGTTACGAATTCCTCAAAACAGGTTATGCGATAACTGGCACGTAAACAAATTATGAAACAAAAAATAAAAAACAACGACGTAAATTGGTTTCTTTGAAACAGAGAGAAATCGACAATGACAGTTTGACATAGTCTTTTCTTTGGAACTTGAATCAGTAAAGCTGATTGAATTGCTCGAATGCAACGTTACTGTTATGTGATACTGTCTAATGCAAGAGCAATGTCTGCTCCATTGTTAAACAGCTGATTAGTTAACTACTACTGAGTTATCTGATTGATTAACCAAGTAGAAATGAAGCAATGCAGTATTTCATGTGTAAAATCTCATGCACATCACAATATTAAAATCTAATGCATATCACAAGATTAAAATCTAATGCACATCACGAGATTGGTACTGTTTTTATTTTGGTGTTATGAAAAGTGTAGAAAAATAATGATATTTACAACACTAATTTATGGGACTTGACCTCTTATAAACTCAATTATAATGAAAAATAATGATATTTACAACACTAATTGATGGGACTTGACCTCTTATAAACTCAATTATAATGAAAAATAATGATATTTACAACACTAATTGATGGGATTTGACCTCTCGGAAAATCACTTTTCATGAAAACTACTGATATTTACAACACTAATTGATGGGATTGGACGTCTTGGAAAGTCAATTATAATGAAAACTAATGATATTTACAACACTAACTGATGGGATTTTACTTCTTATAAAGTCAATTTTAATGAAAAAAAATGATATTTACAACACTAATTGATGGGACATGACCTCTTGTAAAGTCAATTATAATGAAAAAAATGATATTTACAACACTAATTGATGGGACTTGGCCTCTTGTGAAGTTTTATTGAACTGTTTAAAATGTTTCATGGTTACCTAGTTTGAATACATATCAAAAGCGACAATGTGAAAAGTCACGGTAATCGTAATGCCAATACCGAAATATGCATTTGAAAGACCTCGATACCGGTAATGCCCATACATAAATATGTCATTGAAAGACCTCGATACCGATAATGCCCATACATAAATATGTAATTGAAAGACCTCGATACAGGTAATGCCCATACATAAATATGTCATTGAAAGACCTCGATACAGGTCATTGAAGGACCTAGATACCGATAATACCCATACATAAATATGTCATTGAAAGACCTCGATACCCATAATGCCCATACATAAATATGTCATTGAAAGATCTCGATACCGATAATGCCATTACATAAACATGACATTGAAACGCCTCGATACCGGTAATGCAAACACATACACACACACACACACACACACACACACACACACACACACACACACACACACACACACACACACACACACACACACATATATATATATATATATATATATATATATATATATATATATATATATATATATATATATATATATATATATATATATATATATATACCATACAGAACAGACTGTGCTATCCATGGATTCTGTAGTAGAATCTTGATAATAGTGGGCAGAAATAATAGTTTAATGCAATCAATACTATCATACAGGTTAGAGAAATTAACTTCGTACTCTACCCAGTTTCGAACCCAGGTCCTCGAGTAAACGGCACCCATCGCCTTGCCTGCACGCACCAGCCCATATACCGTCAGGACTAAGCACGCATCATACAAAAATGTTTGCACTGAATAGGTGTTATATAAGCTCGTGCGTAGCAGACACTCGCATGACGACCTAGTAAATAATTCTCATATATACACAGTCGCTCCAGATCCTATTAAAGAAATCAAGATATATAGGATTTTTGTATTACAAATAATTATAAATATATACCAGACAGAACAGACTGTGCTATCACTGGATTCTGTAGTAGAATCTTGATCATAGTGGGGAGAAATAATAGTTTAATACAAACAATACTATCATACAGGCTAGAAAAATTAAATTCGTACTCTACCGGGTTTCGAACCCAGGTCCTCGAGTAAATGGTACCCATCGCCTTGCCTGCACGCACCAGCCCACATACCGTCACGACTAAGCATGCATAACCCAAAAATGATGGCACTGAATCGGTGTTATATAAGCTCGTGCGTAGCAGACACACTCGCATGACGACCTAGTAAATAATTCTCATATATATATATATATATATATATATATATATATATATATCTATATATATATATATATATATATATATATATATATATATATATACAGACAGTGCTATCACTGGATTCTGTACTACAATCTTGATAATAGTGGGCAGAAATAATAGTTTAATACAAACAATACTATCATACAGGTTAGAGAAATTAAATTCGTACTCTACCGAGTTTCGAACCCAGGTCCGCGAGTAAATGGCACCCATCGCCTTGCTTGCACGCACCAGCCCAAATACCGTCACGACTAAGCACGCATCACCAAAAAAATGGCACTGAATCGGTGTTATAAAAGCTCGTGCGTAGCAGACATACTCGCATGACTTGGGTTCGAAACTCGGTAGGGTACGAATTTAATTTCTCTAACCTGTACGATAGTATTGTTTGTATCAAACTATATATATATATATATATATATATATATATATATATATATATATATATATATATATATATATATATATATATATATATATATATTTGAAAGGCCTTGATATTCGAAATGCCGATACATAAATATCTAGTTTTTAAAGACTTTCTTAGCTACAAGGGACCTAAATGCACGGGAAATTTATACAAAATTTCTTGGACACAAGGGTGTACAAATCGATATGAAGATACTAAAACACCTTTGCATGTATAGCCGGAAAATCTCCTTCTCTAGTTGTATGCTAAATTCAGAGAAAACATTAATTTCTTCTCTTGCAGATTCATCCAATTATGAACTGCTTACAATAATTTGGTCAGGATTGCCGTAAACAATCTCATCTGAAATACCTAATCTTCTTTTATTGTTTTTGTCGAAAATGAATGAATCGTCATTAATTACGTCAAAAGTCATCAGGCTCAAAAGCCAATTTAATTAAATCTATTTTCACCTGGATCTAATTTAATATTCGTACACAGACGTTTTCTGCTGATTTGAAATGATACCGTTTGCAAACAGAGTTCATTCACTTTCAAACTCTTCCCGTAGATCAGGACAGGTAACACAAGATCTATCTATTTATATGTCTGTGTGTCTCCATCCATCCATCCATCCCTCCATCCCTCCCTCCATCCCTCCCTCCCTCCCTCCCTCCATCCATCCATCCATCCATCCATCCATCCATCCATCCATCCATCCATCCATCCATCCATCTCTCTACGGACCCACTTACCTTAACGAAACTACTTATGTATGTATGTATGTATGTATGTATGTATGTATGTATGTATGTATGTATGTATGTATGTATGTATGTATGTATGTATGTATGTATGTATGTATGTATGTATGTATGTATGTATGTATGCATGTATGTATGTACGTACGAACGACACTTGTAACCTCTTTATGTAGCATGGATGAGGACTTTGTGAATTTTTTTTGTATAATAACTTCTATCAGTTATTTACGTGTTTCTACATCATGAGTAGTACCCTATCGACTTTCGGCGACGGCCTTGCCATAAAGTTCGAAACGGTCTTCCGTCTCAAAGGCTGTTAAGTCATGTAAGTTAAAAGATTCAACTAAAATTTTAATTTGAGATTAAATTTGCAAGAATGAAAGACAAATAAGCAGAGGAATTAAACAAGAAATGATTTCTTACAAAGCGTATTGTCAATTATCCTGTTCTAGTTTTTAAAACAGGTGCAAATTTTCTGACATTTATTTATTATTTATTATATGGCGTCTAAGTCTAAAGCAATATGCTTTGTTAAATGGGCACCGGTTTTCTTTACCAAAACATTTTAGCACACCAGATCATAAATTCTCACATTCCGATTTGCTGACTATATGAAGTTTAGGACGGTATGCAATACCCTTTAGACATTGGGATGCTATACTTAACTACATGAATGATACATGTTCCATCAGGTACTATCGTCAAGCAAGGATATTAGATTACTTCACATGAAGTAATATGATGTACTAACCTATTACAACCATCACCCTGGAAAATGTTCTCCCCACCACACAAAACAATAAGATACAAGTTCCCAGTAAAGAAGGTAATAATAAAATACTAACACATTCATGTATACATGCAAGGGTGTTGTAAGATTCCAAGGCCCACCCTTTATCTAATCGTCAGTGGATCCATTCAGAGTATGCAGTTCTGATTGACTGTGCATCTTGCATTATCAATCAGTGACATTATGTATTTACCATCTATCCGTTAGCATGTTCTTCCTTCTGCCCTTCCCACCTTTCATTTGTCCTGACCTGTGCTCGAAAGGAAATTTTAAAGACTACAATTAAGCGGGATAAAGTAAATATACTTTTCATAAACGTTTACTGGTTATTTCGTTTAATGATAATGTTCAGGTGAATTTGAAACAGTTTTTTACCAAACGAATTAAGAAATACATCTTTTGTGGTACTTTTGCTGTGTTGTGTTTGTTTCTTAATTATGAAAAAAATATTAATTGCTATCGCATTGTATTCAAAGCATAACCATATCAGAAAGGTCACATCACGTTAACACAATAAAGCATTAACTTTGACTTCAGTTGCTGTCAGACTTTATGTATATCAATTAAATCATGTAGACTTCTGTCGACGGTTGAGAGCTAGAATCGCATCCATTGACTCGGATATTGTTTGTATTTTTCATTCTCTTAAAAAGGAATATGCATATATTGCTTTAACATTACACACATTCATACCAATAATAAACAATTGGTCGACACAATGCGTACAACCTTATAAGACTAAACAATACTACAAAACGGAGATGACTTGCATTACCATGTTTAGAGCGAAAACCCGATAAATATACAATTTTGAGAAGAGAACTGAGGTTTACAAAGGGAATATTAGGAATTGATGGAAAATACAAAACATTTAATACATTTAAACTTTCTGATAAGAGTATTTCTTTCGTTGAAGAATTTAACATCACCCTTAAGACTATAATGCCGAAGCATATTACACAACTAGAAATTTAAACTTGGTTTGATATTTTACCAGAACTAGTTGGCGGATACATTGACTTTCTTACCAGATGAATAGACATTACACAAGTTGTTGACAGAATGGAAGAAAATAGATTTAAAAATTACTGAGAACCTTTTTTGCTTACTTGAAAAATGATACATTTGGAACACTGACATCTTGTCAAATGAAACATTTCGAATTCTGACATTTAAAATCAGTGATAAAATAAAATCACAATACAAAGCAGTTTTTTTAATGAAAAGGCTGTCTTCGTAGTTTTATTGATGGTATATTTCAAAATCAAGCAAGCAAACACGGAGACTTAAGGGACACAGAGCATGTTATAGCACATAAATTATCTCTTACAACAAACAAGATGACATTTATAATGTTACAACATTTGACGAAAAAATCGAATAAACGGCAACCGAATGTTTTTGTTGAATAGAAAAAATACTTCAAAACGTTGATAATGTTACAAATTCAACACGGATAACTGATGGAGCCACTGCAAAGTGTAGTGCAAACAACCAACGAGATTGAAATGGTATACAAGTGAAGGATATGATAAGTTTCCAAAGATAAATAAACGAAGTTCTATATGCAGATGTGCAAACCACTAAATGGAGAATGAATTAATACAAATGTGCAAAACCAGCAACTGGAGGCTGTCTTATAGATTGTGCAAAACCAGTAAATGGAGTCTGCATATACACAAATGTGCAAAATTTTTAAATGGAGATTACATATAAATAAATGTGCAACACCAGTAAACGTAGACTGAATATATCTCATTGTATATATATATATATATATATATATATATATATATATATATATATATATATATATATATATATATATATATATATATATATATATATATATATATATATATATATATATATATATATATATATCGATAATCAAAAACAAGCAGAATGTATAATATCATGACGTTACAATAATTTGCCTGTGCTATTAGTGTATAATTGTTATCTGTTATGTATGATTGTTAAATCCTTACATTTCTAAATTCTCACCACTTCATCCCATTTATTGTGTTTAAATATATAAAAGGTTAATTAAAGAAAGTGCAAACCAAATATATAGTAATTTCAGAAGATTTCTTAAAAGAACTATGAAACTGGAAAACAAATGTGCATATTAAAGTTCCAAATGGGATAGCTTTAGGCAAAAGCGGATCATTTTTCAGAATTTACAGTATCCTGATGTACAGTATTTGATCTGTGTTATTTGTGTTTAATCATTTTCTGTACGTGTATGATTGTTAAATCCCTTCATTTCTAAAACTCCGCCATTTCATGCCATTTATTATGTTTAAATGTATAAAATGTTAATTAAAGAAAGTGAATACCAAATATATAGCAATTTCAGACGATTTCTTGAACGAACTATGAAACTGGAAAATATAATTACATATCAAAGTTATAAATGGGATAGCTTTAGACAAACTCGGAACATTTTTCACTCAGTCCATGGATACATATTTATAAATATTGTACTGACAACTGAACTTATATATAAACAGGAAGGAAGATCTCTCTCTGTATTGAATTCCCTATGAGAATGTAAAACAATGTTATATATTTACTCCTGTGTCTATTCTTAAACATTTTTTTGCTTCTAAATGATGCTGATTATATTATATTTATTTTGCACAGCTCTCGTGGGATGTGGGATGGCATTCTGATCGTGATCAGCAGACATGACTGTGAGGGAAGGGCACCGAAAGAATAGTATCTGCATAATTAACAAAGGACCCTAAATTGAATATCCGTCCAATTTACGAGTTTAGCCATTACGGATACTGGTGCCTTTTTAAACTGTACAAGACGTAAGACAAACTATCTTCAATGAAGTTCATTAATGCAATGGTCACCTACTCCAACGTTCCTTCTTTTCAATTAACCGCATTTATTATTGTTCTTTTTAGAACCGCGACTACATTTTAATTAAACGAATTTAATTATTCTTAGCAAGAACAGGTAATCTTGTAAATGATACAGATATCCGGTCATTTTAATTTCCAATCTCACCAATATGTATTTTAGTTATATTTTGAACTTACGAGTTAATCGTAACCATTAAAACAGGTTTAACTGTTATTTAAACCTATTGTAAAATTCTAAATTTGCATTAAATTTCACCATTAGGATTACTGGTACAAAAGCTACTTATAGAGAACATTTGTGCTGATTCGGAAATCTAATATTTGGATGGAACTACGATTTGGAACAAAAAGTGTCTGATAATCGTAGCCTCATATAGTACGATTGTAAGAGACATCTACTGTTTCCCATCCACTAGTCACACTAATTTAATTTATTGACCTATAATAATTGTATAATGGGACATGTCTGTAAAAAGTCGACCAGTCCATTTGATCTATAAAATGTCGCCCAGTCCATACAATCGGATATGAAACATCTAGTCCATCACAGAGGTAGTATGGTGCTTCTAAATTTCCACGTCACTCGGAAGTCCTTAGAATTAAAATTAATTATTAAGATAAAAAAAGAAAAACCACTACAGGTGTACGAAAAGAAACGAGTTCCCCAACCAGGCAGAAATGTGACAAGAATCGCAAGATGTACATGCGCATAGTGTATAGTTTTCCTACAGGCGTTGTGCATGGTTAAGCAGTTCTGACTAGAGCTGAGATGTTCAGAGTGGTTACTTTAACCACAGTAGGAATACCACCTTACGTTTCGACCGAAGTCAATTTGGAAAATACTTCAATAGAGTGATACAATGTACAAAGGGGAAAATCGCCGGTAAATATCGAAGAAATCAGTCATTCTCAGAGAAAGGAAATTGTGAATGTTTCGGCCAAGAACTCATCTCAGTTGAGTTGCTGTAATGAATGACATGATGATGTGTAATGTGCATGTTACGCCATTTAGTAAACAATGTATATGCAATTGTGGCTACTGTATTTTTTGCGAGTTGTTTTTCTGATTTTTGGCTGAAAAACCCGAGCATAATTTTTACCATGACTACCACCTACAGTCCTGACATGCGAGATGTATCTCAGGTATGATGTAATCGTTTAACGATTTCTGATTGTCTATGATGTGGTAATTAAATGTACTTGGACTATAGTGAGACCTCTTCACAGCAAAAGCACATGGTCTTGTGTGTGTGTGTGTGTGTGTGTGTGTGTGTGTCCTTCCAACATACAACTCACATAATAGATTCTTGCTTAAAATATAGAAACAGTATGTACCCATATAAAATTGCAAGCCTTCACTTGGATTTCTTTAGTGTACAAATTAGGAACCATAAATAAAATGATAATTAAGGGAACGTAATGAAAGTCTTACTAATGCAGCTGAGTTGTCTGTTTTTTTTAAAACTTGTGTTTTGAGGACAATAAATTTTACGATTGCAATATAAAACTATCGAGCAAGCTGATCGCGACCTTACAAAAGCAAAAGGTAAAAATTAAAAGAGAAAAAAGCAAAACTAAAAGGGGAAGTTTCACCTCTGTTTGCGTTGGTTGGGGTCTCGGGCTTGGTCAGTGTGGGTACTTGAGAAAGCTTGCTAGTAGCTTTTTGTTTGTCGGTGGTTCTTTCCATCATTTATACTACCCATCATGTGCTGAAAAATGGTGCTAAACTCTAAAGCAACAACAAAGCTATGATTACACCACGTGATATTATAATGTAATAATTGGTGAGGGCATAGAACTACGTCAGTCATTTACAAAAAATAATATGATGATTAGACAAACCCAAAAAACGGATGTAATACAAATGTTATTATGGCTGAAATACGTCAATTAGTCGCGACTTTGTAACCGATATATAAATGACTAAAGTAGTCCAGTCTGCCATGACCAATGCACTGTATTTGTGTGATTCACTTATTAGCAAAATATTATGTTTTTTAAAAGATGATGTTAATTTGAGATATTCGTTAAGTTGGATTTTACCCTAGAAAAGTCATTGGTATGACTAAAAGCAAACCTTTGTCCGCCATGATGAAGTAAAAAAAATATTTATTATTCTATATGAGAAAATAGTCTCATGTAAGTGTGAAAAGTAGAATGTGAGTGGCTGTCATCAGCTAACACCAAACACTTTATGGAATGAGTTTGATTTATGTGAGTGTATTCGCAATATCCTCGGCTTTGGTCTTCACATTCTTAAAACGAGTAAATTGCCTAATTACTGAAAGACATCAAAAGATTCCAGATATTTTTAGAAATCAGCTGTAATTAACAATCAAACAGAACCTACAATTATGAGATAGACAAGTTTTTATCACAAGTAAGAACAGTTCTTTTTATAATATGGTTCAAATTTTGAAACTTTGTAAAGAAAATTCATCAATCAATTAAAATGATTATTACATGCCCTGAATAACAAGTATGCTGATCATATTCGCCAAGGAAACTTTCAGATTTATTCAAATTCATAAGTTTTAGCACACGAAAATCCAATATGTGATCATCCTTAATTGTGCACGTTCACTGGTTACTAGCTCTAATCAATTGATTTCTACCCTTTCTTTACAGACCAGTCCAACAAAATAAAGAACCCTTCAGTTCACAATGAAAATACAAAAAATCCCCAAATGTCGATATCTCGTATGTTCTAATGGTTCCTGTCTTATAATATCAAATCGATAAGAAATAAAAAAATCCCCGTGATTATATTCTAAGGATGACATTTGCTAGAATCATTTTATTTCCCAAACAAACATGCATCCCAAGTTCGACAGCAATATGTTAGTGATAAGATAATTACGGGTTTTATGTCAGTCTGTTCATGTTGAGATGAAATTCGAATGCATAAGCTTGCTAATTTGAGAACTGTCAACCAGACAACATAATTCTTTAATGTAAGACACCAAACAAATTAACTGTGGGCAGTTGTTTAAAAATATTTTTATGTGATTAATTAGCTAAATTGCTCATTGCAGCATTTTTTAAAGCAAAATTACAGAGATAGGTTGATAACGTTTATATAATTCGATATGTTTTACATCTTCAGAGACATAAACATATCAAAATTAAAGCCACAATGTAAAAATCTGAAACATTCGTTGGAAAGTAAATTTGTGGTTTGGAATTAAACCCGCAATTTCATAGGAATACAATATTTATAGGATTTCACTGTTCATTGTTCTATAGTTTTGTTTGAGATGTTCTGCGTATGATATCCCATATTTTATATCCAACTAAATGAGAGCACAGAATTGATACAATGTGCATGAAATTAATTTGTTTCTTATAAATATTTATTATTTAAACCAAATTTAATACTTTAATACTTGTTTTCTATGCCAATGAACTGCTTGACTAATGTTAATCCGGCGCTTGGAACTTGTAATCTTTCCTAGCTTTATCAAATTGTATTCTAGATGAGCCTATGTATATAAAGCGAGAAAATCAATAAGAAAGACATATATTCCTAAACTTTTACTTAGGAAAGTATGTGAATCCGAAGGAAGAATATAGGACATACGAACAAAATCTGATTGAATCACCTAAAAGTAGAGGCTCACGGTGTTTAACTAACATCCCAGTGAACTGGACTAAATTGAATTACCATTAGCAATGCATTTTACTTGGAACTCTAACCCGGCAGTTGATTACTTCTGAAGGCGGGATAGGTATGAGGTGAAGTTATTTGCATTTTCAACAATACAATGGAGTGAATGATGATATAATTCCATGCTACGTGTGTGTACTGTAACATAAAATGCCTTTATATTCGAGATAGAAAGATCTGTCTAACGCTGATTGAAATACTATCTCCCATGTTCATGCTAAATTAACTTGGACTAGTCCATAGTACACCATATTTGGCTGCTATAAAACACGAAAAATTAATTTTGTCAGTATATATAATACTATTTAATGAATCAGCAATACATTATATATATATATATATATATATATATATAATATCATATATCATAATCATATTATATATATATATATATATATACATATATATATATATATATATATATATATATATATACATATATATATACATATATATATACATATATATATATATATATATATATATATATATATATATATATATATATATATATATATATATATATATATATATATATATATATATATATATATATATATATACAAAGTGTCAGCTATTTTGGGTTTTCTTCTTCTTTATAAATTACCACCGAAGTCCAGGAAGTGCAAAACACAAAACGGAGAAACGTGTCTTGTGAAAGGTGCATGACGATTGTAAGACCAAGCTATATACTATATGACCCGAATCACATAGCAAACTAAAATGAATTAACATTGCTTTTGCAATTCATAATTGGTACAAAGTCTTTTTATATGGCCAAGATAACTAGTGAGGAAAAGCTGGGAAATTACTTTTATTTAAAACCATATCCTGTGCAAAGTAGGAATCTGAATATGATAGTCTCAGTATGAAGATGCCGACGATTAGTTTACAAACATTAAATATTTGAAAGAATTTATTCAGTTAATGCAAACTTTACCAATATAGCACTTTTATTTCGTCAGATGTCCAAGGATTACTGATAAACATATAATATCAATCAAAACTGTTTTTTACTGACCAGCCTTATAAAAGGGTAAAAATAGTGGACTCGATATTTTCTAGTTTTAGAGAAGTCTCATTGTAACTTGTTATTTAAGAATCTTATCTGAAACTAGACTTGTATGCTTAGCTATGTCTTCTACTATTAAAGGACTGACAAAACCCAGATATGTAGACACATTGATTCAGAAATAATTCGAACGAATCAATTAATCAACCAATCAATCAATTAATCAATCTCGTACTAATGGTCACCGCTAAGCTCATTGTAGGAGAATTATCACAGACGCTGATATTCAATTGCCGAAAAATTGTTGTTGAATTGAAAATAATAATAATAATATAACATTGTGCATCGCCTTTTGATATTCTTGCCACAGTTTGGTACTCAACACAAATTACCATTATTAAACAGCTGACGACCCGAACTATGCATTAAGTTTATCAAATAGAGAATTTTTAAATAGAAAATTTACGCATATAAAAGTAGAGTGCAATTGGAATATGCAATTACAAATAGTCCATAAATGAAAAGGAACTTCATTCAAGTATAATAATTAATAAATTACCATAGCCAGTTTTAATCTTAAATGCAATCGTAAGAAGCATTCTCGATAAAACTGAAAACATACACTTCAATGTATGCAATTTCCAAAGAGAAATTTTATTTATTTCATTTTCACAGGATCTCTGCTGGAATTTATCGGTAATTCTTTAGCGGCCTGATTTTAGGAGTGAACCACCTGCGGATGAACCCGAGGTTTCATTGCTCGTCAGTCTGTTGCTTTCCCTTAATATAAATTTTACACGTTTAGAATCTGACGGCATATATGCAATAATGGAGTCAAACCTGCCGGAAGAAAATACAACTGGTCTTTGTGAGTTGAGATCACGTAAAAATGCAAGGACTTTCTGTTTTCTATTTCTAACACAGTGTTGATACTTTCTTGCTTTCATTTGGCCGCAAACAAAATGTAAATGTGTTGCTCCTATAATAGTTTAGCACAATTGTAAATGTAACAATTCAGAGACCATTGAGGGTGAGTGGCAGTGCTATTTTAATTGCGAACATAGTTTTCGTGCTTGCTGTACTTTCTACAAACCACATGTTTAAAGATCAGCACCATATCATCATTATTGTTCTGACATGCCGTTCTGTTCTATTGCATCCATACGAATTTAAAAACAAAAATAAATATGTGATTCTTATATGTAAACAACAGAACCCCATCAGCATTCTATGGATTTTAGTACAGAACACAATGCCATCTTCAGAAAAAGTTCAAAATTGATGCTGGCGGAAATGAATGAATTCAAAGTAATTTTTAAATAGAATGTAAATGATAAACAAAATAGCCCTACTATGGACATAGCTGACAGGCGCTATATAGATAATTTTGCGTCATACGCATGTACAGCATAATGAAATCATTCCGCTCGTCTCGTAACGAACAAGGAAAGTGGTTGCGTATATTCAATATAAAACTGGTCATGAAATCATGGAGTGACATTTCTCATATCAAGGTTGATTGCAATACTTCCAAATAGCTTAAAGGATTAGTTTGAAATGCATTATTATTTTCTTATCAACATTTTCATACGCACCTGCTTATTTGCCCACAGGTCCGACAAGAAGGGGGAAAACCGGAGATATATCCCCAGGACTCGAGCCGAACAACACATTTAATTTATTTAAATGAAAAGTTTTCTTGAGCAAGAACTACAAGAAACCCGAGTGCACTCTCTAGCCACCGTATCGGCAGCCAGGCGTCTTGCTCATGCTTAATTGAACTCATTTGCAGAGAAAGGATAATGAAGGTTGTGTTTTGCACGTTATAGTCCTCGAGTTTGTTAGCAGCCTGTCCAGTAACGTTCAGCATTTCATGTTAGAGAGAGTTACCGTTAGCAATGATAAGTTCCGAATCACGTGTATCAGTGTCAGAATTTTTAAAGCTGTGATTTAATTTGTTAACCACGATGTCAGCAAAACAAGACCTTTTATTGGCGTCCATCTAATCTCAGAGTAGGACTCTAGCGATCTGATTGTAATCATATTGATATCACAGAAACATCTGTGACTGAAGATCTGAAACTTCGTCATAAACAGCTCTGTATAAGAACAGCTTTTTCTTACTTCATTTACCCACTAGAAACATAGAAATAGTTTGTAGCTTTAAAGAACACAATAATTGTGTTATTGGAACAACTACCTTAGGGATAGGTATTATTATCATCTAGGCAGACATGTCATATTGGGTTGATAGAAAAAAAGAATATCAAATCCAAAGTTTTATTTTCTGTCATGAATTTGTTAAAATATTATTAATTGTTTTTTGTGCATGTATAAAAACAAAGCGTTATGTCCAATGTAATAGTCCGTATGAACCATGTTGAGTGCTTTAGGCGCCATGGAACATAATTTCGCGATAGATTGGAGTAAAGTCATATATCCATCATAACGATGGATCTAGGTTTTACGTTTTCAAATGAGGTAAGGCTTAGTTGACTTCACAATAATGCTAGTAGTGTCTAGAGACAAATGCATTTAGGACTCTTTGTGTTGAAATGTCGTATCAGAATAGTCAAATAATAAACTTTGAAAAATAAGACAGAAATAACGGGTCTTGATGTTGTATTCTTATGGCACTGCCTTGACTTCTAATATATTAGAGTCAGTAATGGACATCAGACCATGGCCAGCATTCTCTGGCCAACTACATCATCTTTATAGTGAGTTTCTTTTGCAGGCGTGGTATCTTTTGCTATAACTGAGGTCATCTAGTCCTCACAAATCTTACGTTTATAATATTCCAAAAGAAATGAAAACTAATCAGTGTCAACATGGAAACTAATATTCAACGGACATCAACGCGGATTAAAATGATGCAAAATATAGTGAGCACATATGCCTTCAGTGTTGACACAGCAAAAAAAACTCGCTAACCTGTACGAAATTTCTAACTTTTTAAAACCAGCCAATCAAGCAAAGTCTCTGGAAAATGTGTAATAATGAATGTTATAAGCCAAAATGATACAACATCTGTAATATCAATATTATACATCAAAATCAAACTAAAATCTGTAATAATCAGTATTAGATATCAAAATCACACATAATGTGTGATGATCATAATAAACATCAAAATCATACAAACTCTGTAACAATCAAAAATATACATCACGTTCATACAAAATCTATAATAATCAATAATATTCATCAAAATCATACCAAATCTGTAACAATCAATAATACAAATAAAAATCATATCAAATCTCTAATAATCATTAGCATAAACCAAACTCGTAACAAATCAGTAATGATCAATAATAGATATCAAACTCATACCAAATCTGTAGTAATCAAAAGTATTCATTAAAATTATACCAAATCAGTAATAAGCAATTTGTAAATATCAAAATCAAAATATCAGTAATAATCAAAAGAATGCATCAAAATCACACCAAATTTACCCTTAATTTAAACGAAAGATATATTTTGCTGTAGTAAGTATATTGGAAGATTACGCTCCGTATTCTCCAAAGTTTTTGAACAGGAAACTAAATCACTTGCTTTAAATCCGAAAGTTATGACATCTGGTAACTTTAGTTAGAATAAAGTAAGAAAATATAAACTTGAAAATTGTTTGTTATTTTAAAAAATATTCATCTGAAAGAGCGTTCTGTTGTAATTAAATTGATCTGTTTTAAGAATTATATATGATAATGAACGTTTTTACCTTGAGTTTGTGATAGGAAAACATTTTGAGAATATAGGGTAATAAATACGCTGTAACGGAACAATAATTTAATTTAGTTTTCAGTTCGGCTACATTTTTGTAAAAGTTGATGAATTATTTTATGTTAAGAAACTGTGTGGGATTTATAACTTTCGTTCGTGAGTTCTAATTAAGATTTGTTGAGTATTACTGGCCTTGTTCTTGATAAAATTACCTGGTTTAAAGATGATATTTTACGAGATGCATGAACAAAAGTTCAAAACACTTTTATATCTGGAGTCAAATGAAGAATGACCGTTGAACAAGGAAATTTTCTTTTACTGAGGACATGTAGAGTAAATAACTCATCGAAATAAATTAATTTTCATTTAAACTTCTTTTAGTCTTTGGTTGTAATATTATTCTTATTTATGTGTCACTTTTCATTCATGTTTTCAGGAAGAGCCATTGTTACCGTTTCTCAGATAAAGTTAATTATGTTTCTTCACGTAGACAGAACAGGTCAGGTATCACTCATTGCAGAAATCTAGTTAATAATGATTATCGACTAATCTTACTCGATCGTTTGAAATTAGCCATTTGAGACGCTTTCATTGTAAACAAGATTGCGTGCTGTCACTCCAGTACCGGACCAAGGAGTTGTTCTTATTAAAATGCTAGGAAAAACATCTGCATTGTCCAAGGAGTGTCAAGAGGTCAAAGTAACTACGCCAATGGGTACCATGGCCGCGTTAAAATTAAATTATTCATGACACAGTCAACACTTAAGTGAGGTTAATGACGCTTTAACCGTATTATCACCTTGTTTTCTTTAAAATCTCTCTCTCTCTCTCTCTCTATCTCTCTCTCTCTCTCTCTCTCTCTCTCTCTCTATATCTATATATATATATATATATATATATATATATATATATATATATATATATATATATATATATCTATTGGACAGTTTGCAGTTGTATTAACGTGTCGGACGAATGGACTATCTTTATGTCACGTACGAATTGTCTGACCAATGTGAAGAGATCAGGCTCATGTGCAAGCGAAAACGAAATCCACAATACTGTTATGCTCTTGGGGGAAGGATGACTTACTAGAACAGTCTACATATCCTGTTAAATGTTGGTCTATTGACACAACTGGAGCAAGCATTTTTACAGAAGACATCACTTTAAAGGATATTACAAAATGGGTTATTTTCATTGTGGTTTAAAATCTTGAGAAACTGTGGCACATGTTATACACAGAACACATAACACTACAAGTATATAGATAAACAATTAAACTAATTTAAACATTTCAAGTCCTTTCGACATTAAAAAAGATATCGAATTTAATACAGTTAATACAGTATAGGAACTACAGTGCGTCCGGTGACTTTAACGATGCCGAATAGTTGGTAGACGCGCCATACTGTTCATACTGGTTGATACCATATAACGTTTACAAATCACAGCTGAGGAACATTAAAAGAAATCCGTATAAAAATATGTATTACTTAATGTTATTTTGATATGATATACATTGATTTAATGTGATAATTCCATAAGTATATCAAATGATTTTATGATGCTAGTTTTTCTCATGAGTAGAACTTTTGTACTTGGAGTTAACTGGATACTGCAGTGGCCTCATTATAATATTCGTATTAATGCGCGTTTACGAAACTAAAGTTAGCGGTTAGAGGCGCTCATGATGAAGTACTTGCAACACGTAATATTATTACGTGTTATTTACTTGCATTTTTGTTTCTTTTCTATGAGCATCATGTGTAGATAGAGTTTACATAGATAAGTATTGATATTTTCATAAAATAGTTTGAGCAAGTCAAGGAAATCCTTGTCGTTTATATGTTTTGTCTCTTCTTTCATCAGATCCTCTTGTGGAAGACAAATCATATAACCCATTGACTGGGATTTCCTTGTCTAGGTACAATCCCCAACATAAATTCTCTTAATCTTCAACTCTACAAATAACGTTGGTATCAGCGTTATTTCGAAATAGGAGATTGTTGGCAACTCTTTTTTCCCTCTTTTACGATTGCAAAATCGAACAAAGAACGCCCTGTGTTGCTGATACTACAGGACGTTGTTGACGAAACCTGTCATACAAACATTTTGAAATCTACTAATTTACAAATATGTACGCTGCATTCTCCGTCCAAGCAAGAGTTAAAAAAAAACACAAACGGTAAAATTTACAATAAAAAGTTAAATAATAAATAAAATATATTTAAAGAAAAAAGAATTAAGATGATTATCATTGTAGTTCCAGATGTAGCAAGTCATGATATGTGACAGCCATATAAAGAACCTACCTTGCCGGGGCAGTGGTTAACTGCCTCACTAATGATCTTTTTCACTAACCAACTAATCAACGAATGAAAAAGCTAAGCAATTAACACTGTATGAAAGGATATATAGTTGTTCAATAAAGGGCAAAACTTTACTTCATTTGTGTTCTCTATCTCCTCTGTCTTTCTGTTTATGATTGTCTGTCTCGCTCTCTCAAAACGAGCATGATTCGCTCTGGAGTTATTTACATAAAACTATACAAACTACATAAATATATGGTGTTCTTCTACCACGACCTGGTCGTCCATTCAGACAAGGCTTCACAGAAAAATATCATCATCACCCGACTGATCCACTTTCTTGATGCATTATTGAAATAAATGGAATCATTTCAACAACAGAAAATCAAATGCCACTTTTAACGAGGCACAATCTATGAGACAATTTATGAAGCAGTAGAAAGGGTGGACCCTAAAAAATTGAATTCTAGCAAGTTTGTCTAAAAATAAAGATTCACACGAAAAAAATGTATAAAAGGTCAATAATGCCAAACTGAAACCTCTAACCAAATCGAGATTTTCGCTACCTGGTTAGTTCATGTTGTTACTTCGCCATTGACATCCGTGTTTATTAACTATTGTGAGCGTTCATTTATATGCTCGTGCGTGTAATATTTGTCAGATCGCACCCTCTCTGCTGCTGTAATTAAACCATTGCGTTATATTAATAATGATTGGTGAAGCTCACTCCTCAAGATTAGCTCGAGAGCGACTAAAAGCAATTAAGAATTATCTACCTGTCCGTGATTCTGTCAGACAACAATTACAAGAGTGTCAACAAACACAAGACGAATTGACTGAATCCACAGAGCAATTATTTAAAACTATCACTGAAACCACAAAAGATATCGTCCAAGTGTTGAAAAAGACCCCTGAATCAACTGAAAAAAAAATAGCGGAGGTAACTAAAAAGAAAAAAATATTCTATGAGAAATTCCTGCCGACATAATAGTTACTGCAATGTTAACCCTGGAAATACCTGAAGAAGAATGCCAAGAGGAAGATGTTACTCAACAAAAACAAGAACAAGTACGTGTAGGGTTAATATGCCTGATAAATGTACTGAAAATGCTATATCATTATATAAGACAAACAGAAAATATTAAACAAATAGCTGCGAAAGCCTTGAAAAGTTATGATAATCCAAAATAATTTTTTTTTTAAAAGTCTAATTACGCCAATGATTCTATAAATTGCGAAATTTGGTACAAATGGATATTTCGCATATATCATGATGTGGTCGAGTTCGAGCCCGCAATTCAGAATATATTGAATATACTCGTGTGATAGATTAACTTACCTCGTTTGTACAGTTACCACCAGAACAACGACTGAAGTTAATACAACAACGACGACAACAAGAGGTATTAGAGCTACAACAATTACTACAACATGAGGAAATAAAACAATGACTACAGGAAGAATAATCACAAGAACGATCACTATTACCACTACCAAAACAACGACTACATGAACAACAAGAGGAATTATCATCACCAGGTGTAACTGGAAGTGGTTTTGTTACTTGTCCCGACAACATCCTTAACAACGTAGACAGAGTAGAAATTTTAATCGGTGGGAAACGAGCTGGTAATAATTCTCCAGAAATTATCAACGAAATCTCATCAAATTGTCAACGATAATTTATCGGTGGCATCATGGATGTTGATGTGTATTGTTCTCTCATTAATGAAATTACCGACGATAATTAATACGACTGAAAGGTCGCCCGACTAAGTAAATGATTAAACATTAAGTTTAAATTATTATAATAGATGATCATACACGCTTCTCAATGTGAACCAATCATGGTCAATGTGGTAAATTTAAGATGCCCTGCATCCAATAAATTGTTATGGAGATAGCCTGGCAATGTTATATGGGTTTATTTTCTAGTAGAGGACCAAAAGCAATACCAATTGCAAAATAATAAGGCATGAAAGCTATTGACGTTATCCATATAAAGGTATTAGTATTGTTGGTGAAGTCGTCAGTAAAGCATGCTCTGCAATCAGGGATAGACTAGCACGATTAAAACGATGAAAATCTCAGCCACAAGTAAAATTGGTCAGGACCGCGGAGCTGCCTGCAAGTGTTAGTAAAATAATAAACAAGACGCAAATAAAAAACTAGCAGCTATGACTTTGTCATTGGCTGACGAAAAGAAAAAATATAACAGAATGTTTAATGGCAGGTATTGGTCTTCATATTTGACGATAACCAATAACATAACATGTTCAAACGTATCTATGATCCGGCATTTGACATGGACGCGCCTGTTTTCACGGACGAGTCTGTGCGTGATTATTATTAGTATTCTTATGACGCTCGAATTCCAGATTAGCGTGTGCAAATTGACCTTTAAGTTCAAGATACAAGCAGATATTTCTTACCAGCTGAAGTATATATTGAAGTTGAAGGTAAAATTGTTAAAGCATATTACTGAATACGATAACGATGTTGGTTTTGGTTTTGTCAATAACGGCATCATGGTGTTGTTTGATAGTGCCAAGTACATGATTGACAGAAAAAATATTGAATCAATTCAAAAAGATGTTGACGATGCAGTGATAATACTTGGTCTTGCGCGATACAGCGATGATTATTCAAGATCAGCTAGTCCATCAACGATGTCCACCAAGGACAGTTCTGATAGTCCAAGTCACAAAAATGTAACTATAGGTAATGTAAGAAAGGCCGCAGGAACCGCAATAACTTCCACAGTATTATCAATGAATGAAAATTTAAACTTAGGATTTTCATCACGTAAAGCAATGCTCAACGACAGGATGTTTTCATGTGTAATTCCACTTTCACATATTTATGGATTCTGCAGAAATGTTAGAAAAGTTAGTTTTGGAGCTAAGCATACAGTTGTACTCGTATGGAAAGCCACAAACGATGATGCATTATGTCACGTTGAAGGAGCTGATGGTGATGCAACTTGACCATTTTATGGTTCCTGTTGTTGTTCTGGGGCTTAACGCCATTTTTCAGCACAAGATAGGCTATACATGGCGGCCAGTATTAATGGTGGAGGAAGAAACTGGGAAATCCGCGGAAAGAACTATCTACCCACTAGAAGCTACTGGCAAGTTTTCTCACATATCCACATTCGCAGAATCTTAGACTCGAACCCACTCAGAGCTGAGATGGCAGTGATCCGTAACGGAGATCGCTTTAGACCGCTCGGCCACTCGGAGCCCCGCATGTCATGGTAAAGTAGTACCAACAAAACTGTAATTGTGGATTATAGTATTAACTCCAACAATATCTGAAGAAGATCGTTCACTCTCTTTTATGGGTCAAGGTGGTAAATCAACATTATCATGCTTAACAATGACCACAGATGTTCAAAGTGCAATTAATGGTTTATTTACATGGCAAATAGCTTCTCAGCAAGGTATTTCTGTACCGCGACATATATTTATTGCGCTTCAAAATAATACACAAGTAAATAATCCAATACAAAGTTTAATGATATTTGACAAACTTGGTATTTTTCTGAGAATAAATGGACATCAATAACCATCCGATGATATTTTATTGAATTTCGATCAAAATCCTGTAGTGCATGCTTATCATTGTTTAATGTTGTTTATGAGACCTGATCAAAATAATGATTCTGGTTTACAAATATGACAAATGGATTTTACAATGCTGTATTCGATCTATTACTTCTCGCTGGAAAATTTAGATTTAACCAGACAGTCTTATATATATATATATATATATATATATATATATATATATATATATATATATATATATATATATATATATATATATATATATATATATATATATATATATATATATATATATATATATATATATATACATACATTTTCTTCAAACTCGTGTTAAAAGAAATATCTTAGATATTCCTAATTTCAGAGCAATTGCGGTCATAGCATCCGATAAAACAATGCTTCTTGAAGGTGTTGGTGGTAGCATGAGATTCATTGATGCTCCAATAGAGAACATGCAAGCGTTGAATTAGAAGACAGAAATATATCATAATTGCCATATTATCATGTTAGTGTCAGTCTGACTCCGAGTCAGATTAAACGATTACAATCACCGTTAGCATTATGATGCGGAATAAAAATATCATTCAAACAAGAACAAATGAGCGGTGCAAATAAATTATCGTTGACCGTATGACAGTTTAAGATATTCAACGAAACTGAATACGCTAATAAATGAATACTATTAAATCTTTCCGTGGGTGCGATCATGAATACTATTAAAACCGGAGGAATATTTTCACTTCTAGCAGCAATTCTAGCGCTAATATTATCAGCCGTTTTAGTTGTTGCAAAGGCTGATCTGTTAAGTGCACTTAGGACCGCGGCAGGAATAGCTCTGAAGAAAGTAACCGGATATAGATTTTAAAAAAATCGACGACGACGAGGTCACCGTCTGAGACTTCCAGGATCTCGATCAAACAACGTTCGGGAAGCGGATTAAGAATTCCAAGGACCCCGTGATAGTTTCACTATAAAATTTTGATTTACTCGATGCTGATACGCGATTGTTCATAAAGAATTTAAGGTGTTTTTATCGTGATCAATTTCAGAAAAATCCAAATCAGTCAAAAATTGGTATTATTAATCTCGATGAAAGCTCAGGTCGTGGACTCATTGGGCTGCGTACACGATTGATCAGCGTGGAATTGTTTATTTCGATTCGTATGGATTGTCACCACCAAAATAATTTTTAAAGTATGTTACAGTCGGTGGTAATATTCCAATCTGGTATTCAACACTACCAATATAATAAATAAAAGATCCACCAATATGTGGCTGTGAAGCACTAACAGTACTTGATACTGTTTCAAGATCAACGAAACCACCTCATAAAGCTTTACACGAATATACATTAAACAGACATTAGTAAATATAATGGTTGATATTTACGGACGATATTCTACTAGCGCTCGTGATCGTACCGGCAATAAAGAAGATATGGATTTATCAAAATACGCCACCAGGGACGATCTTGCTGATATTATGAATTTAGCTGGAGTTGACGGAGATGAAATTGTTATTTTTCAAGATAAATTTGGAGTTTTAAGGACGAGTAACATTAAGTAGATAGATATAATTCGAAGAGTTTTTGGGTGCTACCACAAATAATATTCCAGTATTTACTGACTGTGGTAAAATCAGAGATTCAATTGTATCAATCTCAACTGTCGGAGATGAAATTAAAAAAGTGTTGCCGAGTGTTTTGATAAAATGACAGGTGAATTTAACATAAATGGAAACAAAATCGTTGCTTTAAGAGAACCAGCCGGTGATGAAGATTCCGCAACAAAGAAATGTGTGGAATATATGACAACTTCATTACCGACGATCAATAATGGAATGATCGCACTTAGAACTGATTTTACTAATCAATTACAACTGTTCCTGAATTTTTGTAGAAACAAACAGAACCATTAATGAATTCTTTGGAAGTTCACCAACAGTTGACATAAAATTTATAGAACTAAATAATAGACGTAATGATATTATGAGTGGAATTCCTAATATCGTTCAAAAGGTCAAACTGATTAAAATTCCTCACGGACGAGATAACAATACCGTGTACACGATATCATCAGATTCATCAACGTGGACACTACAAAATAACTCTATCAAATATACCACGGAGGTCACTGGCGTGTATAGGCTTTTCGTATTTAGTTCTGCAAAATTTAGGATATTTACTATATTTTCATTGCGTCATTCGACCAATAATGTTTCTGGAACTGTATCCATAGTGTTAAAAAATATACCGAAGAAGAATGTATACTGGAACCATCTAATAAAAAATAACCACAGCGTCTTACTGGCGCTGTATAGAATGGAACACCTCCAGTGTCGCCGTCTTAGACCACGACAAGAAATAAAGTATAATGATAGACGTTAATGTTACATATAGAATCAAGTAATAACATGACAGAATAATTTTTTAAAAAATTGATGATTATACAGCAAAAATGCAGAAATATCGTAGATGTGCGGCCTTCGATGATATGACGGAAATCATTGTTTCATCGTCAACTTTATTGCCGGAACATTTAATATAATGGCGAAAAAGATAAATACGTGCATGAATACAAAATTGAACTAGTACACTAAGAAACTACACACAGCAACGACCGCATACTCTAAGTTGTGCTGGACGTGGATGCCCTGCATATAACACAATATAAATTCATATTATTTATCATATGGATATAATAGACTTTTCGGTGACACGAAAACAAGAGCAAGTCAAGCATCAGCCAGCGCTACCGTAATCTATCAGAATGATAATAATACATCCATCTGGATCAGGCAAAACACAGCTATTGCTAATCTGATAATGAGATAAAGTGGGATAAAGTATATTAGTAGCACCATATGTAGATGATCAGAGATGCTATGAAGTACTTAAAGATTTTAATAAAAATGCGAAATTGTTAATTGAAGGCAGTGACGTTATTGATTTTATCACTGATATTAATGAAGCGCCATATGTAGAAGGCCTTGATGGAAGTATTAATAATTTAGAAGTGTACGATGATGTCGTGCTGGACAAACAATCAAATTCAGCTAGGTTTTTTCCTGAGGCAGGCATACAAATACAGACGTGATATATGTTACACATCGTCATACCCAAATTCCAAACGTGATCAAAGATAACTGTGATAGTTTAGTTGTGTTGAATGGAGTTGTTAATCATACGATGCAAAAATATTTATTATACTTGGTGTTCTGGAAACATATGACATGAACAAATTAAAAATTTCTTTGCACACGCAATTTTATAACAATAAATTTACATGATCACAGATCGTAATGGACTTGATACAATATTTAGATAAAAACCACAGCAGCAGAGAGGGTGTGATCTGACAAAAATAACACGCACGAGCACATACACAATCACAAAATTTTATAAACAAGGATGTCAACGCGAAGTAAGAACGTGAACTAACCCGGCAGAGAAAATCTCGATTCGGTTAGAGGTTTCAGTTTGGCATTATTGACCTTTTTTTACATTGTTTTCGTGTGAATCTTTACTTTTAGACAAACTTGCTAGAATCCCACTTTGTAGGGTCTACCTTCTCTGCTGCTAATAAACATTATTCAAGACAGATATATCTTGGAAGAAAGACGTTTTTTCATGCTTCATTATGTAGCCAAGTTTTCACATGAAGTAAGTAGCCATCTAAAATTATGGTCAATATTTTCGGTTTTTTCCCCTCTTATAATAAAAATAGAACATACAACAGAGACTTGCAAATTATTGAAAAGCTTTTTTTTTTCTCTTTATATATAAAGAAAAATCAAAAACGTATAATAAATAGTTACGGTCAACGCGGTTATATCGTAGGCAAGGTGTGTTGTGGGACATATTTACATTTAAATCAACTATAGTTATATGTTCGTATTAAGCGAGCGCCTAACAGCAATAAGGTATATTCTATTAAGAGTCGGCAAATCCAGGTCTAGGGCTTTTGTTTTACAAATAGTTTTCATCGATTAGTGTAAACTCAGATATTACGAGCCGTCGTATCACGGTCCAAGCATTTGGCTGATTTGATAATTATGCAAGGATTATGACCGTCTTAGCTCATAGAAAGAGTGGGCGAGTTAGCTACATTGTACACATGTAAAACTGCAAGACTTATTTATGACACGATATGGCAGTTACATTTGAACTTGTATCTGATATGGAAATGAGTCACATATATCAGACGTAACCATGGTATCTAAATGTCTTTGAGTTTTAAAGTAACTAATTTAGGTGTTAAAATTATTTATATTTAGATCGACTTCACTAAAACGAAATTATCTGAATAGATACAGCCGTATGAAAAGTACAATAGTAAATTCATTTTAAAGTCTGCTGAATATTTATTTTCCTTGAAGAGGCGGATTTATGACAGATTTTGATTCGTCTCACATGCTTGTTAGGAAGCATGCACTTTATCATTTGTCAAGGAGCAAATTTTACAAACTTGTTTCGTACCAAGATAATAACCAAAAAGTGTTGCATAATATATCTGGGTTGTATTTGAATGTGAAATAAAGGCAAACAAAATTGTTTGATTCTTGTTAAATGCTAAGTATTCTTCTGGATCTTAAGATAGCACTAATATAGATTCAAAGTATATCACACATATCTATGTAATCATTGAGATAACTGTCTGGATTAATTGTATTATTCTTTACATGTCAGTTGATGAATTAAAACGCTCGCCGTCATGTTGGTGTCAAGCCGAAAGACAAGGAGACACATCTAGTCTTTAATTGAGTCAGCATTTCTCATGTCTCCGACTGTATCGTAACATTTGCCATTCAATAAATATAGATTACATAGTGAATAGTCAAAAACACGCTATACCAATTTCTGCTTCTAAATGTCTTGTTCTTGTTTTTATTGGCCTATTTATTCAGTAGTATCTTTCTTCTGAACTTGTCAAAGCGATCTTGTGCAGTGTTTGATATTTACATTTTACTTTCAGTAAATTATTGTATCTACCCACAGATGTACTATGCACAAATGCAAATTGTAAATATCCTAGGCATATTCAGGAAATTGAATGTTTCATACTTAGATAAATATTTATATGATGGTACTGATTCTTTTTCTAAAGGATTACAGAAGATGTTATATTCCCGTTCATGGATGATATCATGTGATTTACTGATTTGTTTGGCTTCAGATCCAATTTAAGTAATGTCTCAAGGGTGTGTGATTGAGATTTTTAATGCAGCTTTAACATTTTGAGTTTAATCGCTACGATGTCTGCAATATGGCAGTTTATAGTGATGTCTAGCACTGAGACACCATGGCACAGGCATGTAGCATCGTGTCCCACCCAGTCACATTATCTTATCACCACGTCAATTAGTCCCAACACTAGCCTGTTAATGCTGAATGACAAGCGGACACCATTTTTATAATTCTTTGGTGTGACTCAGTCGGGGTTCGAACCCGTGACATCTCGCATCCGAGGCGGACTCTAATCAATTAGGCCACTGGAGCGGTCTAAGCACATTGTCTCATTCCTTCCCTGTTCAAAAATAATTCTCTCATTTTTCCAGACAGTGTCCACAAATTTTTAAGAGTCACTTAGACCTTGTATATTTAATCTTACTTTCAGAAAAAAATTGTACACTCTGTACACAAAATTCTAAATTGATACGGTAAGACAATTTACAGCTGAACAAACGCGACTCTAACTATAATACATAGCTTACACATGTCAGACATCTGGGCAAAATTTTAGTTTTAGACTTTTAGAACTTAAATATACCTTTAGATAGTTCCTATGACACTTGTGGACTCCGTGTCTTGGCATGCATATCGAACTGTGTACGGCACTGACAGTTTAGAATGTGTGGTTCCTTTACCGCTCGTCGCATCAATCAAATTCCCAAGTTGCCTGATCAAACGTAGCTGGTCAGGTATTTGACTTCATTTCCACATGACGGCAAACTGATTAGCACGTGCACTCAATTGTCGGCTGGCGGCACTTGCCTGACTACACCCCGAGGAGAAATTAAAAGCTACTTTGAAGGCAATAACTATTCTAGAACATGACCGTATGGATGCACACGACGTAAATCAAAGAACCAACGAAAGAACTTTCGTAAATTCCGATAGGTTTTCAATTTATTTTATACAATAATGATATTTAAAACATTTCGAAAACGTAAAAGAGGAGCTATTTAATGAATACAAAATCTCATTCTTTCGTTTTTGAGTGGGGGAAAGAACTTGCTTGCTATAATTTATAAATAAGTCTCGGACTAACACGATCCATATATCCTTATAACGTATCAGACTCGGTATTTCCGCTGCCTCAAAAGAAAACACGAATGCAGTTTTTGTATCTATGATCCTAATTGTAAGCTTTCATTTCCAAATATATTTATAAAATATTATCATGTGCAAATTGAGGAAAGTAATATTATTAATAATTACATTATATTAATTACCTACCCATTTAGACTTACATCAATGATATGGCGTTTGATACAGGTGTGTTCAATCCATGCTTCCTTATCACGCATCCAGAGAAGAGTTAATTTGGTTTTCTTTCTCGGGTGTCTATATTTTTAGTCGCAGGTAATCAAACTTTTAGAAAATTCCAATTTGTTTTAACTTTCAGCCATACTTTAAAGCCAAATATATTTAAAAGAGGCATGTTGGTGTTATATTATAAAATAATTGTTCAGAGCATCGGCACAGTTGTTTGATTTTGGGTGCTTGTATCGTGTCTTCTTTGCGAATGGGAGAACATTCACTACCAGACTCGACACAGTTAAAACACCAAAATCAAGTGCTGTATTGATAACCTATCTCATTATGTATCTGACCAATACATAAAAGGACTGTGCTACATGTGAGGCATTCTGGTTATGGTGTTAATTCTACTGGTAATTACCACTGCGTCTGAGTCTACTCATCGTAAAGACAATGATACATCCATAAATCACGAAACACTGAATGACTGCCGTTTGCATGTATCCTATTACGTCGTACTATGTCTGTTATCCTAAAATCATTGGCGGCAATAAAAGCAAGAATTAATTGGCGTGACGAGACAAGGTCTGGAAAGCGTAATACATCATTTACTAGAAATATTTAACAGGACAGAACTTTGTAATGTTTTGATGCACTCAACACGTCATTGAGGATCCAAATTGATACAGGTGTGTTCAATCCATGCTTCCTTATCACATATCCAGAGAAGAATTAATTTGGTTTTCTTTCTCATTGGTTTTCTTTCTCATTCTTTCTCAACCTTTCAACCATTCACTGAGGATCCAAATTAAAAGGGAATATTCAGATACTTTGCAAGAAAAAATAAATTAGCACATCCTTTTTACAAAGTCATCTTCTGGAATAAAAAAGGCTTACATCTTTGTTGTCTAGGTATTTATGTATTAAGTTCTCATGAGAATTTACAATACAATTTCTCCATTTTTTTCATAACATGCAGATCAAACAAGAAGTGTTAATTTTCATTAACCGCAAAAAGAAAACACTTTATAATATTAAGTCGTGTAATTCTCCACTTTGGATATTCTAATATCCCTTTATATCAGAAACATTCAAGTTTATGTGGGAAATCTTGCATAATTCCTAAAACGTTTTGACGAAACTCTTTATGTATTTCAAGGAAAGTATTGAATCTATCCATCTATTTTAAATTAAAAAATGTTTCAAATCTGAAAGTACTCATCTAAACATCAGAAGGATTAAGATTTTGGAAGCTTTTTTATGGTATTGAGAGAACTCTAACGAGAGATGGAGATGGTAATTTTATACAAAGTATTCATTGAAGATCAACTAATACTACTGATATTACTACTATTTCAACAATAGCTGCTACTAACAACAAATACAGTCATAACAGAAACAATATAAATATACAAAATAAATAGATAAACTATCACTTGCTTTAAAACAAGTTATGTCATATATTATGATGAAACATGAAAACATCTTTTGAATATTGTAAATTAAAGGAGAAATATTTTTACCAATATGTGTCTGATATTTCAACTTACCAGGAGGACTCCAGTAGATCGTGTTGGAGAATTCTTGAAAAAGATCCCAGACTCAAAGATAATGCGAGATGAAGACAGAGGAGAATTAAGAACAATTGTTTGGTCAGCATTCTAGATTTGCTACTTCTATGCATTGTGTTCATCGTTCCTTGCGAAATGTATCAGTTGCTATAGGAAGAGTATCGGGCCCTGTTGACGGAGTTGGTTTATGGTATCGACTCTTTCCTAGTTTGCTTATTTAATGAAATGTTGAATTCTACGGTAAGGCGATTGAGAATAAAGCTCTTTTCAGCAAGGTAGTATCTTTAGGTATAATGTTTTAAAGTTTCTCTCTATACAAAACTTTTCTACTGAGTTGCTCTATCGGCCTTTAAGTCATATGAACTTTAGTTCGTAAAGAAACAATCAAAGAAGAAACCCTCACAAGCGCTTGTCCTTGTTTCTTCACTCTTTCAGATTCCAATCTCAGGTTTTATCTTGCAATAAGCTTTATATAGGTCCCTAACTTTCTACTGTTGCTGTCAATCAATAACTAGTGAATGTTATAACAGGCAGGTCTGTATAGACTCCACGCAGTCCAATACCAACAATTGACCCTTATTAGATGCATATGTTTCCGCCTAACTCAGCATCCAACGAAGTAAATTAGGAAAAAAATGGGTGTGGTTAAAGATGCGATCCATATTATGTGCTGATATAAAGATTAGTTAAATACTGGATAGCACGAAATTGTAAACCATTTTTCTTTGTAGCACTCAACTTTATCATACAATAATAATAATAATAATAATAATAATAATAATAATAATAATAATAATAATAAGAACAGCAATACATTTCAGATCATATTATTTATTAACTACATGTGACTGTATTGAAAACTTCGTGTAAATTAATTATTTTTCGTAAGATTCCAATTTTCGTAAATGTGTTGATTGCGACAAACTTCGAAGTTAATTAACCAGCGTAAATAAATGTCTTAAATATTATAAACTCATAAATTCCATTTATGTCACAGATTTACCAGTAGTGTATGTGTGCCCATTATTCAAGTGTACCAATAGTGTACGTGTACCAGTAGTGTAGAAGACAATATATATAGACTGAAAATTATCCCAAATGTACTTGGTTGGATTGTCAATTCGGACTTATACATAATGGCAAACTACTGGAATGTTTACAATGACATGCATATTTACCAGCGTCTAGGCTTATAAGCGCATGCAATAATATATTTTACTGTTATTCTTTTGCCAAAATAAACTTGTAGGAGAGATACTCGGAGGAAATATATGAAATTAGTCGCAGAGAATCGCTTACGAAATAAGATAAGAACTTTCAAAAGTGATAATAAAAAAGAAACAAGTATAAAGTCGTACCCGATGTTTTATTTCTACTGGGGCATATACTCGAAATGAAGGGCAAATACTCCAAACATAAAATCAATCAAGTAAATTAGTTGAATAGAATGTTAAACAAACACTGAATCGCCAAAAACTATTTCTGTATAGGAATATGAGAACATTAATAATAAAAAGAAATAAATTCATGGTCAGTAAGATTGAAATACAAGCTATAAAATATCGCCAGCGTATATTTAACTATTCTATTATGCATTTGGGTAAGAAAGGAAATTTTAAGCATAATCACAGCACTGTGAACATTTTTCAAGATATAAATAATTAATTACATATTGTAAAATTCAGTATAGAACAAGGTCATATGGCGTAAGCAAGCTTGCCTTCAAAATTTTGATAAAATATAAGTACAGAAAAGTGCAAACAATAAACAGTGACGTACATGTACACGATAGCCAAAGATGTAAATGTTTTACACAGTAAGAGCTGACAATAAACACTGGGACATAAAAACAGATTGAAATGTTTTTAATATTGAAAAAAATCCATGACTCTATAAATCAAATGTAATGCCTCCATACCTGATATTGCAATACCTAAAAAAGTGAAACAAAATTACATTAGCCTTTAATACGCCTTTAAACCCGAAGAATTAAAACACACACACACACACACACACACATATATATATATATATATATATATATATATATATATATATATATATATATATATATATATATATATATATATATATATATATATATATATATATATATATGTATAACAGAATCATAGTAGAAAGACTCAGATTGATTTAACAGAAATGTCAATTACTATAGATTTTCTTGTATTAAATGTGAAGAGAAAGGAGAAAGATGATTTACGTTATTTGTGAAAAACAGCAACAATAGAGGTTGACCAATTACCAGATATATATATATATATATATATATATATATATATATATATATATATATATATATATATATATATATATATATATATATATATATATATATATATATATATATATATATATATATATATATATATATATATATATATATATATATATATATATGAAGCACATGGAATTTGTATTCTACTTGGCATATATCCAAAATAATTACGATAATTCACTCATGACTTGTTCTTTTATGACATCTATCTTTTCATTAAGACTCTTGTAAACATTATAAAGATGAAGAGATAGAAACACCATACTGAATATCGATGAGAAAAGCATACCATTCAGCAAGCATTTTATATTTGATAGTTTCATGTTAGAATACAAATAAAGATCAGATGGAAGGAAAACATGTTTGTAGGCAGATTTGTACAGTCGGACTATTGTCTATAGCTTCGATGAAGCATTGTTCCTAATTCCAATGGACAATGGCAGTACTGTGCCTTGCGATGGCCCTGATAGCATTCGAAACAGCTACTTTTGAATTTTGAGTCTGAATCTCTACTACACAGACAAAACGGTAACGTAGTATAAGATTTATCAAAGATTATAAAGATATTAGCTTTTGCTCCAAGCTGGAGAACAATCTGATAGAAATTTGGTTCCCCGAATAGTACCAATTCCAGCAGATTCAAATACAAGACTATCTCATCAATAAACGTAGATCTATTCCATAATCAAACATAAACGACATCTTAATGATACATGACTATTTAACAAGTGTTATGATTCTACCATTATCTTAAACTAACAGAAATTAAGTGAAACACATATTTTAGGTAAAATTCAACAAACAATTTACTTCCCAAGAATACAGAGTGAAAATTCAAAAGACACTGAAATGTGATTTGAATCCCCAATAATCCTATAACTTTTATCACAACTCCAAAACTGTTAAATGTTCTAAAAAAATACCTAAAGTCTTTAATGTACTGATGCACCAATATCCTTGAATGTATCTGAATTGGCTCCAAATTATTGGTCATTGATTTATGTTCCAACACATACCAAATTCGTAAATAAGGTAAAGTCTTTAGTGGTCTTTAGTTAATATCTTATTAGAAATCATGACAAACGTCTTGGTAGTTAAACTCCTCTCTCAATCATGGACAAAGGTCAACCAAACAGTATAAATTCAAATATTTGATGAACTCTTAAGAAAAATCCACTTGCAAATCAGGTCAAAATTATTACTGCTCGAATGATGGGAACCTAAACCAGCCAGATGCAAGATCACTTAATAATATAACTCAATAGATATATGGAAGATATAATCTTTTTTCCTCATAAATTTAATCATTTCAATGTGGATCTAACTCATAAACGTACTCCTTTGAGATCTTGGTTATTTAAGTCATTTTATAAAACAACAAATAAAGTTTTGACTTAGAACCTGTTCTGTGTTTACTGTACATTGACTGAAAGGAGATATTAAAAAACGTACCGCATATCAACCTTATTTTACAACCTATTTAGAAAGCAATAAATGCTCCTTGTGAGAACCAAATGTTTCAGTGTCTGAAGATCGACATTGATGTCAATTTATCAGTTGTAAGAGCATTTCATTAAGTATGTTGTTTTATTTGCCAGCCAATCAAGCTATAGCAGGTAGATACACAGATTTATGTGTGGGTGTTATCTCATACTGCAATTAAGCCTATTTCAGACATTATAACCAAAAACGGACAGAAAAATAAACCAAAACAAATTTCTGCGTATAAAGCTCAGTCTGACAATATAAATAATAAAGTATACCTAATTTTTTTTGTTTTGTAATTCTGATGTTTGACCTTCTCCTAGTGACCCCAAAGGCGGGAGCCAACGATGATACTTTCATGAAATTACTTACACAGGTTTATGAAATGTAGTCACGGAAAGATGAACGAATAAAATCTATATAAATATTATTGAAGCTTTTTAAAGAATTTTAGGAGTTAATGAACAACTGTAATTTATCTACTGTACCATAACAATATATTCAAAATTCTTAATACTAAATATCAACCGATAAAATTGTTAGGTATAACATTATAAATATTAATTCAACACATGTCAGAAATCGTCATCTTAATAAGCACTTTTTGTATCTTTAATTTCGTCGAAATCCGTACGAATTGTGTATTAATTCTAATTTTAGATTAGTCACAGTCTCTCGCATATACGTCAATCTTCTATTTTGTCTCAAATTTTTTTAGAACACTGTCCAGACTAATTTTAACTATATTACCTGTCAACATATCTAATGTCGGAGTTTTATTTACATTAATGACCATTAGATCATTTTCTTGTAAACCCACACGAAAAATAAAATTAGTCGATAAGCTTGGCTAATGTAATGAAATGGATGGGCAGTCGACTTTTCTTTTTATATTATATCTGACACGCAGAAAAACCCATGATGTTTCAAATGATAGCTTATTATTGCCTATACACGGCTCTGTCCTAAAATTTCGTATTTTCCAAAGGGTTTTGAGTTTTAAAGAAAACTAATTTCTCAGGAATTCTTCTTTGTTTAGCCTGGTTATTTACAAAGAATTTGGGTTAGAGAGTATAGAGATTGGCTTTAATTCAGATCTGTCTTTCTAAAGACGGCCTGCTATGCTTAGTCTTTATCACTTCATGGACTTCTAAAGTAATTTTAAAAAAAAAACAACAACTAGCCGATAATTTTACTAAAGGTTTCTTTCATAATTAAAATTAATTTACTTCACTTTCAGAAGTTAGTACTATCTACTCTGAATGAATTTAATTTCTCCATAAGCCATAAAAATTGTAAAATACGATATACATCTGTAAAGACAATATTTATTTAAATAACGTTAACAATTGCAATAACAACAAAAAAGCAGCATCTACCCACACCCCCGGTAAAAATATAACAGGAAATATTACTAGAAAGAAGCAAATAAAATGATTACGTCAACATATTTAGACGTATTGTGGATGTTTTTCTCGTAAAAATCTAGAACACCACAATTTTCTTTTACTCTCTGAGTGATTATTCACTGCCAAAATTGCTTTGCTAGCTTTCTCTTTTATCGCTTTTGAGACAAACGCCTGAAAGATTGTTTGCATCTATACGAAGAAATGAGGTTTTATCTATTGGCTATGACAAAATTTAGGAATCATCTTAAACTTTAGTAATTATCTTCATATCATGTCTCTGTATTTACATTATGTCTCAGTATTTATAACACGTCCCATTATTTATATCATGTCGCAGTATTTACATACCAGACTCTGACAAAGGGAGTTTATAGAGTACAAGCTTCAGAGATTCTCTTTTTTGTGTCTGAAATCGGAGCAAAACTGTGAACATTAATTTTTTGCTGTCCAAATATAACGTTATTATAAACATTTACTTATTTGACTCTTTATTGATATCAGAGATCTAAGCTACATCATCTGTTGTAGGAATTTATTAATTTCTCTAAATCGTTCACAATGATTTAGGAATGAATAAATATAAAGAACACTTGGACATCATTACAAATTATCACGGTTTTACTCTGTTGTTTTTTGTTTGTATGTTCTTGGTACTTCAATTTAGTGTGAATGTATAAACAAACTTACATTTTATTCTTTCTTCTTTTCTCTTTCATTTACTAATACGATTTTTAATTTTCTTTCATTTCTTAACTCGATCTATTTTGGGAGGAATCATTGGAATGTATCGATATTACTAATTTCTTGACTTAGGAGATCAGTACATTTTCAAACAAACGCTTTACTGAAATGGAGGTCAGTACATTCATTGATAAGAACTTATAAACATGGACATTTTTGAAAAATCTTTTGAAGAGGGCTGATATTCCGTCTCCTAGTTATCTTGTATCATGAAAGAGAGAGAGAGAGAGAGAGAGAGAGAGAGAGAGAGAGCGAGCGAGAGAGAGAGAGAGAGAGAGAGAGAGAGAGAGAGAGAGAGAGAGAGAGAGAGAGAGAGAGAGAGAGAGAGAGATCATTCATTTTCTGTTCCAAATGTAATAGCTTTTAAGAAATATAGTTTTGACAGTTATTCGGTGACATTCTTCTGAGATCATTTCCTCTTACAACACAAAAAATATATAGCCATCAATTTGTATTTGTTTGGTTCAACTTTGAGCATCATCTTCAGAACTAAATGAATTATCTTTCAATGCTTGCTTGTTTTTCATCTCAGCGTATTCCTCTTTAAACACCCTAAAATACGAAATCGTTGACGTTGATATGTCGTTTCATTTTCAAGCAGTGATTTGTGAGGAAGTTTCTAAGATGTAATTGTAGAATATAACGAATCATCTGACTCATTCATTTTTTAAAAATTGCATATCTGTCAGTTCTAAAGCTGGAAATCGTGCAACTTGTCATCGGGAAACTATAAGAGAAAACAATAGAGTGGAATAGGTGGGGAAAAGAGAAAAGCATGCACACAATATCCATGCATACATCTTAGATGTATTAAAAGTTTAAAAACTTCAAATATATGAGTTATCATGATCAAATTTATATTTACCAGTATAGACATATCATTGATATAAGCTTCTGAGTAAAGACAACCATAATAACCGCGGAATTTTCGGGATCTACCTGAGTTTGAAACTTGTGCTTTCAAACAGTCAGGTTCTGATTCAGTAATAATATTCCTACCTCAAGTTTGTAAAGGGACTGAAATTCTATTAATAAAATAATGTCTGTTTCTTTCAGATACAACTAGGATAATCTTTTGTTACGTATATGCAATTAAATTGCTTTTGTATTAATTTTAAATTCATTTTTCTATTTTTATTTCATTACATTTTATTGTTATAATTATTTTCACTGGATTCGATATTTTTTTAAGTAAATTCTGTATAGAAAGCAAAAGGTGTTAAATTAGCATCATTTTTAAAAAAAACTAACTCTGGTTCATAGAGTTTGTAAACATCGAGTGAAAACGATTGGCTATTTCCAAGGTCTTTCTCGGCCCACATGTTACCCATGATGTAAACAGCTTTTTTTTTTATTATTCATTTCTAGCCTGAGAATCTACTTTCATAGATATGGCTGTTTTGTTTTGCTACGTGACAAATTTCAATTTTTTTATTGCAATGTTCAAGTTGGAAATCATGTCGTTTACACGTGAAATACCATATAATCGAAAATCGCCTTCCATATCTGAACTTCATCGAGATTCCAACCTAGATTCAATTAGAACTGTTTAGCGATACGAGTTATAATTTTCAATTCTTGGATTAATTTTTTAACTCATGTTTAATATTTTTACATTGTTTTATACGGAAATAAATTATTTTGTTAACATTTACAAAGCTTGTCGACTTCAATCTTTTCTTTTGTTATTTTTGTACGAGCCTACACCTGAGACTATGAAAAGATTATCTTTTATATTAAATATTAGTTTCATTATCAACCAATCATGGTCACCTACAATCATATATTCTGTTTTGTCTTCACACATTTACAAGCTGGTTTCCATCCTTACATATCATTAGTACCGTGAGTTTTTCAAAGTCTTTTAAATGGATGTTTCATGGTATTGTCGAATTTTAGAGGTTCAATTTGAATATCGTTTTATTTGTTGCATGTGCGTTTGATGGAATTTAAGCGTTTTAGAGGATCGTAGCGAATAAGATTGTATGAAGTGCGTTTGATGGTATTTCTGCGTTTTAGAGCCTTCGCATAAGCATTCCATTATAGAACATTTCTCAAGTGTTTAAGCCAGGGATTAAAATTCATGAATAAAGTTATTATGATTGAAATGGTATATCAACGTCGAATATTTTTCCCATATCAAGTTGAGGACAGTAGGCAGTGACTGCAGGGAGAATGCATAACCGGGAAATAGCTGGAAATATTATTGTTCCTGAAGGGACTTTGATTTAAAGTAAAATTAAAACAGTTACAAAACCAATGAAAACAGCAAAATCAGGAAGAAGGTTAACTTTTCAATAGAGTATTTGGGTTAAACTATTCAAATTTCATTGAAGAACTAATATTTTGAGTTTAAAGCTAGGTCAAGTTTAGAAATTCTGACATGGTCATCAAAGTTAATGCACCCAATAAAGATATTCTAGATGTAGGCGTACGAGCCTTGAAAATACTTCAACAAGTATTTACTGATGCCTTAAACGTTGTAAGCATTTTCATTGCTCTCACACATAAAACACACAAACACACTTATATAATACCAGACAAGATCAGTAGTTTTAATGGAAAGAATTAGGTCTTTCTTTTCTGGCAATCATTTAAGTAGTATCTCCTTTCCAATAAATCTAAACAGTCATGGAAAGGTTTGTGAATGTCTATTTTCCGCAAAACTTAAACATATACTAATAAATAAAAATTGAGATCATTTATCTTGTATCTTTAAACCTTTCTTAAATGATGATTGTTTAAAATTGAAATTTTTATGTCATTTATATTTAATTTGTATTGTTTGTTAGATCTTCCGCCATGATTACAGGTTATTTATTATTATAAGTTGGAGCTGACCTTATCCAAAAATCAAGTGCATATTCAATATTTCTCAAGGATAGGGGTGAAATATTAGGATCATTATCCCCAAAGATAAACATGTTTATTTCGGTCTGGGTATATAATATTGGAATTTCTCCTTGAAGAAAGTGCTGCACCTGATGTTTCCCAAATTTTTTTAAACATTGTAATTGTGTAAAAGATTTTATCATTTTTAAAATTAAAATTTTAAAGAAACGAACTTTGAACATACATTCTGGCTCTACCTTCGTGTTTAGGTTTTCATATAATCTTTTCTTCGATTGAGAAAGTATTCATTTTTGCAAAATCAGAAGTATAATCATTTCTATCGTTGAGTTCAGTTTGTATTTTTGTGGATTTACTTATTCACATTTTTATTCACTGGAATTAAAAAGCCCTCAATAATAGTAATTTACAGAATATTAATTTGGAATTAGAGAGTTTTCAGACAAGTACATATTGGATTATATTATTTTCATTTATCAAAAGACTGTTGTCAGATTTCTTCGTCACAGTCCACTAGAGGCACATCAACACATTCAGAGTTTATGTTTTATTTGAACACCACTAGATTTTAATGTAAATTTCATTAGTTAGAACTGAGGACATAACTTTTCGGGGTATTTTGGATTTAACTCATATTACTGTAAGCTCCTTTCAAATTTTCACGTTGTATTGGAGGAAGATAAATGCTTTGTTGAATTTGCAAAACTTGTTTGTTTCCTCTCTTTTCTGTTACTTAGTTTAAGACCACAGGGTTGAGTGGTAATAGTTACCTTTTCACTTATTTTGAATTTTGGTTTTCTTCTTTCAAAAATATAAGATCTAAGTTATTTTCGTGAGATTCAATATTTTTAAAGTAATTTCTGTTTGTATAGAACGTAAAGTATTACATTAGCATTATTTTTAGCTGACATTAGTTCAGATACTTGGCAAACACTAAGTTAAAAAAAAATGGTCAGTATCGTCACACCTCATTGGCGTGATCAGCGTGTGTTATCAACATTTATTATTATTGATTCTTAAAAAAAGACTATTCTGGTTCATATATCAATATGTCTTGTAGCAAGTGATCGTGGGACCCATCATAAGTGTCGAAATGACGTTTTAGTGAGATTTGATATTCAATATCACTGTTTTCTAGTTTAGTCGTAATATAATACCTTGACAGTAAAGTAAAGATATTTCTGTTGCTGTTAGATGAGTTTGTTTTTAGGTTTTTCTATTATTTGGATTTAATAATTAATTTTCTGGGAAACGTTTACAAGTATTGCTCTTCATCAAATTCTTGGACAAAGACGTTTTCTGAAAATTATTCAAAGTTCTAAAGCTGGAATATTCTTTCGTGATTCATAAAATTCAACGTGGAACTTTTGACACATCAATATTTCATTCATCTGACGTCATCGTCCGCCATCTTTGAACTTTGCCTAGGATTCATTTAGGACATTTTAGTGATGTGGTTTATATCATTTAATTCCAGGAATATGTTTTGGATTATATTCACAAACCTTAATTCTTATTTTCTATCTTTACACTGTGTTCTAGGGAAATAAATTAATTTTGTTAAAATTTACAAAGCTTGTTGGCTTCACTCTTTTCTTTGTTACTTTGAACAAGCCGAGATTTGTAACAATACCAACAAGCAGTCAACCAATAAGCCCACCTGTTGTTATATTTATATGATATATTTCAATGTTTGATTTATTATTGATTTTTTCTGCATTATGTTTTGATGCATAACAATGAAATGCTATATACAAGCTGCAGAAATCAGTTATATTCAATAAACTTCCTTTTCAACATTCTGATATTTATTGGCCGCTTCTTCTAGCATCATATAAGCCAGGCTAACATTTCTTATTGTCAATAATAAAAACAAAGTGTCAGGCTCGTTAAAGTCAACAAATAATTTATTTATATAGAATACAAAGTGAAAAGTTACAAACAAACAGTATATGAATTAGATCCCAGATAGTCCTAAACCGTCTATCACACGAATTTCAGTGTGGATCCGAAATAGTCTATTCTTTAAAGCGCTGATAAACCAATAATCTGGAATAGTGCTGAAGTGCTAACAGTTTTGATTCATCACAATGATATAATACAAATTGTATTTCCAAATGAATTCCCAATAATCTCTAAATAGTCATCTAGTCATAAAGTATTATGGATCACTTTGAATAATTCTATTAAATAAATCCTCTCTAAATTTGACTGAACAAAACCAAATTAATTCATCTAAAGACTGATCTTAAAAAAGGAATTAGTAATCCTGACGTAAACCACTACCTGACCTATGTCGCAATAATCATTTTCGGAAAATACACAGTCATCTCAATTTTCAAAATAATAATGAACAAGAATATGTCATTTTAATTAAATTTTGGCAAGCTACTTGGGGTCTGTCAGATAGATCAGGTTTTCGAAAGTGAATACCAATGTGCTGAATTCAGATCTAAGTAAACATGTTAACTTCAATATAATAATCATCTTGAGATATTATTCTACAATCTTTCAATATGTAGTTTATAAACATAATGACGTGGGCCAGGTAGGCCTAAGCTCCTAACCTCAGTTATGGACAAAGGTCAATCACAGAATGAAAATGAATGTCACGGTGCCATGGGGTTTCATAAATTTCACCATTCCTCAGATCGAATCTAACTAAAGTTTCAAAGGAAGGAAATGATTTGTAAAATAAATTATCTTACATAAACCATTCTCTGAAATTATCAATATGTTAAAGTTAAATGATGTTTAGATATTCAATTTAGAAACAAGAATTGTCATCCATTAATTAAGTCTATCTTCCGTTCTTTTCTCGGAAATGCTTTAACAGTAGTGATGCGATGGATGGGGTAAATTAATTTGATAATTTGTCGAACAACATCAAGTACGTATCGGACAAATTCATTCAAAGGGGAAATAAAGAGAAGCATATCGACTCATTTAAAGTGACTCTAAAAAAGAAAAAGCATATATTAAATAAATAATGGCGATCAACTGGTGCTCTAAATACTTGGAAGGGTGACATTGGGCTGAAGACAAACCCGGCTGTTGCCTATTTCCATATTAATTGTTAAGCAAACTTGTAAAAATAATGTACGTCAATTGTATCTTTAACGAAAATCTACTCGTAAATTTTAAGTCAAGTACTGCATTATATCAAACGCAAAATGATAATAGTGTATCTCATAAGGCTTACCTACTTCAAATTCTGTGTTTAAGCTTTCGACTGAAATCATTGCATATCACCAGTTAACGACGGATTAATTCTTACACGTGGGAAAAATGGCCGGCTCATAATAGGATGAAACGACGATATTATCTGTTTTTTATGGCTTATGACCAATATCTTTAGTACTTACTATTATTTAGAGAATTTGGCATATTCATGTTTTTTACATGTAACGATGACATTGGGACTTTAAAATACATAACATCAAAGCCGGCCATTGGCCGAATAGACAGATTTGGCCCAATCAGGCCTCGCGCTCACAGGGAACTCACGCGTTAGTAATTTAAAAAAAATATCTAGAGAGGATTTTTTTAAAGCGATGGAAGAAGATTGTTTTAAGTTCAATATCATAGAAAACTTGTCTAAACTTTTATTTGCAAATGCCTTTCTCACAGAAGGCCCCGCTCGTAAATCCAGGGTGCCCTGCCAAAATGATCCAAATCTGGCTCTGGGTTTGCTAACGACGATACTGTATAACATATAATCATGGACAAAAGTCAACACACAATACGAATTGAATATACATAAGATTATATAAAAGGAAAATACCACTCTTACCTCTTTATTTATGCATTTCATGTTTATTCAGGACAGATTTTAATAAATTCAAGTAATTATCAAATAGTAAATGGTTTTCATATCCGCTGTGAGTGTGTGCGAATTGTATTTTTAACGTTGCTTTGACAATTTTTCAGTCATAACGCTACGATGTCTGAAGTGTGGCAGTTTATAGTGATGTCTAACACTGATGCATCATGCCGCAGACATGTAGCATTATATCCCACCCAGTCACATGATCCTGACACCAAGCCGATCAATCCTAATAACTAATCTCCTAATGCTGAGTGCCAAGCGAGGCAGCCCTTAGTGCCATTTTTATACTTCTTTGGTATGACTCGGCTGGGGATAGAACCCACGACCTCTCGCATCCGAGGCGGACGCTATAAGAAATAGGCCATCTGTTGTGGTACCTGTATTCGTGGATTATGGATGCTAATAAGCTCGTGACACACATATTGCCTCAACATATACATCCTAAACTATACATTTGTGAGCACAATGGAGAGAATATTTTTTTTTGTTTTGCAACATTGCTTAGCACATTTATTCTTGGTTTGCTTTATTACATCAGACAATTATTTTAGTTTTCATTTAAAACGTCTGTGTTTAGCATTGAACTGCTTTCAAACTTTCTGTAATAAATGGCCCAAAAGAGACAATTTATGTATTCCATGATCATATTCATCATCAAGATGTAGAGTATGCACTTTGTCCATTAGTAATAGAAGAATATTTATACCATATAGACAAAAGAATTACAAACTTCCAGAACATCAGCAACGAACGTTATTTTCTTTATGCAACATTCAAGTGGGGAAACTAACTCAGAGCTATTAATAATTCAAAAAAGTATTCATCATGATGATGAATATATATATATATATATATATATATATATATATATATATATATTGTATTTCCTTTGAGAGAGAGAGAGAGAGAGAGAGAGAGAGAGAGAGAGAGAGAGAGAGAGAGAGAGAGAGAGAGAGAGAGAGAGAGAGAGAGAGAGAGAGAGAGAGAGAGAGAGAGAGCGTTCAATATATACAGTACAGTTTAGAAGTTCACCGATCAAGGATATAAGTTTTGTTGTGATACATTTTTTGTCAAGAAGAAGAATGAACTGGCACTGGTGTCTTATTAAGAGTCTCCACAATGGTTGGCATGATAAAATAAATATAATAGTAAGAGAGAATAATACCATTGTGTTTTGTTACGGTGCGCAATGATCTATGTCCCCTTTATTTTATTGTCGACAACACTACTACTGACTTTTGCACCAAGCTGAAGTTACATAGCACAAACTTTGTCTGCTCCGAAAAGATTACGAGCACCCCTCAATTTGTTGATCTTTATTCGACTGTAAGAACATTCCTTCATTAATAAAAGAATATATATTTAGGGCGACCTTTCTGTATTTAGCTACCTTATTTTTAATATTCTCATTTACACAAAGCCTGTTCCAACAAGCTATCAGAAAAAATGCATATACTATACTGCTCATAATTATTTCTTTTATTTTAAAGAAAAAAGGAGAGGGGGTGGGGTACGACTTATGTGACACTGTGTAGATTTGGGATATCTTGCCCATACGGCGGACATAATGGTATATTTATATTCATCCATGATCTCTGATGAACAATAAATGCACCAAAGCGCTCGCCCTAGAAAGGCATAGTACGTTAAACAACCACTATAAATACCAACAACTGCAGCGGGTTAAATCTGGATGATCTGAAACACAGTAAAGACAATGTAAAAAGGTAAACAAATACTTTTATAGCTTACACAACCTATAAAAGCCAGGAAATAGCTCCGCATCGCCGTACTGACAGGACTATCACTACTTTTCAAGGACCCAGTTTTAATGGTTACGTTTACAGTGTCGTTACAAGAAAGCCATTCTTTTAAAATTTATTTTGCCTCCTATTTCACGAAATTGGTAGTCACATAATTTTCCAGAAAGGGCAAGAGACAGACTGATAGAGCTATAAACTGTTAAAAAATAATGTAAAAGGAAGAAACAAACAACAATACAAACAGATTTATAAAAGTGTCAAAAACTGACATAATAAGAAAATACAGATAAAGAGAGTAGTGTAATCAGTGACTTTATAAAACGGCGTCTATACTTTCTGTCGCTTTGGTATGCACTAAACTAATTCAACCTCCAAAGTAAACCTATGGAAACAACATCGTATTAAAATTTCAATAATTTAAAATTTCTAAATGCTTCTAATCAAACCTATACCTGTCAGTACAGAAAAATCCATATTCCTGTTTAAGACAAAATATGACCAATATACATTTCATATCTAAAAGCCGGTTCTATTTTTAAAAAAGGTGTTCCAAAGTCTAATCTGTCAAAGGACTGAATATAGCATTGTCTCGTTGTTACTCTTTTTAGTTATTAATAGGATAGGCTTTCAAATAATTCCTTTTACTAAAAGTTTACTTTCATCATAAAACTCCACTTTAAACTCGCACATTCCTAAAATGGTTTTCAATTAGAACTTTAAATCATTTACTCTCCTCCACAAGTTTTAAACGCTTCACGTATTTTTAAAAGTGTCTGAGTATAGTTTATATAGTGATGCTGCCTTGTGTTCAGTATAGTTAATAAACCAGTAAAAAATGTTGTCCGTTGTAATGTATCACACTAGAATCTCATAAATAAAAATAAAATTTAGTTTGCAGAGATGTATGAAGGACCATCAATGAAATATCAATCAGTTATGAAAGAAGTTGTATTTATTATATATCCTCTTTCTCTCTCTCTCTCTCTCTCTCTCTCTCTCTCTCTCTCACACACACACACACACACACACACACACACACGCACACACATTTTCAAGCAAATATTTGTGTTGAGGATGCCAGCTTAGATATTTAACTCTTACAACGTGAAATTCAATGAACTGAATTGAACAATTGTATCCTATTATTACGAACCAAAGATTGAAAAATGTTCATCAGTACCTGTTCCAGAGATTTGATATATTATCCTACATCACGAATTCAAAGAAAGACTCGCCTAAAGTGTCATTGGGTAACTATAAATTAGAACTGAAGTAACAGATGAAAGAATATCTTGGAGTGGATTTTATATGAAACTTCCGGAGAGATAATGGTTATGATGGACTAAATGATAGATTAACGATCAGAAGTAAAATGCAGTCTATCGATAATAGAAAATCGTCTATTTTTCGCATTTGTTTCCTTTTCGCTTTGATTTGCTTTTAAAACTACTGCTGAACAAATTGTTGATTTCAGAGCTCTGACTAACCATTGATTTGCATTCAGTGAAAATTGACAGATTTTTCTTACAAAGATGAGTTGGTCTCCTCGACCTTTTACTTGCCTTCTGCAATAGTGGCACTATTTTCTTAAGGTGTAGTTCCCATACATTTGATCAGAAACCAATGTAGTTGTCAGGGTTATATGTGTTCATTAAATATGCTTCTATTAAAAAGTGTGTGTGTGTGTGTTGTTGTTGTTGTTTTGGGGCTTAAAGCCATTTTTCAGCACACGATAGGCTATACATGGCGGCCAGTAATAATAGAGGAGGAAGAAACCGGGAAATCCGCAGAAAGAACCACCAACCCACGAGAAGCTACTGGCAAGCTTTCTCACATATTCACATTCGCCGAAGCATTTAGACCATTCGGCCACTTGGGGCCCTGTAAGTGTGTGTGTGTGTGTGTGTGTGTGTGTGTGTGTGTGTGTGCGTGTGTGTGTGTGTGTGTGTGTGTGTGTGTGAGAATCATCTAACGATGCTAATTCATTAGTCTTAGAATATGTTCTCATCCTTTACTGAAACGATCCTTTTTATCCTTTTATTTAATTTTTATACGAATGATTCAGAAAGTGTGAATGCTAAGTATCTTAGCATAAATAAATGTAAAGTAAGTGTTTTAATTGCAAGGAAATGTTCACAAGAGAAATATATCAGTACCATCCTCAAAATGAACAACGAGATTTTGTATTGTATGATCCAATGCTTGCATCAGAAGATGTTATACTCCTACCATTCAGTTACTTATTTCAATTGTTCGTATTTTAACACTGCAATGTATTAAGATATGGAATGGGGTGGTAGATATTGATAATCAATTTGAATTCTCGAGCCCGGCTACACGATCATTCTTCAGAACTGCAGGGTTGTCATCATTTAATTCTCATGACATATATCATATTCTGTGTTAATACAGGGGTAAAAATTTCTCTATAATGTGATTCGTAGTTACAATTACTGGCTTCTCTGAAATTCAGCTGCATGACGTAGGTAGAGAAAAATGGAGAACGTTAATGTCGTCTGGGAAAACATGTTTATTTCGATGCTAACTGGAGACAACTAATGTTTACTTCTCAGGCAGCAATTACAAAACAATGTCAGAGCCAAAAATCTGGAGTTGCTTAGCAACATATTAAATTCTTTTAGATCGGACAATTCTTTGTAAATAAGAAGTTTCTATAAGGGCACCTCCTAAAAATATGTATTGAGAAATATCAACGGAATTGGAAGAAGTTTAAAAAACAGCACGAAAGCAAAACAAAACTAGTGTCCATCTTTAGGACTTTCAGCTAAAATATAAATGAATGCTAGGGTTTATATTCTCACAAAGTAAGAACATAAAAATAACAGTAGCTGAAGTTACCATTCCTCTTCGTACTACAAATGGTGCTCTAATACTACTACTACAACAACAGCAACATCTATAAAAATTTTAAAATAAAAGCTTGATATATCTGAAAATGTTCATTAAATAGTTAAACCATATTACAGAAAGACTATTAGAATAAAGCGTTGGTAGAATGACCTAATGGAAGGTATCACATTATTGAAAATAAATTTTATTTCTGTCACACGAATGGATTTCAGTGGAAAAGACGTAACTTCTCTTTCTATACGGATCACAATAGACTTTGTAACAACGTATATAATAATTTTATGGATACAATAATTGAGGATGCCCCCCCCCCGAAATAAAGCACAACATATATAATAGATAAAAGCTAAACTAAAACAAAGAAACTTACTATTAGTTTGCTATATAATTTGTTGAGAATTTTATGGCGTCATTAAACATCAGAAAAAAACTAAAAATCAACATTCTGACCTATTTTGGACAATCAAAACTGCCATTCCATCAGGGTTCTGTTCGTATGCTCGGTCAGTATAGAAAGAATACGTGCCAATAGTTTACAGAGGAATAAATTGTAGCTATTTACTGTTCCTTCAGTAAGGTGACGAATTCGTCGGACCAATAATTAAGAATAAAAAACAAGAGCAAGATTTATTTTCCAATGTACGTAGAGGCACATGTTTTGTTCCAAAATAACAAAGCCTTCTCCCCTTCCACTTCCTACCTCCGTCGAAATAAAAATGGTTTTATTATTGTATGGGTTAAACTGTAACAATCTCATAACAAATACGGATATAAAAATTAACCTTCTGATTACTGATTCTGATTTTTTATGCGTTCACGTTGTGACAAAATATTATGTAAGGCAAAGATCGAGCATACTGACACGATGGTCAACATTAAGCATATTGACAAGAAGGTTATCATGCATATTGACATGAGGCTTATACCAAGTTTATTGACGCTAATGTTTACATGTTGAGACGACGGTTTATACCAAGCATTTTAACACGAAGTCTTATATCAAGCATATCGACACAAAGGCATACACAAAACATGTTGATACGAAGGCTTACATCAAGCATATTAACACTAAGGCTTACATTAAGCATATCGACACAAAGGCTTACACAAAACATGTTGACACGAAGGCTTACATCAAGCATATTGACACTATAGACTGTCCAAACGCATTTTGGGTGACAATACAAGTATATTACCTTCTGCATTCAAGGTAAATTCTAAGTACAGCAATGATCAATTTTCATTGAACAAAAAGTTTATTTTTTTCCTACAAAAACATTAATGATTTATTGTTTACATTAATTTTCTTTATTGCAAAGTATCTACTAGTTTTTATTTCATGACATCAGATACTTTGCATTATTTTCATTAAGAAATTTGCATTGCCTTCATTCCATTAGAGAAAAGTCGAATAGAAAACAAGAAATAATCGAAAATGTTTATTTATTCAGGCTTTATTTCATAAAAGCCAAATCTAGTTTTGCCACAATCAATCACTTCACAATGACAATGTGGTTAGGCCCCTGTACGTACATCGGTACTAATGTTATTAATTGATACCTAAATAAAATTTATTTAAGAAAGTTGGTTTGAGCTTTTACTTGATAATCAGTTATACAAAAAATATACATTTTGAGATCTGCAATATATGCTTCTCTGGTTCTATAAATTGAGATGGCAACAAACTACAGAACACGAAATGTATGTATGTATGTATGTATGTATGTATGTATGTATGTATGTATGTATGTATGTATGTATGTATGTATGTATGTATGTATGTATGTATGTATGTATGTATGTATGTATGTATGTATGTATGTATGTATGTATGTATGTATGTATGTATGTATGTATGTATGTATGTATGTATGTATGCATGCATGCATGCATGCATGCATGCATGCATGCATGCATGTATGTATGTATGTATGTACTATTACTACTCTCTCCTCTTAAGCTAAATAACATAAAGAGCATACAAAGTGTCTCTTTAAAAGTTAATTCCAGTATTACGAATTAAATTCGAAACAGTCATAAATGCTGCATCACAAGTAGAAAAGTATAGAGTATGACAAATAAGTTTCAGTCGAGTTCCGAATGAAGCTCATATATAATATATGTCTCTACTATATTTTTCACAGCCGGTACAAATTCCCAGCTATAGGAAATTATAATCAACCAGTACAAATTCTCTGCTGTCGAAAATTAAACTATACCACACTCTGTAGACACGATGCAATGAAAATCAATAACCTTAATTGCAAAGAATAAGTTTTCTGTAGCCAAAAATATGTTCTAATGTTTCTCTGTAGATTAGTTACAAACAATAATACAGGACTGACTGAAAATTGTACCAAGATCATTAATCATAATAGACAATCTCAAAGAAGTGGCTCTTGTTATAGGTTGTTATACCAATTTTACCGGTTACTACTCTGCGGCACTGCGTCTATTTTATATGAAAGGCTATTGATTGTTTGACCACTTCATTTTCGTTGATTATAAGTAATCTACGGTTGCACAGAGTATGTGGCATGCTTGCTAAAATATGTAAAACTTATGGCGGATAGAGGCCGTGGACTGTATCAGGAACTAAAAGACAAAACAGCATAAAAATGCTACTCAATGTTTGCATGATCCATCCCAAATTACCAGCACCTCACTCTAAACCTAGAGCTTTACACTTGCTTGTCTCTTTAAAACACGTTGCCTTTTTTGTAGGTACGCCATCAATGTATATATACCCTCGGGTCTGTCCCCACCCCAACTCTTCTGAAACATTTAAAGGCTTTTAAGTTTTCATGTATTCACAGTGACAGTATGTAGTAAAGGCATTTTTGCGTATGAAAAGCCTCTGCTCTCGACTGACCTATCTTGTATTCCTTCCGATGACTCATGGACAATTTCGTAAGTTAATACATCATCACCAGCATCATTCAAACTGAATGTTCCTATGGAAAGTATTGCATCGAAACACGAGTCTTCATCTAAACATGTCGTGTGTCCTCTACCTTTCAAACACGAAATGTCAATAAAAAAAATATAATATAAAAGTCGACAGCAGCCCTAGGCCCAAACATAGACAAATCCTTTGTTTTCTAAAACATTATATCGACAAGTTACCATTTCCACCCAGCTTTGTTCTGTGATAACGTCGATGCTGCCGCCGCATTAGCATATACATCAATCTGAGCACTCGTTGGTTTGCTTTGCTCGCTTGCAACTACTCTGAGTTTAGGGAGACTAATACACTTCAACAATTCAACAATTCACGCATCATTCAAACTGACAAATTCACAATGCATGATGCTTTGCAGCAAGGCGCTTGTTCAGGTTTGCGACACAAAAAATTCACACTCTCTATTCATATAGCTTAAATAAGCCTTGAGCAAACAAGAAATTTTCATGCTCAGTGACTGAAGGGTGTAACAATGACAATGATGTGCAGTATATTCTTTTAAATAAATTAATGAATTAAAATATCATAAATTAACACCAAGATAACAATGAATAAGAAAAGACTAACTACATACTATAAAAGAATCTAATCGCCAAATTATAACTTTAATAATGTACTGTATAAATAAGGAAACAATGGTATAAATAAGGAAGCAATGGTATAAATAAGGAAACAATGGTATAAAAAGGGGGAAAAAGACATTTGAAGATTTTAAAGACTAATATTATACACCCAAATGAGACCCAAAATATCAAAGAAGACATGAAATATACATAGAGGAAAAATTAAACGTTATAGTAAGAAAAAATGGAAGGACGATCCAACTTGGGAAACCTTTTAATGTAGATGAAATTTTCAATGGGATGGTCATTCATGTATGGGCAGCATATCATACACGTTTATGTGAAGTCCAAGTGTTAGCACATCAAAATTGACTTTATGAACAAATTTAATAATTTATATCCTAAATTGCTCCAAAAAATAAATTTATAATAGCGGGTGACTTCAACTGCGTCATCTCTGATAGAGATCGTAGTGAACGACTTTCAGGAAAGGAATTTTTTCTTAAGAAAACAAATCTAACATTTATACATAGCAATCCATTAACTGACGTATACAGAATTTTTTTTATTTAATTCGAAAAGAGTTAATTTTTTATACAGGAATGAAGGCAGCAGACTTGGCCGTTTCTTCATATCGAATATGGGAATGAGTAATGTACTAGACTGTAAAACTTAATATAAAAATGTCGGACCATTATGCAATTGCTAATAACATAAAAACTAAATTCTGTGAAAATGGGAAGGGGAATTTGTAAGTTGAATAAAAAAATATTAATTTGAAAAGAATATAAGAGTATAAAATAGAAAATATTCAGTGATTTTATGCAGATTGCGCCTTTTGATATCCTAACACAATGGAAATGAATAAGAACTGAAATTAAAACCTATTGTAGAATAAAGATAAAGAAGCGAATTCCGAGGAAAAATGAACTAACTAAAACAAATTATGCTGTTTAAATATCTGTATGACGTATGTGCAACGGATGAAGCAGCCATACATCGTCATATTATTAGACTTAGACTAATGCCGAAGTGCCCACTTTATTCAAAGGTTACATTCACCAAAAAGCATATAAATTTACAGTGTGAAGAAGCCAGAGGGGGATAAAACAAAAGACGAACAAAGATGGGAATTTATTAGACTTAGATAAGCTAGTTAATAAGCAAATAATTCAGATTGGAATTTCTAACACTAATAATCCTTTGAACGAGCCATTATGTAATAGTTTATTAATGATACAAAATTGCACACCAAGTCGACATTATACAGTAAATTCCTCGGTTACGTCGTACACATACTGTGGTGTATTCAACGTTTTGTTTTTGTTGTTGTTTCTTGAACATACTATAGTCTTTTAAAAATCGATTAATATTAATTAAATATGAAAATGTCAAGTGGCTTCTCTCTCTCTGGACCATTGCAGCAAGATACGAGCTAAAAACTTTGAAATAACGAACGTAGAGGATTTTCGCTTGTGTCATCCCACGATTTCTTTTGACTTATGAATGATGGTAAAAGTAAGTCAAATCGATCATAGGATGAGAGAGAGAGAGAGAGAGAGAGAGAGAGAGAGAGAGAGAGAGAGAGAGAGAGAGAGAGAGAGAGAGAGAGAGAGAGAGAGAGAGAGAGAGAGAGAGAGAGAGAGAGAGAGAGAGAGAGAGAGAGTTAATGATCGGTGATACTTTAATTAAAGCAGAAAAATGACTTAGATCAACTGTAAAATATTAAAATATATGAATTACCTCTTATTGGGTCGTCATTTCGCTTAGTTTCAATTCCACATTAATTGTCATGTGCTGGTAGGTGAATGATGTCTTAGAGCTCATGTGAATGGCATAGCTAACCAAGTGTATGTAGTGCTCTTCTTTTATTATCAAAACCATCTTTCATGTTTAAATTATAAGTGTGTATTATATTGATTTAATCAATGTGAAAAAAAAGAACCTAAGAAAGAAAGGAATCAAATTATCAATATGCAAAACTGATTCTGCATAGCCAAAAGGCATAATACTACATTTTGTACTCTCGGATGTGAGGAGTTTATTCGCTAGGTCAATACACAGAGACCTGTATTAAATCTTAACTCAGTTCAAAGGGCAAATATATGTACTTGTATGTGATATAAATAAAATATATGTAAATTATGTACGATGTATCAATGATATACCACTTGTATAAATTTTTCATTAAAAGGAACCTGCAAATATCGTTTCCTTTTTAATGAAAAACGTGGCATATCACTGATACAGCGCACATACTATTATGATGCAAACGGAACTCGTCATATTATGAAGAGAATTATTATGGACAGAGCGCGGATAAAACGAACACGCAGTTCATCATATTTAATTCTAATTTTCTCAATTTATATAAACACCAAATAACCAAAACTAAATATAACTTAACAAAAGCTAATATGGACATTATGTAGCAATAAAGCATTATAGAATACGCATATAATTTACACAAGACAAAAGAATAGATCCTTGGTCAGGTTAACAGAAAAATAGGGATAATCGCAGTTAAACGAGCCTAGATTATGAAGGTCAGCGGAGGGAAGTGCATGTCATCAAAAATAGTATACTCATTTGACATTGAGGGGAAGAAAATATTAGGACATCTTCTTTCAGGACCTTTATGAGCACTAACCCCTGAATCAAAAATCATTTTTTAAATAAAGTTTTCGATTTGTTTAAAAAAACCCAAACAAACAAGCACACACCAACCAGTGGGTGATACAAACGGGAGGCATTATGTGGGAAAATTAAAAGGTCAATATTTTAACATAGCTAAAGGTCGGAAAATTGCCCTCAAATAAAATTGCTCTATCGCTCTGAAAAAATCCCTTGCCATTGAGAAGCTATAAGGATTATTAAGGTAAAAGAATATAAACTTCTGATGATTAAGCCATTGAAAAGAAAGAAAGAAAAACAGAGGAAGAACGTTGTCACTGTGGCCAACGTTTGCGCTCAGTTAGTGTAACCATCGATAATAGATACAGTCTTGAAGTTTCATAACTACATACACCAGTGTCAGAGAATCTGAGCTTAATACAAAAGGGTCACGTGATCACTGGAGTGTGATCTTTTTTAGCCTGAAAAAGTTATAATAAATTATTATATCGTTTCATCACTCAAAGAAGTAGTTTATAGCAAAGTTCCACACTAATAATGGCTAATGCAACGCAAAAATATAACATGGTTACATAAATTTCATATACATGATACATTACAGATGGGTTCGACTTGACTATATATTTAGGAGTGTGACATAACTTTATTAATGTGGGACTTTGCGGGTGCGAGATCACTGATTTCATCCCTTAACAGATAATAGTAGGACCATATTTGACGCAATATATTACACGTATGTTCCTTAATTTATTATAATTAATTATTTTACTAAAGAAAAAATAAAAATATAATAGCTAAATTAAAGAAGTATTTTTTTCAAAATTATAAGAATTTTGTTTAAAAATGAACAATTATTATGAATTATATAAACTCCACATTGTTTATATCACGCAACGAGTTAACAGCGACAAGTGTCATGGCTGCCAGCGGAAGTGTATACGACTGATACAAATTGATTTTCAAGTTTGTTTGCATAGTAAGGCCCTTGTTTGGCTCACAGTTAAACCGGCTTATTATTTAAGGTTTGCGATGAGTTTAGCATCCAAAATAACGCATTTTTTTATCACAGAGGTTCAAAAAGTCATGGGTTTTATTTAGCAAAGTCGCACACTGAGAATGATGCCTGATAAGGCTGGTCCTGCAACGCAAGACGTATGGCCCGATATTTTTGTTTCGTTGAGTGATGACAGTGCACGGTACCAAGCATTTCGACGTTGGCTGGAAAACTGCAGAGAGGAAAGCACAAAAGAGCCACCAAGTGTTATCTCTGATCATATTTTAGTTTATCAAAGAGAAAGTCATTTTGCATAACGTGATCTAGTCCGAGTTTCCTCTGACCCTTGACACCCCATTTTTGATATTTGCTTTTTATTTAATGTTTGGGTGTAGGGTCAGAGCCCATTCCCTATCAAAAAGTTGGAATTTGCCGACACCTTTTGGTGTCGGCATAGGTTACTCGCCAACTATCAGGCCTAGCAAACTAAATGACCTTACATTTACATATACTTGTATTAAATCAATAGGGAAATCATTCATCTTCTCAGAAATTACAAGCATAACGCCGATTTTGTCTTTAATCCATTGTCAGATGAGATGAAATTACAGTGTTGATGAATTTTGACCTTGTTTGCACCATTTGCATTTTTAGTCACATGACTAACTAAATCTCGCGGCTGATATGCATAAACGTCACAGGTCAAATATTTCCCAATTGATTTAAGGTAAGTATGGTGTCGGCAAATTCCAACTTTTTGATAGGGAATGGACTCTGACCCTACACCCCAACATAAAAAACTAAATATCAAAAATGGGCTGTCAAGGATCAGAGGAAATTCAGACAAAACATGATCTTTGTGTAGTATTTGCACACTTCTTGTTTGTACTTCCAACCTGGCCCAAAAAAATAAACGGTCCTTGAAAATAAAAAAAAAAAGGATATTAAAAATACACAAAACCTAGTCATTTTTTTCATGAATTTATAATCTCTAACCTGATTTTCCCCAGGTAAGACCCCAACACTGTCAACCAATTAGTATTTCAAACCAAACGTGATCACTCGATCTAAACAAGTATTGTTCTTTTCTAGAATAATGCATTTCAGTAAAAACTCTGTTATCTGCATCTAGTGTTTGCATTGTCTTGTTCTAAATATTTCTAAACAATATCGAAGAAGAAAAGGAGGGCTTATGTACACATATGTTTAAAGAGTTGTAACTCCAGAATTTATAGAATTACTGAGATTATCAAAGGTGATGAATTTCATCACATCCATTGCTTGAAAACAGACACCTGTGCAAATATGGTGACTGTTATTCAAAAACATCACATTTATTCCAAACACCAACAAGTTGACAGTGTTATCTTAAAGACTCTGGTGACAATCAGGTTAAAAATTATAAATTGATTACAGTAGTCCCCCTCTTGAATGGCCCCCTCTCACCAGTGGCCACCCGCTCCTTACAGCCAGAATCTGAAGGCACCGACAAATTTGTGTTCAAAATTACCCCTCACAAAAGGCCACCCGGCTAACGCGACCAGCGGCCAGCATATTTTTGCAAAACATAAAATTTACCCCTCACAAGCGGCCACATTTTATTTTGTAATATGTATCTAGAACAATTTTTTTTCTAATTGTGTTAAGTACCACTAAGGCTAATATTATATCCTTTACACCTTACGAGAAGCCACATTTATTTCATAAAGCTGAGAAAGACTCAAATTTTAATCCATACATAAAGGTAATCCATATATCCGTAGTGTTATCCTAGATGTCTGGTTTATCCACGGATAATTATTAAGATTACACTTATTAATAGTAGTAACCTCGGAGAAGTGACTATATTGAGGTACAATACGAAAGTCTGCGCGGAAAATGATTTGATAGACTTTGTGGCTTACCTTCGCAAGATGTTGAGCTTTGTTAACTTACATAATTAGTGGCTATTACGCAACAATTGTAAAGTTTATAAATCTTAATGGCTGCGAGGTGCTATTGTTCAGATCTGCGTACGTATCCAAGGCGTTTTTCACAGAGTAAAAAAAAAAGATATAAAAACAATAGGGTACCAGACTGCGACTAATGAATCACATGATAATCGCTGCCTTAAAAAATATACGGCATCTTGTTTAAATGCCAAAAAAAAAATTGTTTCCTCTGTCTGGTAGTTGCAACATTGATGATTATAACTGGATGTAAGGTCAAGATCACACGGTCAGCATTGGCTAAAAATAGAAACAATGTACTAGACAAAGACCGAAAAATCATGTGACAACACAACTTGTCGCTTCTTTTGAAGAAAGCATGTCATCTGCTCAACAATGTGTCGTCTGCATAATTAAATCTCATACAGTTAGCAACATCGGAATAACTCATTACCAAATATTAACATGTCATCACATAAACGAAGATGATTTTTTCAGAAAACATCAATTATTATATATAGTCTACGTTATCGGGTGAGGTGGGGAGGGGGGACTGGTCAAACAAATTTAGGTAGAAAAGACTCGAATAAAACAATTTTATGTTGAAAAGACTCGAATAAATAACATTGTAACCGATAAGTTATTTAGCAGCAGTGGGAAAATGGAGCAAATGGATAGATAATTGTATATGTACCAAGATTCAAATGACATTTTTGTATGGTTCCTCTATGTGCATGACAACACCTGTTCGCATATCAAGCTTTTCTTTTGCCAAGAATAAGAACTATTAATGCATACTCAGTTGAAATAAGTCAACTATTATAGCACAAGAACCGTTTAATATTTAATGTTGCTTTTAAATGAAGATATTTAATGCTTTGAAAAATGAAGCTTTCTTACTATCTACATATACTTTTCACAAAAAATTTAGTCCCTCTCTGGAAAGGCCACCCGCTTTATAAGGCCACTTTCCCGGTGCAGAAGGGGTGGCTGTATAAGAGGGGGACTACTGTAGTAAATTGATTTGCATTTTATAAATGTTTTACATCCTTAATGCTTTTTGTTTTTTTAGATCAGTAGGAGGTACAAACAAATAGGAATGTGTCTTGAGTTTATTGTAATGTTACTCACCAAATGTTAGATATTTGTACAGATTGGGTTGTAGGTCTGGATACATTCACAATTAAAAAGTTGGAATTTGGTGAAACTACATTGTTGTGATATAGGGCAGGAGTAGAAAAATCCATTGTTTGTGAGCTCAGATAGCCAAAACTTTATACCAGGCAACAGTATTTCCTGGTGTGAAAGGTCGTTTTGGTATCTAAACTAATATTAAAAAATGATAATGTTAAAAATCATAATCAACAACAAACATTTGATTATTAAATCGTCCTTTGCTTACCTTTAGCATTGTGCCAGAATTATCTCCATGTAATTCCTAGTTTATTTTTGGGTTGTTCTTATCAGTAGGATGCCACACTGGTTCATTTGTGTGAGATACTCATTATAATGCTAAGCTGTTTCAGTCCATCATGTTAGTTCCTTGTGGTGAACCCTTAAATAAACAAAACACCTCCTTGATTTGATACAAACAACATAATTAATATGATAATACAAAGCAGACCTGCAGATTATTAGTGTAAAAATCCAACAAATAAATCCAACAAATACTTTCGTAAGTCAGAAATCAAACCACCGTTGCTACTTAATTAGGTTCTTACTGAAATGGTTGCAGAGATGGTTGTGATGGCACTTTATACATTTGAAACAAAAAGGCATATTGCCTTTATGATGATTACGCTAAAACTGAATTGAAAGTTTGCAATGAAACATGAATTTCACTTAACAAAACTTATTTAATTGGTATTTTCATTGATCATAATTTCATCACATATTGTTATGGTATAATGAGAACATAGTTTGGAAAGACAATATAATCAAATATATGACTTCATATTGGGGCTAATTTTTTTTGCCTTTGTGAAAAAAATAGAATTATTGCTTGTCCCCACATTATAACTGAGTTCATGAGTTGTCCAGTTGCAAATAAATGAAAGATTGATGCCTTTTGGCTTGCATGGTATTAACCTAACTTTCTATCTAGAAAGTTTATATTTACCATACAGTTTATAAACAGGAGTAACAGTATTTGATTAACAATAATGTGAACTCTGATAAACATTACAGATAAATATGTCATGGGTGTCCAACTACTAGAAATGATGGGCAACAACTCCCTAAATCTGGTTACCCATCAATGTCTTTATAGGTGTGGTGGGGCTGATTAATTTGACTAAAAAACTTCATCAGAAAATAAATTGTTGGATTATAATTAATTTGAGGATTTCAAATGTGTGTTGATATGTATGAAACCTTCCATTAGCATGACTGATGATGAATTGGAAGTATTGCATGATATATACATGCATGACAATAATTTGGATTACAGTAATCAGGTATTTGCAGTAATATACCAGCAACCAGAAAAATCTGCTGGGTAACAATCAAAGTTGATTGCCCAGGAACAACTATAGCATTTCATAAGTTTTCTACCTTTATTGTCACATTGCACAGTGGCTTCCATAATTAAGCAGGTATGTTATTGAAACCTGCCTGTCTGAAATTGATAAGTAGGATTTTTTTATTTATTTAGAACAGTTCAGTTTCATGCATAATTCATTGCTTTAATAAGTCAGTGTGTGTTGATTATCCAGTATTGTATAAATTCTACTCTAAATTGCAGCATTGTTTAGCATCATGATTACCAAATCTCACAGCCAACTTATTCAAACATAGTTTACATTAATCTGAAATTCCCTTCACAAACTTCTGACATGAAGAAAAATGTAATCTATGAGAACTTGGATCATGTTAGCAATCAGAGAAATTGTCACATAAGAGGTTCATTATATATTGTGGCCATGCTATAACATGGTAGTTTGGAGCCATTGAACCTGACTGTGTTATAAGAAACCAGGTAAGTTAGTTGAAGAAAATGAATTTTGTACCCCTCCCAAAATTTGTGTCTGGGAGGGGGTACATAATAAATGCAGGAACAAACATGTGCTTCATTGGCACAGTTACACTCTTATATTGATGCATATTAAATGAGAAATACACCTGTATAGAAAGTAGAGAACACATATATAATATTTTACTTTATTCAGAGAAGAACACATTGGTACAAGTACATATAAACTGTTTATATATACATGTCTAACGTATAGCATCAATAGAGTACCCACCTATCTCGTCATATACTTTGAATCAACAATACAAGAATTTCCATTGAAAATATGCATACATACAGATTTTAAATATTCAGTAATTGTGTCACAGGTCATATAGGTCTAAATTCAGTGGAAAAGCACAATCACATAATGAATGATGAAGCGCATTTACTTTTCAGTACGTACCAAGTTGGTAAAAGATAGTTCGCATTCTAGACCACTGTTGTTAGCGTTCATGAGCATAAATGTTTTTCCTGCAAAAAGGAAACTTTCTTGGTGCAGTAAACTAGTAAACGTATTCCAGTGACGTTGGAAAATGAAACAATCCATCCGATTCCATTGCTTTTATTTAGCTTGGAACTGAAGATCCTTTGAAAAAAGTTTCTTTGTTTTTATTGAAGGTTGTAGTCAGCTTTCTTTGATGAGTTGTGCATGCATTATTGATGCCACCACTAAAGGACAGCTTTGGAAAACCAAACAAATGCCCATTATTCATTGTGGCAGCAACATCAAATAATTGTATTGCATGATTTAGACTGATTTTATTTTGTAGTTAGTACATTATCATAACAATTGGTGCTTCAAAGGTAATCTGTTTTTGAAATTTTAGCAAACTATTTTATTTGGGTACATTTTTAAAATGGAATTGGCTGTCATTTGGTCAATTGTAGTTAACTATTCCTCCCTGTCTACTGAAAAGTCCAACAAGGAAGACCATGGTTTTCTTTTCCTCTATCGCCCCTGGTAAAGTTTCTGATACTTTTAGCATATCTATTATTTCAGTTCATCAGGTCTGAATTTCATACTGCATCCAGTCAAAATTGCTCTTACATTTGTCATTGTCACTGTTGATAACATGGCGATCTGTTGGTTTTGCAGTGAGATGCTGCCAGCTTGCTGCTGTTACCAGCTATTCAGTTGGCTATTTGGCATTGCATGGTAAGGGATGCAACATGTATCATTTAGGACTTGATTATAATTTGAGACAAATGTTTATAAATAAGATATTGGGAGTGGGATGGATGAGGGAAAAAAAAAGAACTTACTTCCATATAAAAGTTTATAGACTTCAGGCATCACACTAGCAGGCAAAGTAGGCAATTAGGTTGCCTAAACAATGTAAACTTTGCCTCCTTTTGTTAGGAAAGTGAAAACTATTTTGCCTTGTGATTTTTTTAGAGGTATATTGACTAACCATACTTTTTCAGATGCCCCCTTACCATCTGGTTAGTTTTAGTGTTGTGTTGTAGCACATTGTATTCATTAAGACACCAGTAGCTTGGCCTAGTTTTGATATCAGTTAAGCTGACAAACTCTTGCCCATTCACAAGCATGTGTTTTGATAGCTGATTGACCATTAACCCAAATAAGTTATCAACTACAGTACAAGTCATGTATGTGCATTTGCTCCTTTAAAATTAAATATAAATTGTTCTTTTAATATTTAACACTAATTTTCTTTAACCAAAGTATATTCAGTTCAGATTACTGAATGCTCTGCATCTACTCTTTAACAAGAAATTTCTGGATGAAAATTTTCTATCACTATGGACTTTGCAATGGTGGCCATGTACTAAATTGTGGTCAAAATAAGAGTTAGTTGAGTGGAATTGTCAAAATCGCTGGTAGTACAGATTTGTTCTTAATATACACAGCTTTCATTGTGACGTCACAGCATGTGCAACATACAATCTGGATTGTAATGAACATTTCTTCCAAGAATGTCTGTGTACTTTAACATTTATTTTGCCATATGTACCTCTTGAGCATCCAAATAATGACCTTCCAAATGAATAAGGATGCATAAGAATCCAAATGAAGTAAATACTTCCCACTTAGAAGGTATCTAGAATCACATTCTAAAAAATGACACCCATTATTGAAATAGTCTGTGTGGAATGACTACATGACCTATATGACTTGTACTATAGGCCCCTAAAACTGCAATTTAAGTATGTTGTCCTTTGATGATAAAAACATACACGTGTTTTGAAACTTTAGCAATAGTATGTAACTAGCAATTCTTGTTTTAAGAACAGAATTGATGATCTAGATATTTTAACTGCCTCTTGTACCCTATTTTGTAATGAAAATTAGTTTGAAACTAAGTGAACCAGTAATTGGGAAATAATGGTGGATATTGATAATAAATAGGAAGTACCAATTTATTAGATTATCTGAAATTATCTGGCAAATATACTCAAAAAATTATACAATTCATAGAAAGCAGAGTCTAGGTATTATGTTATTTAAGGTTTAACATTAAAATGTAGTTATCTAGGTCAGAAACATATTGGGCAATGCTTTGTTGTGGAAGTGTTGTAACGTCAAAAATTTTTTTCTTACTTGACTCTTATATGTGAAAATACAGAATAAAGCTGCAAAGTGGATACTGCTTAACTAATACCTAAATGTACTACAAGTACATGGGTCGTTGCAAGGAAGCTATATAAAGTGAGTGATTACATTATGAAGCCATGTCTGTAGTTTTATGCATTTTGGTGTGTTATGTATGAATAGTTACAATAATATTTTATCCACTACAAAGAAATGAGGACAAACAGTTTGATCTGAAGACCCTTGCATTTGCTCTCATGTTTATAGTACATGGGTTGTTTCAAATGCATTTAGAAATCTTTGAAAGTGCTATTATTATGAACTTTTAAAAAGAATGTAAAAAATTATGTCTTAAAAATATTTAAAAAATTAAGGGTAGTTGATAAAGCATTTTTACCAACTTGCAATTCCAAGAATGTAATCTGGTTACTCAGTTAAAACTTTGTTACAGTGCAGTTTTTCTTATTATCTTTTAGAGTCATATGGCTAAAATAACTCAGAAAATTTTCTACTTGAAAATAAAGTATGATTTAAATCCTCTATTAAATGCCAATATGAATACTGGGAAATAGTAAGCATAATTCAAATAAGAGAACAAAAACATATATACACATACACACTGTCAAACCAATTTATCTCGACCTAGGCTATCTTGAGAACCTGCATAAGTTGAGCATTTTGGTCCACTCCAGGTCCAGTCCCTTCTTTGTTATGCTATTTTTCCCCACTTATCTCGATCCCAGTTATGTCTGGCATAAGTTTTAGTCCCAAGTAACATGTGAACCTGCTTAATTTGACAAAATGCAACTTTTAACCCCCTTCTCAGAGAAATTTTACAAGAAATGATCTGGTGTTTCTGCTTTTACCTGTACCTCCTACCAGCAATGATAGAAAAAGTCACTAGAAGAATAAATTTTACTGGTTTATGCTAATCAATCAGTCTCATGGTTTATAACCGCATAAAGTGGATAAGATTATCTTGTAAACAATACTTTAAAGTAAAGAAATTGAATGAATGCATTTCCGACCAGCATTCTAAATGGACATTATCACATGTCAACACCACAACAATATAGTTCATCCCACACAGCAGTGTGAATTTGGTCTTATCTGTAATTCTGAAAATTATCAGGTTAAATACCTAATTTGATTTACACAACATATTTAAAACATTTGGTGTGAGTGTAAGCCTTCAACGTCAGCATGGCTGGCTAGATCATGTTACTCAATAATCTAAAGTACAAACACGCAAAATTCCAGAATGAGCTGCCACCCCACCCCATGGTATTTATTTGTTTTGAACAAGAGTAAATGAAACCACCAATGGTATTTTAAAAAAAAATCCATAGTGCTCAGTATTTTTGTTTTAAATTGTCAATCTCAGTACCATGATTACATATTCTTCAACACAAAGGGAATGAAGCAGAAAGCAACTGATAGGATTAAAATTTGAAACAGAAAGAAGAGTGCTTTCATATACATGTATATTGTTTTTTGGCTTGAATATCAAAGTCTTGCAATCTATCTAAGAGACTAGCCAACCCTCCATCTGGTGTTGTTTTCTTGCTGACGGTCAGTGATATAGTTAGGGGGATATGTGACTACAACTGTTTGAATGGAAGAAGTTTGGCTTCATACAGAATGTGATGTTGGGACAGTTAACTTTTAAAACTTCAAACACATTTTAAAGTTTGTCTGTACATGAATAACAACAGCCCAGTCTTTTACTGGTACAGAAGTAAATTTTATTGGTAAAATCTGGCATATACTGGTGTAAAGAAACCTCTTACCATAAAAAATACACAATTAAGTCAGGTATTTTGTATTGTAATTTATATGTCATGGTGACCTAAAGCATCTTTCTCTTCAGGCAAGAAGTTCATACAAACTAGATTTATTATTATGAAGGATTATGCCTCAGTTAAAAGAAATAATTTTATCTAACAAATGTTCTAATTTTCTTCACAGAGTATTCATACATTATAAGGGATTCTTGTGGGCCAGAAAATGGATGTGTTCAACAAACTTAAGAGCAAAGTGACCAATGTCCTTCCAGGAAATCCTCTATCAAGGGATTTTGATATTGAAAACCAGATTGCTAGTGCTGGTCCTGGACTGATGTGGAAGATTTACTCAGCAGTGAAGAAGACAACTAAACAGGTTATTTTTCATTTGGAGGGAGTTAAAACTTCGAAGCCTATGGCATTTATGATACTTTGAATAGTTTGCAGGGACATACCCATTTTAATTCTGCGAGGAAATGATGGTCAGAATGGTTACCTTCTTTGATATAGTTTGATAGCTTTTATGTAAATACTTTAGACACTGCAGGCTCATTTCAATAGAAAATACTTGTGAAGCTAATTAAATATTTTTTCAAAATGTTTTAAAATTTGTTTTTATCAATTCTCTATTAAGATATAAAGAAAAGAAAAATAAAAAAACATTTATGATTAAGATTTACATGGATTTACAGTAATATTTGGCATTTTAAAAAAAGGAACATGATTTCCATATATGCTTGCATATAAGAGGAGCTCAACTGCAGACTGCACAGACCCAGATATGCCATCACATAATGTGCTGGCAGGTGTGGTTTTATGCAGTTTGTTAGAAGTAATCAGTAATGTTAGTAAAATTGGTAGCTTCAAGTTCATAATTAATTCATAGAATTAGTACTGTGACAGTCAATGTTTCACAATTCAGAAACACTCTGTATCAAATAGAATCTGCAACAAACAACTCGTTGAACAAAATTGGTTTAAATGTAATTTAATGAGCTCAGTTCCTTTATTATATTGGGGATATTTTTACATTGATAATCCCTAAGCTTAGTTTAATAGTCAAATATTGATGTAATTACTACTTGCTATATTTAACCAGCCATGTATTACCAAGCCAGAATAAGAGTGGAAAGCTTATTGTGCATGCTGTACAGAAGAGTGCTAATTATAGGTAACCAATCAAATATGGAGAACATAAATAGTACTGTTGTCTATTTCATAATTCACATGCTTCATTCTGCACACACAAAGATTTTAATACAGATAAAGCAGATTTCATTGGTGGGCTTAAGGTTTCAGAGAATGTGCACTTTTCTTCAACAAACCCAATGGCCAACTCACTTATGATATGAGAGGGCCTAGATTTCGATTTAGAGGGGGCCCATGGTGTTGGGTTATTGGACTATTTAGAGTACTGTTAATTGTGAATGTGAGGTGGGAGATTGTTGTAAACCAATGCAGATACAACTTCATTTGGTGTATTCTTCCAATCCATATATTTACCACAAAATTGTTTCTAAATATCAGGCAAATCATTCATACAGATGCTGCTATCAAACCGACAACTGCCATTGATGTTTATTTTTCCTGTCAGTTTGCTTAGCATGTTGACAATCATGGCAAGTGCAATAAAGTTTGAAGATTACCATACAACCCACTACAGCAACATTAAAATCAGTGATGGAGTCTTGCAGTATTGATCGGATGCCCACCAGATCTAGTGGACATGTACCAGACCTGGTAAACACCCAGCTGTACTTAAACCTTGACCTTGTGTTTATATGCACACGATTGAGTGATCAATCTGTAACCCACGATTGATGTATTGTATATTGAACTAAAATTTTATATAATATTATTATATTCCTAAAGTTTGTAAACAAGTATGCCAGGGTTTCTTGCTCCTTCTGCAAAATGCAATATTACTCTGTTCTGCAGAATCTTTGTTTATTTAGGTAAAAACAAATCACAGAAAGATTGGATATAATGGTCACAGATTATCTGATCTATTGTTTTTTTCTCAGATGTGCATCACTTATTGAAACTCAGGAGTTAACATTGAAAATTTCAATTTGTTTATGTCTTTTCAAGGAAAATGTTTGATTATAGAGAGAGAGGGTTTGATTAAAAAGTATTTTTTTGTAAAGCATTTCAAATATATATGTATTCTGAATACGAATTTTGATTTCAAAAGTTTGTTGAATTTTAGGAGGCAGCTGTTTTTGTGTTTGACAAGAAAATCCTCGAGAAGTACTTAAGAAGAGATCGAGACATGATTTTGGAAGTACTGAAGAAGGGAGTGTCACAGTTAACAAGATTACGACACCCAAGGATTCTGTCAGTTATGCAGCCTTTGGAGGAATCTAGGTTAATATTAGACACAGTCAGTTATGCTATAAATATGTGATTACCTGTATGTAGCAATCTTTTGTATATAATATATTCCAACATTATTGGTACATATATGCATTTAAACAAAGATAACCTGTCCATAATGACTACTGTTGCCAATGTTGAAAACTCCCAGTAAAATTGTCATCAGACCACAGATCAGGCAATTTCAGAAGGTTACCTGTTCAATTAAAATACAATAATTTATACTGCTTTTCTTAATTTTTACCAACCAGGCTTAGACTAAACAAAAAAACACAGGTTTAAAACTTTACTGTCCACCATGAATACTTTCAGGAAATGTTTGTTTTTCTAAAACTGTTCACTTGTTGCAAGATTTTGGGCAAATGTTCAATGGAAAAAGAACAATCATGCACTCATTTATGAATGTTGGTTTTGGTATTGTAGTTGACATTCCAAGGCTCAAATTAGGTCAGACTTTCTGGGAGAAGTTTGATCCTGTATATAGACTTGGCTTGGATGAAGAAGTAATATTCTATATGCACATATATATCAACTACCAGTTTGATCCTGTATATGTGTGTGATGTGTTTGTGTGTGTATATTTGTGTGTCTACTAGCTGATGCATGATGTAATAATACATTTTAAAAAAATGAATTGTGAAATGTCACTATCATTCTTCATAATTTTGTAGTCGATTATGTCCTTACCCATTCAATGGACATGTTAGTGGGAGATATGAAATTTTTTTCACTCAATGTAAGTTATATTCCCTGAGGTGATCCAGAATAGTGTTATGTGTGTGCAATTCTTAATATCTCCCTCATAAGAAGGGTAATAAATAGTTTATTATACTGAATCAAACAAGACAGGGAAATGTCATACCTATAAGCAATGTCAAGGAGACAGGATTGCTTGGTACACAACTCATGGCAGTCTGTGTGTGTCATTGACTTTTATGAGGTATAATTTATGTCTTTTATTTGTGTCACTAAGACTACTGAACAAAATTTAAATAAACATGTATAATTATGGTTATTAAAGAAAGAAGTGAAAGAACAAATGAAAGAATGAAATACATTGCGGAGAAAAGTCAGTAAATATAGTGCAGAGAGAAGAAAAATCAAGTAAACACAAGTAATACAACAGTATAATATCTTATAAGTTTATCTTTCACATTTTTGTTGATGATTATAATGATAGTTACTTCATACTTTCTGAATCAGTGAGCATATACAACATACATATAAATTTTAATAATTGATATAAATATAACTAGATTTAGATAACCTTGTCAAAAATATAACACTGAGAATGACAACTATTAGTCTTCTTTGCAGGTGTCTCAGGTCCAATGTGCATGGTTCATATTTGTATCAGCCCTTTTAAACAATGATCAGTGCAACAATTCTGTCATCCTGACCAATCAAAATCATTCAGATTTGATAATACTTAATTTTTGTTTCACTTAATCAGTTTCCAAAGACTAATTTTGTAGCACAGTTGTGACAAACAAAACACAAATATCTAACTACTTGTTAATGACAGCTTGACAGTTAAAGGTAGTAATTTAAATATATTTTAAAAAAACTTTCAAATTTTATCATAATAATTAAAAATGCAGTAACTTTTAGTTATCCATTTAAACAATACCACAGGAGTTTGAAAATTCAAGCATTTAAAAATTATGTTGTTTTTAGACCAGAATATAGGGGATGGTCCCGGATCTGATGTCCATCCAGAGTTTGTTATCATTACTCTTTGTTGGAGGATTACCATGAAACTTAAGACAGACATTCATCTAGTTAGGACATTGACATGCAAAAACACTATTTTTTCCAGAATTTCTTGAATTATTGAAATTTGTACCATTGTAGTATTAAACTTTTTTTAAAAAGTACAACTAAAAATATGATGTTTTTGTGTTACTTTTTATGTGTTAAGTGGCATATTTGAAATTGGTAAAAGGATCATGGAAAAGTTTTGGAAAAGTCTTAAAATTTCATTTGTTAAAGGTTGCAGGAAACCTGGTTATTGTTCAGAAATATCACAGATGGTTTTGATGCTCAGCATTTAAAAAGAATGGGTCATATTTTAAATTCCTTGGCATTCTTTTTGGCCAGAAGATTGACAGTTCCTTTTGAGGGATTCTTGTTTGAAGCAGCTTTCCAATCAAATGATAGTTCTTCATTTTTCAGCTCTTTATTAGTAACCATTGTTAGGGTAAGTATTACCTACCCAATACTTGTATGGTTCATCTTGCTTTTCCTTACATTATCCAATATGCTCCAGGGTGTGGATTGATCTGGTCATAGAAATGTATCCCACTTGCTTTATTAAATCTTATGATCATGGGCTAAAAGAACTTAAAGGATGGGTCTGTCGGCCGATATCTGTCCTCTGCTAACAGAAGTTTGTTATTGTTATTCTTACTAAACTGCTAGGAGGATTGTAGTGGAATGTTACACATACTCTTTTCCCTTGGTATAGTTGGTCTTGAAGGAAAATGGTACTTCTTGGGCATCCAGTATGGACACCAGGGCAACTGTATTTAAACCCTTGTTATTGCTATTCGTCCTGAATATTACTGTTGGGTTTTACGAAAACACATTGTAGGATGTCTAGTTGGTCCCATATGAAAATATTGCAGATATAACATCAAATATGGTCACCACAGCAGCCATCTTGAAAATGTTGACACTACACTTCCTACGTGAATGATAATACAGGTAAAACCTGTTTTAACACAATGCTCAGAGTCCAAAGAATAACATTGTGATATAAGCAGGATCACAGTAACATATTTTTTGAAAAACTTCCCCCATAGAAAATGTGATTGAATTTTCAGTGTCATCAGTTTTAACTAACCTCTTGATCATATATCATTTATCTTGTTTGCCAGGTTTCATCAAACATCGAATATACTTCAGTTTTGAATTGTATACATTCCACTATGGCAGAAATGGTGCATGGTGAAGTTAATGCAACATTAAATGCAGTGCTGAGATTAAAAATTAAATAATTGGCTTTTCTGAGAGTATATATTTAGGATGTTAAAAAGAGAGGTCACCTTTAATTAAAAGAATTTGAGCCATGCTGCAATCACATTATAAGTGGAATCGTGTAATAATGAATTGCAATATAACTGGTTTTATCTGTATCAACGTTGGATTTTCACTAAAATACTTATCTCTTATTGATACTAGTTAAAAATCATACTGACCTGACATCCAATAATGGCTGCTATGACAGCCATTTTGAAATTCTTGGTACTGCTACTCCTGAATAGATCATCACAATCAACATGGGATTTCACTAAGGTGTTTTTATATCGTCTATTTAGTCCTAATTGAAAGTAGTGGTTTGAAAATCTTTTATTGCTATTCTTCCTATATGGTAGGTCATATCAACATGTTGATATCATGCTTTGTCCTAAACAAAAATGGTGCCAATCTGATGTCCAATATGGCCACTATGGCAGCCATCTTGAAAATCTTGTTATCACTACTACTCCTCCATGGATGGGGTTTTCACCAAATAATTTCTTATGATATCTATTTGGTTCTTAATGAAAATGATGCCAGTCTGATGCCCACTTTGGCCACCATAGGATCCATATTTAAAATGTTAAAAATGCTTCTCCTGAAAGTTATCAATGCTGTTCCTGAATGGATGGTCATGTCAGCATGGGGTTTCATTAAAAGACATCTCATGCAGGGCAGCTCTATCTAAATAAAAATGGTGCAGATTTGAAATCTGATATGGTCACTATGGCTGGCATCTTATAATGTCCAGTCAGTCTTAAATGTAATTGGTGCTAATCTGATATCCAGTATGTCCACCACACAGCAGCTGTCTTATCACTACTCCTCCTCAAGGGATGGTTGTATGAACAGGAGATTTTCACTAAAGACTTCTTAAGATATCTAATTGGTTGTAAATGAAAATGATGTCAATCTGGTTTCCATCATAGCCACCACAGAAGCCATTTTGAAAATATTGTTATCTCTGCTCCTTTCAAATGGATGGATATATCAACTTGGGGTTTTGACCACAAGATTTCTTATAATATCTAGTTGGTCCTTAAAAAAAATGGTGTTAGATGTGCATTCAATATGGCTGTCAGAACGACTCTTAAAAATCTTCTTGTCGCTACTGCCTCTGAATGGATGGTCATTATGACATTGGGTTTTTAACAAAACACATATAAGGATGTTAAATGAAAATTGTGCCAATCTGGCATTCAATATTTGCACCACAGCAGCTAATTTAAAAAATTTTTAATGCAGAAGAATATCTGAGATGGTTTCGTTACTTGGTAGTTATGGTGGTCTTATCTTGAATTCCTGGAATTTTTTTTTGCCCAGTAGAGCATCTGTCCCTCTGTTTTTGGTCTGGCAAGCAATGGGACTTAGCAGAAAGGTGCCATGTCAACAGAGCAAGGAGAAAGGTTCTGGCTCTTCCTGTTCATTACTACCTGAGTCAGATAATTGACACAAGGAAGAAAGTTAACAGATTTGTGAGTGAGGGAAGATGCTTGCACTTGGTAGTGATTCCCACCTTATTAACATGTTCATCTTTTCACTCCAGTAGACCTGTTTTTAAATTGATGAGATCAAGTTGGAATAAATTTCCACAAAGAGTGACTTACCAATAAGGTCTATATCATTAGACTGGTCAGTACCTGGTGACTTGGCACCAGGCACCAGTTATCAGGCTGTATGTCCATTGACAGTCATCAAGGATATGTCACCAGTCATTGGACACAGGATATCAGGCAATTGTCAATGGAAATGTGTCAAGTGATAGTCATAGAAGCTCTGTCAATAGACATAGCATTGAATCACCAGGTCATGTCCCAGTGTCTTCTGTCACCAAACACTAATCACCAGGTATGGTGATTGGTAGTGATCAACTGTTTTCTGACTCGGATCACTGGTTACCAAGTTCTGGGCAACATGGAAAACTAAGCACACAATTTCTATGTCAGATTTCTCCAGGGTCAAAGAATCATTTAGTTAGTTCCATCTTTCTCTCTTTCATCATAAAGTCCACTTCTTCAAGGAGGGGAATGAAATGGTGTAGTCTTGTTTCATCCTCAAAGCAAAGACAGGATGATGAACTATCAATTGAGGTTGCCAGTCATGAGTTACCAGAAGAAAGAGGAGAAGAAGTGTGGACCTTTGACAAGATAGTAGAATGGGTTTACCACCTCCTTCCCCCATATCTGTGTCCAAAACTTTCAAGATTGTCAGACCCTAGGATCCTTTCCAGTTTGAAGAGGCAATCTGAGATCCATAGTCAGCAATGGTAAGATAGTTAACTCAGTTGTTTCAAGACCAAGAGGCACTTAGACAGCAGAAGGATAATCTGTTCTCTCTATTGTCTTTTGGCCCCTGCCTTTAGCCTTTAGCTATATGGTCCATTTGCTTGGCTACATAAAAGCCAAATCTTTTGGACTTGGTTGCAGGTAGGGATTTTGGCTTTGGCACTCTAGGCTGGTACACAAGTTACCACAGGAATGATGATCATTTTTTTCAATGTCCATTGCAATTTCCACTGATTTCTTAACTCCATAATGTTTCTTTGAAAACATCAAAGGATTTGCTTGAGCACAGGAAAAGCTTTATTCAGGCCACCACTCTTGATATGGACAATTTATTTGAAAGGCTTTGCCTTACAGTGACATTGCAAAACTTGAGTGATCAGCAAGTCATCCCTAATTGTGGTACCAGATCTGGCAAAACTGAATAAAGAATCTCTGCCTATCTGGGAAGCCATTGGTTCCTACTAAATGTTTTAACTGGAAAACAAAAGAATTGTCAGATCCAGTTTAAAACTCCACAGATGGACCTTCTTGCGTAATATTCCTCAGACTCTGCAACTTAACATCTGGCTCAAATAATCATTTGTCAGCGCCCTATTTTGAGAATTTTCTGTAATTGATGCAGTGGGAAATGCATTAGTCCTATATGTCCCACTTTAATTGCAGTTGCAGATTTACTTCATTTTCTCTTCAAGGAAAAAGATTGCTCACTATCCACCTTTAAAGGTCGTAGAGCAGCCCTCTCAAATATTCTTTTTGAGTTTACTTTGCTTTCTACTATAGGGTCAGACCCACATCTTTCGGAAATGTTCATCTACTTTGAGTTTCAGACACCTGTCTCTTGCTCATTAATGCCAAGTCAAATTCACATGTGTTCTTTGGTTATTATCTAAACCTCCTTATGAACTTTTGAGTGAAACTTCCTTTAAGAACTTTACCTTGTCTTCTCTACCTAGTGTTGGCATGTGAAAAGGATTGTTTACACATTTCAGTGGTAACTGTGATGTAGTCTCTTTTCTTTGCCAGTCTCAGTTTGTTGCCTAGAATCAGCAACCTTTGGTAGCTCCTGTTTCTATAAAATTCCCTATCTCAGTCGTATCAGTGTTGGTGATGACAAAATCTTTTACCCAGTTAGAGCTCTACATTTCTATCAGTTTAAATCAATAAATGGTATTCATTTTCTCCCTCACAAAGGTACCTCAGATATTTTGATAGCACCATATTAAGAGGGATTGTTTGGACTATATCAGTGTCTCTAAAAGAGATCTTTCTTTCAGGAAACCCAAAGACCAAGCAGTTAGGACTTTTGCCACATTTCAGACTTTTTGAACTATTCTTTTTTGGAAGTTGTCATGAATGCCATTCTCACTCCACTTTTTTTGTCATTTTACCTTTGAGCAATGTTGCACATGATTGAGGGCATTTATGTTTTTGCCCAATTGAATCATCTCATTAATTCTGGTCTGCCATCTAGTCTGCACTCAACTGACATCATTGTTAAGTACATTTTGTCTTCAGTCTTAGGTACTGAGTCTCACTGGGTTGGCAAATTAAACAATACAGTAAACAAGGAATGTACTGCTGTTATTACAATGTACTTTTTGGGCTGCGGTGGGGAGAGGTGGTAAAACTAATTTTAATCATGTAACACTTACATGCTATTATTGCCTTATCATCACTCTTCTCTTTTCTCTGGTGTCCTACCTTTTTTTTTTGTTCCAAGTAGAGAAAGGATGCTATTTGAATTGTTGGATGTTGACTAAAGAATCAGACAGATTTTTTTTTGAGGGGGTGGTTTAAGTGGAGAAGGGAATAATCTCCTTGGGAATTTTTTATGCCACACTGCGTCATTGGTATATATAATTACCCTTGCCAATCTGTCGTTCTATCAAATTTTGTTTATGTTTTGCAGACTTCAGAAGAAATAGTGTCATAATTAAACCACTTTTTGCATATGGTTGCCAGATGGGCATCATATATATGAAGTTTGTTGAATTCCATCCATGGATTTATGAGAAGATGGAGTTACATGCCAATGGACAGATGAGCAGATGACAGATGGAGGATAGAAGAATGTATCCCCATTGAAGTATGGGGTAAAAATTATTTGTATAAATTTGTATAAATTTTATAAATTGCATATTGCAGTGGATCATGTTACTGCCCCTGAAGTTTCTTAATGTATATAAGTGAAACCTTTCTGTGTGTGTCATTTTCAGAGAAAGTCTTGCCTTTGCTACAGAGCCTGTATTTGCTAGCTTGGCCAATGTGTTAGGTAACCATGAAAACATTCCAGCACAGACAGCACTGAAAGAGCTTCAGGAATTTCAGCTTTATGAAGTAGAAATCAAGTATGGACTTCTTCAGGTAGGTCACTTATGGTATGACAGAACCATTTTCATACTTGTTATAGTTCTAGCATACTATGTCTCTTACACTCCAGTTAGAGAGACAATGATTATTGGTATTATGAGCTCAAACTATTCAATGCAATAGAGAATAGTCTCCTTGAGATGCAAAAGTCTGCTCTACTGTAAACACTGACATTTAGCATTTTGCAGAGTTGCAAATAATTATATGTCATATTGAGTACTTTGTTCCCCGCTTCTCAATTCAGTGCATAAATAAGATTAAGCAATGTTGCATTATTATAGTGGAAGAGAGCTTTACTTGGAAAATATACAGGAAAAAAAGTATTTAATATTTTATTTTTATAAATATCCTAATAAAGTATTTCTGTGACTTGACCCAGTATTAGACATAAGGTATCTGGTATTCATTCACAGGTAACAGAAGGTTTACAGTTTCTACATCATGATGTCAAAATGCTTCACAACAATCTCTGTCCTGAGTCCATTATTATCAACCAAGATGGTGCATGGAAGATTGCAGGGTTTGAATTTTGTAAACCAAACAAAAATCCACAGGACCAAATGGTAAAATCTTTCATCAAATTGTTTCTTTTAATAATAAGTGAGCCAGTCTGAGATTAAATGCTCATATAGTCAAGTTGTAGTTAATAATAAGTCAGTTTTTACATTGCAGACTGGATCTCTCACATTGTATTTGAGACTTTTGTAGTGTTACAAGTCTATGCTCTTAATATAAATAACAGAAAAGAGTGAACAACAAGCTTTGTAAAATTTAACAAATGATTTATTTCCATAGAATACAAAGTGAAAAATTAAGAATAAAATATTCAGATAACAAATTTAAAATAAATATATACATACATACATACACCTTGTTCCTTCAAGGTTTTGAATGACTGACCAAACCATTATTAAGAATGCGTATTTACACTCAAAACATCACTTCATATCTTGCGATATTCATCATGTGGTCTCTTATTATGCTAAAATTCACATGTAGACCAATGTCACTCCACTAAAAATCCAATCATAAAAAAGGTTGTTTACAAACATTGATCATGAGGAGAAAGTATGTCCGTGATGCTGTCCAATCATTTTAACTTCCTCTTGATTTGTTACCAAGGTAAGATGAACTAAGTGCCAACCATCACATATTACATCTTTGTCTTGAATAAACAAACTTTGTGCTAAAATTATACCTCACTACTAAAAATAGAATCCCAAATCCAAGAAAAATATTCATTGCAATTAAATGCAATGAAACAAAAATGAAATGAAAAGAATTTTAAACCTTACCCACAAGCAGTTTAGTCACATATATGTAACACCAGTATAATTTTTTTTGAAGAAAAAAAAAAAGATAAAATCAAGAAAGCCAAAGACCTACAGGCAGATGATCCTAATTTTTTATATAATGCAGCTATCTGTCTGCATTATTTTAAGGTTTCCAAAATAATGTTAGCAAATACCGTTTGTTAGATGGTTATGTTTATTCTTTGTGGATTTGAACCATGTGGCATTGAATCATGGTTCACCTGTATGGTTTTTCTTTTGCATTTCTAAAAGGGAAAGGTAAGAAAAAAATTACTTGATTTTCTTTATTGCCCCATGTTTTTTTTTTAAAATGTGCTGCTTCTTTCATGGGATATAAAGAACAAATTATGAAAGGAAATTTTGGGTATTTACAAAAAATTAAATGTTTTTTTTATAAATATTCATTAATAAAGTCAGTACATTATGTTTTTTCAATAACTATGCAGTTAAAGTTTTTTTGATAAAATGAAATAACCTTCACCTGAAAGAATGATAATGCATCTAACTGTAACCATTGTACAGCATGACATCATTTTTTCAACGTTCACCTTTATCAAAATCTTAGTAATTTCAAACTTAATGTGAATATGAAGTTATTTTAGATGAAATGAAAATGTTGATATTATATATTTGGATTATAAATTAACAAATCACCCAAGTTTCTTAAAAATTCAGTTTCCTTGTACAACTTGTACAAATGTACTTGTACTTGCTTAATTGAAAGTAACATTTTCCAATGAAGAGCAGTATATTTGTTTTTTTATGATTTATTGCATGCTGGTTTGAGGGAATGCCATCCCTTTATGTTGAGTTCCTGCTTATGAAGTCACATTTTTAACAGAATCTGTGGTGGTGGTGGTGGCGTTACTATTGTCATCAGTTTGTTAATGTTGTGGTTAAAGTTTTTAATTTGGATATTTCACCAAGAACTCTGGATAAATACTCATACTTGAGATGATTTGATTTTTGTGATTTAATGCCATTTATAAGTCATGATGGGGCATACTTGGTGGCCATTATATTGACCGGAGGAAGAGCTGGGGAGGACACAAAGAATCACCACTGACCCACAAGAATCTACTGGTAAGCTTTCTAACATACCCACATTGGTCAGGCCAGGACTCAAACTCTCACTAAGAGGTGAGATGTTTCTGTGAAAGATGCCTTAGATTAATTGGCCACTGGGGCCCTCACTTAAGATAAATCATTATGAAGCTAAAGCATTTTATTTTATAACATTCTTTCCACTTCTGCTATGAGGTCTTGATCCTAGAAAATTCACATTGAGGTTTTGTTACAGTTTTTTCATTTGCTGAAATTTTCTATACCCATTGATAGAGTCTTATACTTGACATTAATGATGATGACATGAAGATACTTCATTCAACAACATGCTTGGTTACTCATTGGATCATGGGGTAAAAGTCATAGTCATAAAAAAATTGCATTAAGATTTTGATTATAGTTTTTTCATTTGCTTTGTTTTCCAAACCCCACTGATGGCTTTTTCACACATGTGAAGCATCCTTATGAACTAAGACAATTCTTTCTGTGACATGCTCACTCAACCTTATGTTTTAGACTGGGATCAAGATATCACGTTACAGGAATGTCTTGATTATGGTCCTTGTTTTAGACTGGGATCAAGATCACACATTTTACATGAATGTCTTGATTATGGGCCTTGTTTTAGACTGGGATTAAGATCACACATTTTACATGAATGTCTTGATTATGGGCCTTGTTTTAGACGGATCAAGATCACAAATTTTACATGAATGTCTTGATTATGGGCCTTGTTTTAGACTGGGATTAAGATCACACATTTTACAGGGAAGTCTTGATTATGGGCCTTGTTTTAGACTGGGATCAAGATCACCCATTTTACAGGAATGTCTTGATTATGGGCCTTGTTTTAGACTAGGATCAAGATCACCCATTTTACAGGAATGTCTTGATTATGGGCCTTGTTTTAGACTGGGATCAAGATCACACATTGTACAGGAATGTCTTGATTATGGGCCTTGTTTCAAACTGGGATTAAGATCACACATTTTACAGGAGTGTCTTGATTATGGGCCTTGTTTTAGACTGGGATCAAGATCACACATTTTACAGGAATGTCTTGATTATGGGCCTTGTTTTAGACTGGGATCAAGATCACACATTTTACAGGAATGTCTTGATTATTGACCTTGTTTCAGACTGGGATTAAGATCACACATTTTACCGGAATGTCTTGATTATGGGCCTTGTTTTAGACTGGGATTAAGATCACACATTTTACAGGAAAGTCTTGATTATGGGCCTTGTTTTAGACTGGGATCAAGATCACCCATTTTACAGGATTGTCTTGATTATGGGCCTTGTTTCAAACTGGGATTAAGATCACACATTTTACAGGAGTGTCTTGATTATGGGCCTTGTTTTAGACTGGGATCAAGATCACACATTTTACAGGAATGTCTTGATTACGAGCCTTGTTTTAGACTGGGATCAACTTGCCTTGTTGTAGACTGGGATCAAGATCACACATTTTACAGAAATGTCTTGATTACTTACCTTGTTTTAGACTGGGATCAAGATCACACATTTTACAGGAATGTCTTGATTATAGGCTTTGATATGCAGGCCATCTTATTTTATATTCTTATCATATCAGTGGAGCCTGCATAGTGTTACCATGTTCATACAGCCTGTCACATGTCCTCTCATGTCATGTTCTGTTACATTCAGATCAATTGTTTTTATTTGATTTTCATCCATAGTGTTGAAAATACAGCAATGCAGCGGAACATCTGGCATTTATTTGATTTCTTCATATTGCACAAAACATCAAAGTATACACTGATATAAGTGACTTTACAACATATGCTTGGCTATATTTGGATGAAAATAAACGTTGAAGCTCTGAAATTCATTCATGAAGCTGTTGTTGTTGTTGTAGTTGTAGGGTTTAACGCCATTTTTCAGCACAAGATAGGCTATACATGGCAGCCAGTATTAATGGTGGAGGAAGAACCCTGGAAAACCCCGGGAAGAACCACCGACCCACGAGAAGCTACTGGCAGGCTTTCTCACTTACCCATGTTAGCCGAGTCTGGACTCGAACTCACACAGACAGAGGTGAGATGGCAGTGATCTGTAACGGACAACGCTTTAGACCACTCGGCCACTCAGGGCCCCCTCAAGAAGCTGTAAAGTATTTTGAATATGTTTTACTGGATAAATTTTGCACTGGTATCTGTGGCTGAATATCTATCATGGAGCTGCTAGTATGGGACAGATTATCCTCTTTTCACCAGATAGAAGTTTAGACATCTTCACTAGTTACTTATGCAGGATCTATCTTTCATTTACAAGAGAAAAAAAAATAGATTTTTTTTCATAAAAACTTTGTAACTTTAAAAAATTGATTTTCAGATTCTGAAAAATAAATTGGCAAGCAAAAACCTCAAAATGAAGAAAATCTAAAGTTTCCAGACATAGAAGAATTTGTAAATCGTTTTTGGTTTGTATAGTAGGTATGTGGTATAATGGATAATTATAAAATGAATTTTTTGATACAATGATGGCTATTATTGGACCTTAAAAAAACCCCACAAGTACAGGAAAGAAGACCAGGCTTTTGAAATTAGCATTACCTGTCTCTAATCCACATTAATATTTACATGGACAAGAATGAAATTTGAAGCTACATGCTTGGATAAGAAATATGAACATTTAAATGGATTTGTATTTAGTACAAATCTGAAATTCAGTTACCCAGCAGAAGTAAATTTTCAAGAAAATAGTGAAAGTCTGTGAGACTTTGTTGTTATTGAAATAGGTGTGTAACAAACAATTGTAACCATAGATTTGAAAGTTATTGTTAGTGCAAGGAACTCATTTAACTTAAAGTACCAAACATTGTACTGCAATAGTAATCTCTTTTAATCATTTTTCCTCAGCCTTGTTTTGAGTACAAGGCATGGGATCCTGACATGAGTCCAGTTGCCCAACCCAATTTGGACTATTTGGCACCTGAGTATGCCCTCACAGAGAGCTGTGACTTGCCCAGTGACTTATTTACCCTTGGAGTTGTCATGTACACATTATTCAACAAAGGGAAGCCACTCTATGAATGTAATGACCAGTTGTCTACATTCAGGAAAAATGCAGAAGAGGTAAGAAATATGTAGAAAAAATAGATAATATGTGACACTGTATAGTAGGTTAAAGCTTTTTATTATCTTTTATTCCCAGTTCCAGGGAGTATTACTAAGGGCTGTTCCATTAAAACATACATGGGACTCAGGGAAGGCACTTTTACTGTGGGGTATCCACCCATAGAGGCAATTTAGAATTTTCTTATCATTTTAATATGAAATCTGTGAAATCGAAGTACCCTAGCTTTATTTTTGTAAAAGTGTCTTCACTAGTTACCATGTGTGTTTAAATGGAACAGCCCAAAGTACATGTGTGTCAGTTAATTCATAAGCAAAATAAAAATTAACCTTTTTAATGTATGCAATTTAGTTCACGATTAGTAGTTGTTCTTTTTATAAACATGACTCAAGCCAATGTGTATGGAACTTATTGCAATGACAAAGAAGTAACATCTACAGATGCTGTAATATGTACTTTTACTAGTGAAGCAAAAATAGAATGCACAATAACACAATTACGTTTTGAAGAAAATGGGAAGCACAAAATGCAGAACACAAATAAATGATAAATGAAATGGAACAACATTCAAATGCATTTAATAAATGGATATGAAAATCAATTATTTTAAAGCTGCAGTTAAATTTCCAATGCTGAAGCCCTTTCACATCAGAAATCAAATTTCTTTTTGTTTTGACTGAGTCTGTTTCACCCATTACAAGCTGTGACAATGTTCACTTGTCAAGGCAGAAATAAAAAATAACTGCCATTGATGTGATAACGTAGTCATTGGCAGTTTAAGAAAGTGAATAAGAAAAAGCATTGAATACCAAACAGCTATATTTTGTATACATATTGCAGTTGTGGTTATGTTTTACTTTATTGTAACCTGAGTGCATTTTATAGATTTGCTATTTCATAACATGACATTTTTAATAAAGACAGGATATGAAAGCTGTAGTTCTCTTAAATTAACATTTTAGAATTTCATAACTGAACTTTGGTAAATGTCTGTTTTGTTCCAAACAAGTCAAAATGTAAGGAAACAAATGATAAATCCAATCAGTTCTGCTTTCAGTGCAGTTGTGAGACCTAAGCAGAACATTATCACATGAGAGATAAATGCAGAAATGAATAAAATGCAAATGGAATGTAAACAGAACATAAATGGAATGCAAATGGAATGTAAGCAGAACATAAATGGAATGGAAATAAAGTGCAAAAATGCACATTTAGTAAATTTACCCATGGTATGGTCTGTATCTAACAGATAAAATGGTTTTCTGTTTCCAGGAAAGCAGGGATATATCTATCATTTATTTGATCTATCTGCTAATAAGCTTAAAGCAATTTTTTTTAAAGAACAATTTCTGTTTTACCTATGATCCTTTCTGTCTCTATCTTTAAGGATCAGAACTTCTCAATAGTTGGCCATATTATAATTTTTTGTTGCCAAGTTCTTGAAAAACATATTTTTAGGTGAAAAGTCTTCTGCAGTGTCTTAATTGATATTTTAAATCAGCTGTTAAACATCAATTTAGCACACTTAGATTTTTTTCATATGGGATGGATAAGTAAACAAAATCCTGGTTAATGGTTGTGTAAATATCATAGGTTCCATTATTATGTTTTCATTACAGCTTAGCAAGTGGAGGGGTAAACTGTTGGAAAAACTCCCAGAGGATTTAAGAGAGATTGTCAAGCTTCTTCTTAACACAGAACCAGCAGTCAGACCTGACCCAGATCAGCTGAGTAAGGTAATCTTATTTGCAGCATAGATTAGTGGAATTTGATATGAATTCTGAAGGACCCCTCCAAGTAGAGATTATTGGAATATGATGTGAATTGTGAATAGCATCTCCCAGTAGAGATTAGTAGAATGATATTTGAACTTTGAAGGGCCCCTTCTAGCAGAGATGATTGGAATTGGATATTAACTCTGAAGGGCAGCTTAAGATGGAATTCCTGTTCTCTTTGCTTGACTTGTGTTTTTACAATTGATGAAGCAGGTTTTTAACTGAAGTGTTCATCCTTTCTAACCCATGATGATGGCAAAGTGAAACTTGGGTGCCTTAAAGTTTCAGATTGACCCCAGAGGCCAATCATTGGCAGTATGACTTATTGTTTATTTTCTAATTTTGCTGGTAGAAAGATGAATGAAACAGCTGCTTTAGTAAAACCAGAGGTGGATTGTGTGTGTGTGTGTGTGTGTGTGTGTGTGATTTGGATTTTTAATGTAGCTGTTCAGTCATATTGCTACATTGTCTTCAGTATGGCAGTTTATAGTGATGTCTAGTACTGGGACATCATGCCACAATAGCATCATGTCCCACCCAGTCACATTATCATGACAACAGACTGACAAGTCCTAACACTAACCTCTTGATGCTGAGTGTCTAGCAAGGCAGCTGTTAGTACCATACAGCTTCATAATGGGTACATTATTTTTTCTATGATAGAAGTAGTGAGCCTGCCATGTAACAAGAGCTATATTTTTCATATGGTAACTTCATTGGGTCTTGTAACACGTATAGTATATCTTCCATCTTAAGGCCAAGGGTCTGCCTTGTAATAGGTGCTGTGTTTCTTGCATGGTAAAACCAGGAGGCCTGTTTCAAAACAGGTATAGTATTCTTCAAATACATTCCGCAGTCAAATTACATTAGAAATATTAGCCTGCTACCTTGAGAATCCATCCCAACTAAATGATGAACATTTTGTTTCTATTTCAATAGACAACGGGCAGTAACTCTTGCCATTACCTCCCCTTGGCATTGCCAGGTATTGCTAGTTTTTAGCTTCACTTTGTACTAGATACCATCATACAATTTATCCTCTGACAATCCAAACCATTTAGTCCAGTGTTTTCTTTTTTTATTGTGTGGATTAATAATTCTGCTGCAGGTTGTATACATTTCTTTATTACAATTTCTGCCAACCACTCCAGTGGCCTAGTGGTTAGAGCATCTGCCTCAGATGCAGGAGGTCACAGGTTTGAACCCTGGCCGAGTCTTACCAAAGACTTATAAAAATTATACTAACAGCTGCCTTGCTCAGTGTTATGAGGTTAGTGTTAGAACTGGTCAGCGTGGTATCAGAATAATGTGACTGGGTGAGACATGATTCTACATGTTTGCAGCATGATGCCCCAGTGCTTGACATCACTAAAAACAGCCACACTGCTGACATCATAGTAATATGACTGAAAAAAAGCTAAAGCATTGTTAAAATCCAAATCACACACACACAAAATTTCAGCCAAATTTGAGTGATTTTGGCAGCTTTAAGGACTTTGTCCTTTTTACAAGCACATTACACCACACTGTTATTGACCTCTGCTTGGTTAGTGCAACTTTGGCTTTTTTGCTAACTCCACTTGTAATAGAGTTGGTTTTAGCAAGTTATTAACATACTGTATTGCTAATTTATGCTTTGTTTTTCTTTTCATTTGTAGTTTCAGTAAAATGATAACTAAATACATCGTAGCGATATGACTGAAAAATTGTTAAAGCTTCGTTAAAAATGATAATCACACACACACACACACACACAAAACAGAATGAGATTGAACTAACCATTTAAATGTTGGCATTATCACATCATCCATGCAGTATGAATATTTTACGATTTTCTCATGAATTTCTACATGTATAAAAATAATTACCAGTTATTTGTTCATAAAGGTAAACAAAATGCACTGGAAAGTCACTACCTGTTATGCCATTGCTCAGTAGGGAGTTCATCCTGATGCACTGTGTCAGTTTAGTCTAAAGTATAATTTACATTTGTGCAAACTTGAAAACATGATTGGTGTATGGTGTAAAATTTAGATGGCATCAGATGATAAATTGTAGTTATGCGCTATATGTTTGGGATAAAAGGCACAAATTCAATAAGTGCTCATTTCATTTTGTTTCAGATACCATTTTTTGAGGATGTGGGCTCATCCACTCTCCATTATATGGATACACTGTTTCAGAGAGACAACAAACAAAAATCACAGTTCTTTAAGGGATTACCTAAAATCATCACAAAATTGCCAAAGGTTGGAAAGCCAGAAAACACTTTTTTATAACTGGAATCAATTCATTATATACCATATGCATGAGACAAATACAGTCATTTACACTTAATAATTTCATTGATCTTTTGCCAAAGAATTATATCCAATTATCTCGATATGCAATGAAACAATCAGAATTAAGGGGAGATAATAGGCAGTATTTGTGTAAATTATGGATAAACAGATACAGTGATTGATTAGATATACCAGTGACAGTTATCAATATTAAGCAGACTAAAAGTAATAAATTGTAATCTTTGACAGCAGATTTTCATTGTACTAACCACATGCACAAAAATCTATAATCTTATGTTCATCTAAAAATTTTCTCATGCATTATAAAGTACTCATAGCCTCAGAGGATGATGAAATTGGCACTATATTTACAGCGTAGTCCTTATTTGTCCACTCAACATTGTTGCATGAATCCAAAATGGCAGCATTATGTTGTGATTACTAACCATTTCAAACACCTCTGCCATGGTATCCTACAAATATGTCAGCCTCCCTCTATATGATTCCATCAAAGAGTTTTATTGGGAGCTTTGATGTCATTGTCACTTTATGTGAACACTCTTTTTGTAAAACCATTTCAAAATTGTACTTTCTTTTACTTGTCTCCAAGCATGTGCATTACATCCAGTTCTATAACACTCATTTGCTGTCAGTTTGTCCTTGCAAAATTTTCTTAACCACTTTGCTTTGATACATCATTTTAAATTTGTGATGAATCTCATATCACACTGCAGGAGATATGAAGTGGTATGCAGTGGCAGAAAGGTCAGTTTTATATTGTTCAATATTTTATCCAATCTAAAGGGGGTGAGTTACACAGTATAATGTCTGTTTTGCTACTCTGATTTCATCTGTCTCATATAATCATCCAATCCACACAATTATTGCCTGTCATCCATGAATTGTGGTTGGGAGTAAAATTTCACAATGGAAACAACAGGCTTGCTTGCTTTTCACATTTGTCCATTCCAGCCCTGTTGCAAGTTACATCACAGTTTCTCTATCGTTATTCTTGTTACCTCCAAAATGTTGTTTTGATATAAGTGCAAGTGATTCACCTGGAAGGAGATATAGTAAATCTAAGTATTGTTGTAATTGTAGATCTTTCAAGTTCATATTCCTTTAGAATTGTAGTCTCACGTTTCTTTGCTGTGGGCAGATCAGTGTCTTTTGTTTCTCTGTGACAGTACTTATAGCATTTTACTCCTTTTTCCTAGAGTGGAGTTAAACTTTTTCCTAAATCCAATACTAAATTGCATGCTTTCTTGTCCAAAATTAGCCCACACTGTAATGTAATTTAATGACTTGTACTCAATCACCAAGTTTTGTCACTTTTCAGTATGTAATTTTATAAGGGTACAAGTGTCAGGATACTTGATCTAGCTCTAGCATTAGTTTGATTAGTCAGGACACTAGGTTTAGCTTTATCAGTCAGAACACTAGGTCTAGCTATTTCAGTAGTTTGATTAGTTGGGACATTTGGTCTAGCTATATCAGTAGTTTGATTAGTCAAAATACTAGGTCTAGCTATATCAGTCAGGACACTAGGTTTATCTATATCAGTAGTTTGATTAGTCAGGACACTAGGTCTAGCTATATCAGTCAGGACACTAGGTCTAGCTATATCAATAGTTTGATCAGTCAGGACACTAGCACTAGCTATATCAGTAGTTTGATTAGTCAAAATTACTAGGTCTAGCTAGTGCAGGACACTAGGTTTATCTATATCATTAGTTTGTTTAGTCAGTACACTAGGTCTAGCTATATCAGTCAGGACACTAGGTCTAGCTATATCAATAGTTTGATCAGTCAGGACACTAGCACTAGCTATATCAGTAGTTTGATTAGTCAGGACACTAGGTCTAGCTATGTCAGTCAGGACACTAGGTCTAGCTATATCAATAGTTTGATTAGTCAGGACACTAGCACTAGCTATATCAGTAGTTTTATTAGTCAGGACACTAGGTCTAGCTATATCAGTCAGGACACTAGGTCTAGCTATATCAATATTTTGATTAGTCAGGACACTAGCACTAGCTATATCAGTAGTTTGATTAGTCAGGACACTAGGTCTAGCTATATCAGTCAGGACACTAGGTCTAGCTATATCAATAGTTTGATCAGTTATAACACTAGCACTAGCTATATCAGTAGTTTGATAAGTCAGGACACTAGAACTAGAACTAACCATATCAGTCAGGACACTTGGTCTAGTTATATCATTAGTTTGATTAGTCAGGACACAAGGTTTAGCTTTATCAGTCAGGACACTTGGTCTAGCTATATCAGACAGAACACTTGGTCTATCTCTATCAGTAGTTTGATTAGTCAGGACACTTGGTCTAGCTATATCAGTAGTTTTATTAGTCAGGACACTTGGTCTAGCTATATCAGTAGTTTGATTAATCAGGACACTTGGTCTAGCTATATCAGTAGTTTGATTAGTCAGGACACTTGGTCTAGCTATATCAGTCAGGACACATGGTCTAGTTATATCAATATTTTGATTAATACTTGTTCTTTTATCTCATTCATACACTGCATTATGAGAGGATTATCTTATTTTGCCAGGAAAAAGAAATGTGTGGATACTCTTTTGTATTTGTCAGACAAATCTTGATGTACATTGATTGATTTGGCTACCAAATATTAATTACTATTAAGTTTTCTACAAATAAATATTTAATGTATTTTTAGTGATATTTTTTTTCTTCATATTTGTACATTTTCAGTGAAAAAAATGTGATAAGAAACAGATTTCTTGACTTGATTAATTTTCATTGTCCAATATGTTAGTTATCATTTTCCGTTTTATATATTCAACCACAACAAGAGGGTGAATCTGCAGAGAATACTGCCATCTCTATATAAGGAATGTGTCAACCCTGACATGGTGCCCTTTACATTGCCCAGCATACTCCTGATAGCGGAACAGTCCACTGATAGGGAGTACAACTCAATTGTATTGCCTGGCCTTGTCCCACTGTTTCAGATGAAGGAACCCATTCAGGTATGTAAAGTGCACTAATTTAAAGCAAAAAAGAAAAAAAAAATTAATTATTTTATTTAATATATTTTGCTTTTGAAATTATTTATATTTTTATTCATTTTTTAAGAAGTTTTAAAAATAATTATTTATAAATTAATTTTAGAACATTTTCTGCATCTAAATTATTGCAGATTTCTTGCTTGCAAATCTACATTTTTTTTTTCCTTCAGATCCTGCTGATCTTCATGCAAAACATGAGCCTTTTGTTGAAGAAAACACCGCAAGCAGACATCAAGACACATGTGCTGCCCATGATCTTCAGAAGTTTGGAGGCTGATACACCACAGCTACAGGTACACAAACACCACAGCTAATGGTACACATACACCACAGCTACATACAAACAAAACACCATTGCTAATGGTACACATACACCACAGTTACAGGCACACAAACACTGCAGCTACAGGTACTCAAACACCACAGCTACAGGTACAAATACACCACAGCTACAGGCACACAAACACTGCAGCTACAGGTACACAAACACCACAGTTAATGGTACACATACACCACAGCTACAGGTACTCAAACACCACAGATAATAGTACACATACACCACAGCTACAAGTAAACAAACACCACAGCTAATGGTACACATACACCACAGCTACAGGTACACATACACCACAGCTAATGTTACACATACACCACAGGAACTGGCACACAAACACCACATCTACAGGTACACAAACACCACAGCTACAGGTACACATACACATACACCATAGCTACTGGTACACAAAAACTATAGTAACTGTATACATACACCACTGCTACTGGTACCACATACACCATAGCTACAGATACACATACACCACATCAACTGGTACACAAACATCACAGCTACATGTACACAAAGAAGCATACTTACAAAAAATGGTGTCTTAAGTTTTTGAGAGAGACCAGGACACAAAATGTTTGGATAAAGGTTTGAAAAATATGTGGAAATGGGAAAGGCTCAAGCAGAAAGTATATGGATATGTAATTGGTCAGTTTATAAGAAAACCAAATGCACAGAGAACTGGTATTTTGTGATCTTTGCAATTAAGATCTGAATTACTCTAGTCATGGTCGGAAGAGTTCATTTGGAGCAGCACCTCCATAAGCAGCTGCATACAGATAAATTGAATATCCAAAGCACAAATTACAGCCAATACGAGGAGGTACTTGAAAGGAAATTAAAATTCTGTTGAGAAGGAAAAGAAAAGATTGAACACTGAGCCAGTAAAGTCACTGGTAAAAAAAAAGCATTAGCTATCTTTGCCAATACTGCAAAAAGAGAAATACTGGCATATCAACAGGTTGTGTCTAGTGGAAAAAAAAACAAGTGAAATTTATGTGGTTATTTGTATCTAGTTGATGATTTTGCTTTGTTTTTTATACATTTTTTTCTGAAAAGAGAAAATTAATATGTGTGTGTCCTATGGATTTTTAGCATAGGCTGCTTTTTAAAAAAAATTCAGTCATGTTGCAATGATGTCTGCAGTGTGGCATTTTATAGTGATATCAAACATTGAGGCATTATGTGCAGACGTGTAGAAGAAACAGAGCAATTTCCTCATGTAAAGAAAATCTCATCTAAAGTAGATTCAATGTATGTCCCACCCAGTCACATTATCCTGACAGCAAGCTGACCAGTCCTAACACTAACCAGAAACTAATATTATATTTTGCTGAAAAATTGACAAGTTATTGTGCATGAGTTATTGTGTGAACACTGACATGCACATAAAATAACATCATCACTACTGGAGAACAAGTTGATGCAACAATGAATATTGTAAAATTCTTCAAGTATTATTGAAAGGTTTGGTAAGTTTGTTTTTTTTTTTCAAATGATTTTTGAATATGGAATGAAATAGAGGTGAAACAATACACACATGCTATGTATTGATACAATTCATGATACACAGCCTGCGATACAATACATGTCAATACACATATGAACTTGATGGTTATTCTAGCTTTGAATGGTAGTTGGTGCCCTTTTATGAATGTTGACATATTGGATGTATTTCCAGTTTGCAGATTACAGATAGAGATATTGTTATCATATATTTATGTGCAATTCTCATTGAAAACAAAAAACAAAACTACTTTCAAAACAGACTACCTGTTGTTTGTCAGTGGGTTTTACTTAGCACTTTAGGTCATTTAATGGTGGCTCCATTTAACTCACATTAGCCACTAAGACCTTTGTTTGACATGGCATTTTCTTACAAATTGTATGTCTCTTAAACTTGGAAGATATTATGTTTTCTTCAAAACAGAGGAAACAAAGCAATTTCCTCATGTAAAGAAAATCTTATCTAAAATAGATTCAAGGTATGAGAATGAGGATGAATACCAACAAAATTTATCACATTGTACTTCCTGCAGATGCAAAAGACTGCTGTGGCCTCAGGTACTTGTATTTGTTTGTGAAGAAGGAAAATGATTGACAACACCCAGTCCTATTCCATAATTTTTTAAAAACTTTTGTACACAAGTTGATCAACTTGACCAGTTTGAAATCTGCTATTGCTGTTTCTATGCTAATTTTATTTGTTCCATCAGCACCTTTATTCACCGGTTAAATATCTCTGCATAAAAAAAGAAATGCAAAATTTGTTCCACATGTACAGCTTAAGGAGAGATGTTGCCATGACTTTTTCTTGAGGGGGACTTCAGTCTTTGTCACAGAAATAATTGGAGAGTAGAAAAAAGGAGGGGGAGGATGAAACAGTCTTAGTTCAGTATTTACTTTACACTTCAATATTTGTCTCTCTTCCTGCTCCATTTTCTTTGAGCTATACTGAAATCAAAATCTTCTATAGATGTCATTTCTAGTTGTATAAGTTGTATAAGTATTAATCTGTTAATTATTTCTGAACATACTCTATTCCTTACCTGTGTATGAATATTACTCTGTGCTTCCTTCTGAACTGGCATATGCATGGATAGCTTTGAAGATGTTAGTAAACTTATCTTTGTGGTTATGTGCAGTTTTCCACTTATATATACTGTCTTTTGGATACATCTGCTCCAAAATGGGATTTTTCACTTACATAAACTTACTTTCTTGAATCAGTCACTCACTGACTTCCATGCCAGATATCTTGTATGTTCCATGATTAGGGATTTTAGACCATTGATGTCATAGGACTGCTTTTGCAAGAGGTTTTCATAAATATGGTTTTGTAGCATATGATCTGCAAGGGTAAACAGATTGATACAAAAATGAAAATTGCAACATTCTTTTATATTGTCTGCATTGTAATTACAACCTCCCATTTCTACATTTAATTCTGAAATACCACAGAGATTAACCATCATGCCCTCTGTTTTTGTCTATCGAAAGTGGTTATTAAATGATGAGTCAAGTTTTTCATAATACCTCTAGAATACGCTTGGAATGTATCATCAATGCTACAGGTACACATCACCACAGCTACAGGCACACAAACACCACATCTACAGGTACATCAATGCTGTATATGCTGCTGAGTTAAGATAATTAACATAGAATGGGGGAGGAAGATTAAAACCATATCACTTTGTGTTGCAAATGGTGAGCAGGTATTCTCGATAGACTTTTTCATTCTTACTAATAAAAATGAAATGCTTAGGATTGCAAATACTGTTTCAGATAAATTCTGTCTTTAAAGAATAACAAGGGAAACTAATAATAATTATTCATGACTGCAGAAGATTAAAATAAATATGGCAAATATTGTTTTGTATCAATTCTCAGTCTCTTGGCTCAATATGGTTATCATTACAGTAAAAGTATCAAATTGTTTCACCCATTGAATGAAGTAACAACTTTGTAATATATGGAGATATTAAGGTCCACAAGGAGTATTTTTGTATGAGTGTACAAAGCATCCTTGGCCAAGGGCCTTATGCCACAGGGTGCATCTCCTTGAGACCCATTGGGTTTTGGCCCACCCACCCCATCCCAACTTTTTTTAAGGTTTTTTTTTAATGGGGGACAAAAATCATATAAAGGTGATTAGTATTATCAGAATTTGATTTCTCTTTATAGAGAAACTAATATTGCATGGAACAACCACATACCTCCAGTCACTATATATATATATGGCTATACTATTCATTTTCAAAATGAGTTAAAATGAAACAATACTTGTAAAAGATAACATTTTATAATGAAGCTGAATAATTACTTAGCTGAGCTTTTTGATTACAAGGAATGTATGAGAAAAATATTGGACAAGGAGCTTTTTACATCACATAGTGCTAATTTTGCATTGGGTCTTTAAACTTATGGCAAACATGAATTCCAGGTAAACCGGTACACCACAGTAAATGTTAATCTGTGTATTGAAGATATTACTGAGAAATGAGAATGTCTTAACACAAATTAACAAACATCTATCTGTGCATGGAATCTCATTTCTAATTCATATAAAACTGACAGTGACAAAATAATTTTTCTTATACTCAAAACGCCAGTCACTGTCATGGCTGACACATTTACTGTCATGGCTGACGCAGTTACAGTTATTGCTGACATAGCCACTATCTTAACCGACTGCCCTTAAGATAATTCACAATAATAGGTTGTGCAAGTAGCAACAAAGATCAATTAGATTCATTAAAGAAAGGCCGATGTAAGCACATGTAATGTCATTGCCAGGATAATTTTCTCTAAATATATGAGACTCTTATTGTTTTAAAAGTTTGTCTTATTATCTTTGCATCAATGTTATATGAGCTACTGGTTTCATTGATCCATCCATCCAACCACCCACCCACTCCAGTTCATATATCTAATCTTGACCATCCACCACTCTTGATTGCCTGTTATTTTCATGCTTTTATGAAATTGGATGGATAATCTTTCATTAAGAATTTTTTTTAGTGCTACCAACTTTTCTGATCAAAATGTTAAGTAATTTTTATAAGGCATGGTTAAGCTACTAGAAGCATGTGTTAGGCTGATGTTAGTCCACTCATTTTATAGATTGCAGATCCTACAGGTCACATCCTCCCTATTTTGTGACTCTCACTTATGTTTGCACACTGGTTGACCTGGTTGACAAACTAAACACATTTATGAAATGCATAGGAAGTGAGAAGATAGGGATAAATTGAAATGTAGGGATTAAATTATTTTGAATATAATAGAATAAAATAAGTTTCTGTTAAAATGGAATTGTTTGCACATAATGTTATAAAAATGGTGAAATAAAATGTAATAGAAAATAATTATATCAATATATGATAGTCCTTTTAAAAATTATCCCCCACAGCAGTTTTTACCATTTGTTGTTGGTTCAACAGTAAAGGTCAGAGTAAAGAAAATATCATACTTGGTTTCAATGTATACATTATCATTGAAAGACGAAGCATGTCTTTACCACATCCTATTGTCCATCCAAAGATAAAGTAAATTTTTACACATCCTGCTTTTTTATGAAACCCTTGTGATAGGAACAGTGGTTGTGATCTTGAGTATGAGAAAAATTATTTTGTCACTGTCAGTTTTATATGAATTAGAAATGAGATTCCATGCACAGATAGATGTTTGTTAATTTGTGTTAAGACATTCTCATTTCTCAGTAATATCTTCAATACACAGATTAACATTTACTGTGGTGGACCAGTTTACCTGGAATTCATGTTTGCCATAGGTTTAAAGACCCAATGCAAAATTATCACTATGTGATGCAGAAAGTTTCTTGTCCAATATTTTTCTCATATATTCCTTGTAATCAAAAAGCTCAGCTAAGTAATTATTCAGCTTCATTATAAAATGTTATCTTTTACAAGTATTGTTTCATTTTAACTCATTTTGAAAATGAATAGTATAGCCATTTATATTGTTTTAGTTTATATGAGTATATACAGAATTCATTAGTTGTATCATCCTCTTACTGTTGTGGTGTTTGTTCAGAAGGAAAAGAGAAAGAGCCTAAAGTATTTAAGTAACAGTATTATTATTATGGGATTTAAGACTTACCCATGGTCATGGTCCATCTCAATTAATTATTTAGCAGTCATGATTCATATTAGTGAATAATTTACCATAGTCATGATCCATCTCTGAATAATTTGCCAGTCATTATCCATCTCAATGAATAATTTACCATAGTCATTATCAATCTCAGTGAATAATTTACCAGTCATGATCTAATTTACCAGTCACGATCCATCTCAATGAATAATTTACCACAGTCATTATCCATCTCAATGAATAATTTGCCAGTCACGATCCATCTCAATGAATAATTTACCAGTCATTATCCATCTCAATGAATAATTTGCCACAGTCATAATACATCTCAATGAATAATTTGCCAGTCACGATCCATCTCAATGAATAATTTACCAGTCATTATCCATCTCAGTGAATAATTTACCAGTCATTATCCATCTCAATGAATAATTTGCCACAGTCATAATCCATCTGAATGAATAATTTGCCAGTCACGATCCATCTCAATGAATAATTTACCAGTCATTATCCATCTCAATGAATAATTTACCAGTCACGATCCATCTCAATGAATAATTTACCACAGTCATAATCCATCTCAGTGAATAATTTACCAGTCATTATCCATAAATGAATAATTTACTACCATCATCATGATTCCATCTCAGTGAATAATTTACCAGTCATGATCTAATTTACCAGTCACAATCCATCTCAGTGAACAATTTACCAGTCATTGTCCATCTCAATGAATAATCAACATTAAGAATAGAAAAATATAAACATGTATGCTTCAAATTAAATGTACTAAACATTGTTGTTAAAATTTAAATCATGCCTGAAAGCACATTTAGGTTTATTCAGTTTTGATCTAAAGGAAAGGAAATTCTGTAAAATAATAAAATAAATGCTTGAAGCACAATTGCATATCAAACACTATGCACATTAATTATACCACTCCGGTGGCCTAGTGGTTAGATCATTTGCCTCAGATGAGGAAGGTCTTGGGTTTGAACCCTAGCTAAGTCATACCAAAAACTTATAAAAATGATACTTGCAGCTGCCTTGCTTGATGCTCAGCATTAGAGAGGTTAGTGTTAGGACTGGTCAGCCTGGTGTTAGAATAATGTGACTCGATTGGACATGATGCTACATGTTTTTAGCATGATACACCAGTGCTAGACATGTTATTATGTTTTTTTGAATTGTTTAAAATCATGTGTGAAATGTTTAATAATGGAAACACATGCCTTACATTTAAGCAGTAGGCTGTTAATGATACTCTACATTACATGGGTGCTTTTACATGGCCAGTCTGCAGCCACACTTGGATTTCACCAACAGACCTTAAGTACAGAAATAAACTTCACAGTTTGATTTGTCAAAATTTCAGTCTTGACATAAGTCGGACCAGTCAAATGTCCCAGGTCAAGACTTAAAAGTTAAGACCAGGCCAACTGAAACTGAATCTAGACTGAAATTTAAGTTTTGAATTATGTGATCTTAGTGAAATTTAATTTTGATTTATAATTGATTCAGTCAGATGTATTACATCTAGATTTATTTTAAGACTTGTACTGGTGAAATTGAAGCTTATACTTAAACATAAGAATGGAATCTAGCAATCAGATTGGCTGAAATTTAATTATGCTTTAAAATTCACCAATAATCTTGCATCAAGATTTAACCTAAAACTTGTGTTGATGAATTTGAGACCTGTACTTAAAAGAATGGAATGCAGCAGTCTGATTGGCTGAAATCTGTCTGACAAATGTCCTAAGTCTGGATGTACATTTGATTTATTTGGATGAAATTTAAGACTTATTTTAATAATGCCTCAAATTGTATTTCTGGTGACAGGGTCCATGCTGTACACAAATATCTGGGCAAAATGACTTCTCTCACCCACCTGAATAGGGCAAAGTGGGCGGCAAATAGGTAAAAGTAATTGTTGAGTAGTGAAAAGTTTTAATTACTTTAAACATCTTTTTTTACTGAAGCTTGGAGCCAACGAGTGTAGAAAAAGAGAGAAATACTCATTAAACTGTATGAAAATAAAACAATTATTAGCTTGATTTAATAAAAACATTGGATTTTAAATGGCTTTAGTTTTACAAAAGATGATAACCTTATAAATAGGTGACTATCAATAATAAATTATAGATATTGACAGAGGTAGAAGTTTTATATTCTACATTTATAGGCTGAGGATGATGTATTTAATAAACATATTTATCTTTATTACAAGTCAGCTAAGAAATATTCTACAGAGTAAAACTTTTCTCATGATCAGGCTACAAATAAATGGAATTTCACTTTGAATTTATGGATGGAATCTTGTAGAATGAGGAGTCAGTGCAGAGATAAACAGTCAATAAATTTATGGATAAATAGGATCAAAAACATCAGGAGATGAGATGTATGAAGGTTGATGAGACAGGGAATGAATAACTGAGTATAATATTCTTCAAAAAAAGAGTTGTTTTCTTAATCATCACTTTATCAGTATTCCATAAAATAAATTAGCCTTGTTAATTGTGAACATGTGGCTTGTGTTGAAAGTTATGTCATTTATGTTTTTCCTACTAGATTACATCATCTTGAAACCAACTCCAAGCAGTTTACTAAAGATAACTAGATATTCAAATCAAGATGTAATAATTATAAGAATAGGAGAATGGCAGGATTCCCACTTTTTTGTGAGGGACATTGTGATACCCATCATCTGTCAGCCTGTATTTAACCACATCAAGAAACATAGGGTGAAAATTCACCAAGATTTGTACACTGGTTACCCATATGGTAACCATATTGCAGAGTGGTATAAGTTTTGGACCATAACATTATGTTTTCTGGGATTGGGTCAGAGGTCAAGTATGCAAATATTGCATTTGCATCAAATTTTGTTTGTTTAATACTTCTTTGCCAAACTTTGTTACATACATGCATTTGTTGAAGAAGATCTCATTGTACTATATTTTACAGATTTTGGTTTACCATCACAGGGTATGTTCAGGAAGGAAGTCAGCAGCCATATAGCAAAAACCCTTGGGGTTTGCCATGGTGAGCTATTTAATAGCTGTTTATGTTAGTTCTCATGGTTGAAAAGCTTGAATTCACTACTTTTGTTATTGGTGTTAAAATGTTTCTATGTTATGGCATGTTGTATTTAGTCATGGTGCTTTGCTTTCTTTCTAGGAAATGTGTCTGAAAATCATACCCACATTTGCTGACCTGATCGACTACACAGCACTGAAGAATTCAATTGTGCCACGAATCAAGAAGCTTTGCCTATCCACACCAGTTCTAGGTGTCAGTAAAATCTGTAACACTAATATATCTGTCTTTTATTGGACAATGTTTGGTTTTATTAACTAGTCAGATGAGAAGAAAGAATCTTTGAGATTTTACATTTTGTGACAATTAGATGTCAAAATTTTCAATAGAGTAAGAGAATTCAAAGTTATATCTATTTGATTGATATATGGGAATTTAAAAAAGGAGATTCACGTTTGCTAGGTATCTGGTTTAAAGCACATATGAGCTATGATTGCAGCTACTAAATAATATCTCAATGAGTTTTTAAAGCTCTTTACTATTTCTCCTAGTGGACATTAAATTTCATGATTCATATTTGTAATTATTTTTTGGTTTTCATTTCTCAAATTAGAAGAAACTGTTACTGGGTCAGATGGCAGAAGGTTGTATGGGTATTCAATCTTAATTTGATAACCCCTGGCAAGGAAATATTTCCTAGTATATTTAGTGCTTCTTGGCAAAGACCAAAAGAGATTATGCAATGACCTTTTGTTTGTCATCTGTCCATCCATTGTTTAACACAAGTTGGTTATCACTACTTCAGAACTTCAGGGAAGATTGCCATGAAAATTTACATGGTGGCCATCTTGAAGATCTTTTGTATTCACTAATTCTACAAAATGGATAGTCTTATAGACATGGGAGTTGTCTTTAAAAGGTATCATATGATATCTAGTTGGTACTAAATGAAAAATATGCTTTACTGACATCTAGTATGTCTGTCATGGTGGTCCTGTTGATAATCTTGTTAATGGGAGTCCTTTTTAATAGTTGGTGACATCAACATTTAGTTTTCACTGAACGATATCATATGATATCAAGTTGGTACTAAATATAAATGGTGCAGATCTGACATCCAGCATGGCAGTCATGGCAGTAAGCTTGAAACTATTGGTATCACTTCTCTTACATGAATGGTGGCTTTGACATGTGAGTTTTCACTAAACACTTCTTATAGTGTCTTATTAGTTCTACTGAAAATGGTACAGATCTCACCATGAATATACCTATGCTTTTATGAGAAAGTTTGAAAGCTACCAGTGATTCAGAAACAGTTGGGAACCTATGCAACACCATGTCAGATATTGTAATCTAACTCTTAAATTATTTTGAGTTCATTGATTGCTAGAGGGTACATAAATCTCACACTGATGAGACATGATCAGTTGAACTAATGTGTCTACTAGAATGTTACAGGGGTAATGAAACTGGTCAGGGATTGGGGGTAACTAGACCACCTCAGCAGATGGATTGAATGAAATCTCACACTGATGAGACATGATCAGTTGAACTAATGTGTCTCCTAGAACGTTACAGGGGTAATGAAACTGGTCAGGGATTGGGGATTGGGGGTAACTAGACCACCTCAGCAGATGGATTGAATGAAATCTCACACTGATGAGACATGATCAGTTGAACTAATGTGTCTACTAGAACGTTACAGGGGTAATGAAACTGGTCAGGGATTGGGGATTGGGGGTAACTAGACCACCTCAGCAGATGGATTGAATGCATCCACTAACATTTAGATATTGGCTTGTGAACAAGATAATGCAGTCGAATGTGAATTGATTTTTATCAAACCCAGTTGAGAGATAAGCCAAAGAAAATACTGAATGATGCCAATTTTAAAAAGTTGTGTTTTCCCTAAAAAATATTATTTATAGATTTAACCAAACTCTGAGTATTTCATGATATTGTTAGAGAAAATTTCAATGATCATCTGTCCAAAGTTCAAGGTAAAAGGTGATTGTGAATATTGTTTTTGGTACTGTACTTAAGGAATCTTGTGGTCATGTTAACTCCGAAATGTCAGAAAATATTTTTGATACTAATTTGGTGTGTTTGAAGTTTCTCAAGATAGTCAATGATGGTTTAATAATCAGCACTTGAATGAATACAAGGATCAAAGAAATGGACTTGGATTCTTGGAAACTTGGCCAGTAGATTAGCATTCCATTTGAGTGACTCTTGTAAGATCCATCTTGGGCGTAGAAAGTGATCAATGATAGCATGTGGAGTCTTCTTTGTCCAGGCAATTTTAATTTAACATCTCAATCTTAAGTGTTTTTGAAGATTGTTGTCAACTCTATTGCAAGGATTTAAGACACAGAGTGACTGATACAGTTTGAATATTAGTATGATTATGAAAAAAATGATAATATCAGCTGCCTTTATACATTAGAAAAGAAAATAAAATGTTATATTACAATTGGCCTTGACCTTTGCAGGTTCGGGTGAACAGCTTGCTGTGTCTGGGTAAGCTGTTAGAACACATGGATAAGTGGTTTGTATTGGATGAGGTTATTCCACTGCTGTTCCAGATACAATCACGTGAACCTGCTGTTCTCATGAGCATTCTAGGTGAGGAGCTGTTTAATTTGCTATGTTCTTGCTTTTGGTCCTTTGTTTCCATACCTTCCTACCTTACTTAACTTTTAGTCAGCACATAATAGCCATTATTACGCTGACATGCCAATAAACACTTGTACATCTACCTCAATTTCCCATGCAGTTAAAGGATGGGTCATTTAATCATCCCTTGTCATGTCTGAAAGTAGCACATAAGACTTCATTGAGGGAGTGCCATCACTGGTCATCTGCCGTCCTATGGAGGAATGGTGTTCCATATTAGGCTATGTTCCTTTATCACTTTCTCTGCATTCCTTTTCTCTTGATGGTGACTTCACCTTTGTATTCTACACTGAGTTAAGTGGAGTGCTTTTCGAGGCAATTTGGTGACTTCCTGCTTAAATAATGTCAGCCCTTTTAATCTCTGCACATTAAATTTCAGTTTTGAAATAAAAAAATTTCTAACTTGTTCTCATCATCCCTTTTCAGTTTGTCAAAATCACAACATGCACTGCTTTAAACATCAATTTTCTACATACAATTTTCTATATTCATCTAAATCAGTATCCACATCACTGCCATCAATTGCTTCAGTGCTCTCTCTACTAAGCTGATCTCTGCATGTAAAACCTTCATTTGAAATCAAATAGTCAAATAACAAATTACCATCAACACTGGTCATTTTGAAGAAACAAAGTTAACAATCCCCACAGCCAAACATTTCAGCTTTCACACAAAACTGTATACTTTCAACTAATTCCATAAGCACTGCTATCACTTGCCTCCTCTCTACTGATTGAAATTTTTCTCTCTCTTTAAAACTTTTTTAAAACAAATTAAAATCATGCTATCACTAATATCATGCTGCTACCTATATTTCTTTCTTTTCAAAAGATAACACAATAAATGACTTGCTACACAGTTAAATGCATGCTTTTTGCAGTGGTAGATGGATCCTATCCTGCCCTATAATGTTTGTGTTCTGTTTGTTCATAGAGGACTTTAGACAATATACAATAAAAAAAATGAGACTTTATTTTCAAATTAAAATGATAAAATAAAGCATTTAAGATAAATTTAAAATGCATTTTTAATGTATAAATATTTGAGTGTCTGTAGTTTTGTCACTTTGATTTTGAAACCTTGTTGATATAGAATTATCAACAGCATCAGTTAAGATATAGCTTGTATAGTAAAATTATGAATGTCCCTTTAAACTGCCTGTAAGATGACTCTAACGGAATTAACTCTGCTTAGAGACTGTTGTGTACATATGTTAGTGTTATGTGCTTTCTTGGACACACAATTCCTTCAAATGAACTTTTACAACACATATGTCATCCTCTTGTGGTCTTATTGGATATATTTTAATATCAACATTTTCATTTGTATTTTTCACTGTTGGATATTCATATGCTATATATAAAGGCCATACTTGTTTGAGACATTACTCACACTGTTTTGAATAGGAGAAATACAAATTACTTTTTCTGTGCTGATATCATTCTAGCACTGTTTCACTAATTGTACTCTTATGTGTGGATCAACCAAGCCTAGATTTACTTTAATTGGGATCATCCCAGAAAACACTTTTATGCTTGGATCAGTTTAGCATATAGCACACTGAATCTGGGATCAGCTCAGAATACACTTGAATGCTGGTATCAGCCTGGCATACATTCTACTTAAGTTGGAATCAGCTCAGAATATCCTAGAAGGCTAGGATCAGTCTAATATAATCTTCTTAAGCTGGCATCAGCCAGAATTGACTTAAATACTGGGATCAGCCTAGCACAGTTTACACTTGATCTGGGATCAGCCCAGAATATACTGTATTGCTGGAACCAGCTTAGCACAGATTGGGAATCATCATTAATCTTGTACAGGGTTCCACTCATAATATAGCCCATAACTAGTCCCCATGGTGAGAGAGCCAAGTATTTTATTTAAGTATTGGTTTTATTGTATATATTTGCATTATGACATGGTTAAATATTGGTAAAAATGAACATTGATATGTATTGAATTGATATAAACTTTCTTTCCTTATATTGCTTGTAATTAAACCTTCATGCAGTTCTGTAGTTTGTTGTGCATAAAGAAAATTCACGAAATCATTTTTAACTTCCTCTATGTCATTACAATTCTTTTTTTTTGACATGAATGAATGGTAAATTGTGACGGGATGATTCCCTGACTGTTGTAAAATACTTCCTTGCAAATTCATCAGACCATACAAGATTGATGCAGGCTGACAAAAATATGCATGAATTAGATCAAATTATGTGACAGTTTATATATCTTTGCAGTGTTTGAGGTTTGCTTGATGATCATCTCTCCATACCTTATGATCATCTCTCTATAACTTCTGATCATCTCTCCATACCTTGATGATCATTTCTCCTTACCTTGATAATCTCTTCATACCTTGATGATCATCTCTCCAGACCTTGATGATCATCTCTCCATATCTTGATGATCATCTCTCCATACCTTGATGATCTCTTCATACCTTGATGATCATCTCTCCATACCTTGATGATCATTTCTCCTTACCTTGATAATCTCTTCATACCTTGATGATCATCTCTCCAGACCTTGATGATCATCTCTCCATATCTTGATGATCATCTCTCCATACCTTGATGATGATCTCTCCATACCTTGATGATCTCTTCATACCTTGATGATCATCTCTCCATATCTTGATGATCATCTCTCCATACCTTGATGATGATCTCTCCATACCTTGATGATCTCTTCATACCTTGATGATCATCTCTCCATACCTTGAAGATCATCTCTCAATACCATGATGATCATCTCTCAATATATTGATGATCGCTTCCATACATTGTGACTTTACAGAGGTACCTTTTTGGTTTGGTGTCTATGGTACAGCTAATCATATCTGTTACTTAGTCCTGAGGCAGTGGGACTATAGTGGACTTGTCTATGGGCACAACATGGTAGCCATCAAGGGCTGATATGATGTCAAGATTCGAAATCACACTCTTTTGGGAAATGAGTCCTGCACACTAACAACTGAGCCACTGCAGCTTCTGTTAGCTGCCTTTTATATTATGAAGGATGGTTCATATGGCTTATTCCACATACTCAAACCTGCTGGGCGATACTTTATTTCTGGAAAATTTAAATATTTAATACTAATGTTATTGACTATTAGCCAAATATAGTTAAATTTTGTTTATTCAGGTACCAATTTTCTGTTTTATTTGCTTATATGGACTAGACTGTATCCCACTAAATTTGATGTATAATGATGTTCCTGTATTTATAATTAATATAAATTTGCCTGTCATGATGCCAGTATAGAAAAGAGTTAAAGAAATTAGAAATTGACATTAAAATATGGGGGCCCTGAGTGGCCGAGTGGTCTAAAGCACTGTCTGTTATGAATCACTGCCATCTCACCTCTGTATGGGTTCGAGTCTGGGATTCGGCAAATGTGGATATGTGAGAAATTTTGCCAGTAGCTTCTCGTGGGTCGGTGGTTCTTTCCAGTGATTTCCCGTTTTTTTTCCTCTACCATTAATACTAGCCACCATATATAGCCTATCTTGTGCTGAAAAATGGCGTTAAGCCCAACAACAACAAAACATTAAAATATCATACAGTTATAATTACAAAGTAATTATGAAAGAAAGTTACTTCTTACACCAGATTGTGGTTAAGCAAGTTCTACTGTGTCATTATGTTATTTGACAGACACAAATCTCAAGCTAATCAAGCACTTCCAAGATTCATATTACTCCAATGAAGAGCGCTCCAAGTCTATTAATATAACAATAGTGACTTCACATGTGACATAAGACTCATTTAATCTAGATGATTCCTTCCACAGTTCTACTTTATAATCAACTGGTTTTCTGGATTAAATCGTTTTTTTCCAATGGTTACGGATAATCAACATTTTACTTTAGCTGATTGCAGAGAATTTTATATTATAAACATGTTGAATATATTTGTACTATAAATATCCACACTGCTTTTTATTATTTAAATTTACTAAAGAACACTTACAAATGAGATGCTTGTATTATTATATGAAGTTAACATTATGAGAATTCATCATTATTTCAGGCATGTTGAAGGTGACCATGTCCCATGCTAAGCTTGGCATTACCAAAGAAATCATGGCCACTAAAGTGCTGCCCTTCATCATTCCAGTTGCCATTGATCATAACCTCAACTTGTCGCAGGTTGGTGAGTTTCTCATTATGACACTTGGCAATCTCCCATTGATCATAACCTCAACTTGTCTCGGGTTGCATTTCTCATTATTACACTAGACAACTTCCCAATGATCATAACCTCAACTTGTCTCATTTTGTGTTTCTGATAATGACAATGTACAGTGTCTATTTATCCTCACTGAATGCTAGCAGTTTAATTTGATGGTACATCTTAATTAATTCTTTACATGACTCTTTTAAATGCAAGACAGTATTAATGCTTTTTTCCCATGCACATAATCATTGATCATATTTGCATCTTGTTCTGTTTGCACTCATTATAAATTTAATAAGCAAGATATGAAAACCACACATGAAACTTACTTTTTTCTTTTTAACTTAAGTTTGGTACAGAACAGGAAATTATGGAAAATGATTGCATTTTATTTCAGTTTAATGCATACATGAGTGTAATCAAGGAGATGATAGAGAGAGTGGAGACGGATCATAGGAGCAAGCTGGAACAGTTGGATCAAATGAAACAGGAACAAAAGTAATTTTTTAATTTTTTGAGTGTCTCTCTCTGTCTGTGCTATTTTCCTAGCAACTGATATATGATTGACCCATGTATTGTCTCCATAATCAGCACATTGCAGGATATAGATGTCATTTTTCTTAAAGCAAACATAATTGTTGTAGGTAAATCGAAATTTGTGGTCGATAATGTTTTGCCACTACTTGCGCCTCTGATATTTCAATAAATTAACTAATTTAACCACAGATACTGTTATTACTATAACAAACACTATAACAAACCATCATCATCATTCTTTTTGTAAGTCTTGACGAAAGGGAAATAGCTGTAGCAAATTATATTAACAAAATACTGCTCATTGCTATTAGATGTGAAAATGTCAGATGACATGTAAACCGAATAACATGGTGGGAGATGTGATTTGTCTCTCGTTCAGAAAAAAGTATGCATCAGTTTCTTTATTGATTGCTTTTAGAAAATATCATTGTCTAAATAATTAAGTATAATTTATTCAGTTTTGGGATCTATAGACATACCGAGATAAAATTAAATTTAGTCAATAATGCTTTGCAAAAACTTGCACTTCTGTTATTTTATTAAATTGATTCATTTAATCACAAATACTGGTACTATTATTACTATAACAAACGTGATTTACCACCATCATCATCATCATCGCTAGTCCAAATTATTATCAATGATATTTCTCATTAAGTCCCCACCTCAAGACATCTGAGACATATATTAATCACCATTGCTATATGTCCATCTCTCCATCTGTTTGTCCATTCTCACTTCTGGTACCTAAGTTTGCATCCCTTTCACATATTTGAATGCTATTTTGTAGATGGTGGTGCCTATTACACGCAGATGTACCTTTTAAAGGTTGCATCATTTCAGGTCTAAATTTAACCATTAAATAGCTTCAGTTGTCATTATTATCATAAACCTTCTAATCCCTTCTTTTTATATTGGTGATCAGGAGTCTGGAGATAACGAAGGTCGTGGGGCAGCAGGATGATAGTGTGCTGATTAAGGACATTGTACCAGATCAGCCACAGACCATGGTATTTTAAAACTAATCATTTTATGAAGATTGTGCAGTTGTTCTTTCTTGAAAAACTTCCTTTTCTGCCAAGAAAGTATTGTCTTTTAAGGCGGGTAGTCTCATAATAGGTCACACCACTATATAATCAGTAAATCTGTGCATTGAGAATATGGTCTTTCAAGACAGTTGATCTCATATAGCATTTTTTTTAAAAACAGGTTTTACTGTACCCAAAAATTATTTAAAACCCTATTTTAGTGACTTGGATGCTGGTGTGTTGTTTGAATTTATGTTGTAGTGGAACACTGAAAACTCAGAAAAATTTCACTATCAATTTGTTGCAGCAAAGAAAATGGACACACATGTATCAGCGGTGGCAAAAATAAAATCAATAATGCATTACATTCTGTATTAAAAGCTATGAAAGTTAGATAACTTCTACATCATTTGCTTTATTCAACTGAAAATATTTTATATATCTCATGTTTGTAAAAATGTTTCTTGACATGCTGGTCAATCTTGCCTTTTATGTGAACAAAAAGTTTTTTTTTTTTCATAAACCTGTTCATAGCAAAAAAAACTTCATTCCATGGAGTCCTTGACATTGCAGATGCCTCTGTAATTGTTCTGTATTTATGTATCTTAAAATGTCCATCTGTCTGAATAAAGAAATCTGTTAGATAATGAAAAATTAGTCTTACAAGAAATTATGGCAATTGTTATATGTTTGCAAATACCGGATTTTTCTAGCATATCGTTAGTAAGATACCAAGCTTTTGTCACATGTCAAAAGATATTTTATTTAAACTTCATCCTAATTTTATTTTCAACTTTGCAGTAAGTGGGATCAGTAAGTGATGAATTTTGTTAAATTTTCCTATTTTGTTTCTCTATTATAGTAAGTATATTTTAATGAAAATAATGAAAATATTAAGAAATTACTGTTTTCACTAAATTTTGCATCATAAGGGCCAGTTTTAATTCTTTGATACTGTGTATTAGTGAAAAGTTAGCATTCCTATTATTTTCAAAGAGGATCATCCTTCATATGAAGAAACACACTGCCAATAGATACTTTTCTTGCAGATGGACCAGTTCCTGTCTGGTTATGGCATTAGCAATGTGTTGAAAAGGACTGGAGATGGAAGTGGGGACAGATCTGATTCAAGATTGACAGCTTTAAGTGGGATAGTTCCCAATGGCACAACACCCCAAGAGCAGAAAACCACTAAGGTAAGGAAGTATATTTCTGTGGCACCATTATTTTGACAGACATTGGACAACAATAGTAACTAAAGGCAACTCTTGTAATATATCAACATTATTCTAAAGTCTTGTTAATTAGAGCAGGAATTGGGGTAAATTTGATAAGCTTATTAAAGTGGTCAATCACAATGACTCTAAATGAAGATGGAAAAGTGTAACTTTATGGCAACTGTGTCTTGTTTATCCTGCAACAAAGCTGTGATGGGCAGATGGGTATTTTGATTGAGGAGACAGAAAGAAAGAAACAGACATATAAATGGAAAGATTTTCAGAGGTAACGAAATCAGAGAGGACAAAATGAGAAAGCATTGAGACAGAAAGAAAAAGGACAAATGGACATATCAAACACATTGATAAATTGTAATTTTAGTTTTTGTACAAAAGAAAACAGTTTAAACTTGGGAGAGATATTCTGATGACCTTTTACAATAAGTGAAAACAGAATTAGTTATTCAGACTGTACTGGTAATCAAGGTTAATTTTAAAAATTTTTATTTGTGTTACACACATAATGGGAATCATGGACAAACTTTCATATACAAATTATTATATTTGGTTGACACACACTATGAATCATGGACAAAGTTTGATGTACAATTTATTCTTCATGCTTGACTCACATTATGTCTTTAAAATTACATACACAGGCCTGACTTACAAATATTTATTTAGGATCAAGCTGTCTGGTATAACCGGTACTGGTAAAAACATGACCAAATTTGAAGAAGAGTTTGTTATTCTTGAGACAAAAGATAAAAGGTAAAGATGTTGCAAAAAACTTCCAAACTGCCATACTGCACAAAGCCAGAAATGTATATATCATTTTTAAAAAGTAAAAATATGTTAGGTCAAATGCATCACAGCAGGCATTCTGTGGCAAAGACCTCCAGTCAAATGCATCACAGCAGGCATTCTATGGCAAAGACCTCCAGTCAAATGCATCACAGCAGGCATTCTATGGCAAAGACCTCCAGTCAAATGCATCACAGCAGGCATTCTATGGCAAAGACCTCCAGTCAAATGCATCACACAGGCATTCTGTGGCAAAGACCTCCAGTCAAATGCATCACAGCAGGCATTCTGTGGCAAAAACCTCCAGTCAAATGCATCACAGCAGGCATTCTGTGGGAAAGACCTCCAGTCAAATGCATCACAGCAGGCATTCTATGGCAAAGACCTCCAGTCAAATGCATCACACAGGCATTCTGTGGCAAAAACCTCCAGTCAAATGCATCACAGCAGGCATTCTTTGACAAAGACCTCCAGTCAAATGCATCACAGCAGGCATTCTATGGCAAAGACCTCCAGTCAAATGCATCACAGCAGGCATTCTGTGGCAAAAACCTCCAGTCAAATGCATCACAGCAGGCATTCTGTGGCAAAAACCTCCAGTCAAATGCATCACAGCAGGCATTCTTTGACAAAGACCACCAGTCAAATGCATCACAGCAGGCATTCTATGGCAAAGACCTCCAGTCAAATGCATCACAGCAGGCATTCTGTGGCAAAAACCTCCAGTCAAATGCATCACACAGGCATTCTTTGACAAAGACCTCCAGTCAAATGCATCACAGCAGGCATTCTATGGCAAAGACCTCCAGTCAAATGCATCACAGCAGGCATTCTGTGGCAAAAACCTCCAGTCAAATGCATCACACAGGCATTCTTTGACAAAGACCTCCAGTCAAATGCATCACAGCAGGCATTCTATGGCAAAAACCTCCAGTCAAATGCATCACAGCAGGCATTCTATGGCAAAAACCTCCAGTCAAATGCATCACAGCAGGCATTCTATGGCAAAGACCTCCAGTCAAATGCATCACAGCAGACATTTTATGACAAATAGGTTGCCTCCAGTAATCACCTCTTATGAATTTAACTATAAAATACAATTGTATAAGGAATCTATGCTAAAACAATGTAATCTGACACTATCACAATTGTAGTAAGTGATAATAGGTGATACTACTAAAAATAGGCATATTATCATTAAATTTTAAAGATATCCATTTTTATAAAATCAATGCTTACCCTGTAGCTCTTGATAATGTGATTATGACATTATGATGTCATAGATACCACTTATATTCTGAATGTATCATAACACCATGTCATAGATACTGCCTGTTATGGTATATATCATAGTACTTTATAGATACTGCTTGTTATGGCATTTGTCATATTACTTTATAGATACTGCTTGTTAGGGCATTTATCATAGCACTTTATGGATACTGCTTTTTATAGCATGTATCATAGTACTTTATAGATACTGCTTGTTATGGCATTTATCATAGTAATTTATAGATACTACTTGTTATGGCACTTATCATATTACTTTATAGATACTGCTTGTTAGGGCATTTATCATAGCACTTTATGGATACTGCTTGTTATGGCATTTATCATAGCACTTTATGGATACTGCTTTTTATAGCATGTATCATAGTACTTTATAGATACTGCTTGTTAGGGCATTTATCATAGCACTTTATGGATACTGCTTGTTAGGGCATTTATCATAGCACTTTATGGATACTGCTTGTTATAGCAGGTATCATAATACTTTTTAGATACTGCTTGTTATGGCATGTATCTTAGCATTTTATAGATACTGCTTGTTATGGCATTTATCATAGTATTTTAAAGATACTGCTTGTTAGGGCATTTATCATAACACTTTATAGATACTATTTGTTAATGCATATATCATAGTACTTTATAGATAGTGCTTGTTATGGCATATATCATAGTACTTTATAGATACTGCTTGTTAGGGCATTTATCATAGTACTTTATAGATACTGCTTGATAGGGCATATATCATAGTACTTTATATATACTACTTGTTATGGCAGGTATCATAGTACTTTATAGATACTACTTGTTATGGCATGTATCATAGTACTTTATAGATACTACTTGTTATGGCATGTATCATAGCACTTTATTGATACTGTTTGTTATCACAGGTATCATAACACTTTATAGATACTACTTGTTAATGCATTTATCATAGTACTTTATAGATACTTCTTGTTATGGCATATATCATAGTACTTTATAGATACTGCTTGTTATGGCATGTATCATAGCACTTTATAGATACTGCTTGTTATGGCATGTATCATAGCACTTTATAGATACTACTTGTTAGGGCATTTATCATAGTACTTTATAGATACTACTTGTTTTGGCATGTATCATAGCACTTTATAGATACTACTTGTTATGGCATGTATCATAGCACTTTATAGATACTGCTTGTTGTGGCATGTATCATAGCACTTTATAGATACTACTTGTTAGGGCATTTATCATAGTACTTTATAGATGCTACTTGTTTTGGCATGTATCATAGCACTTTATAGATACTACTTGTTATGGCATGTATCATAGCACATTATAGATACTGCTTGTTATAGCATGTATCATAGTACTTTATAGATACTGCTTGTTATGGCATTTGTCATAGTACTTTATAGATACTACTTGTTATGGCATGTATCATAGCACTTTATAGATAGTGCTTGTTATGACATGTATCATAGCACTTTATAGATACTGCTTGTTAGGGCATTTATCATAGTACTTTATAGATACTACTTGTTTTGGCATGTATCATAGCACTTTATAGATACTGCTTGTTATAGCATGTATCATAGTACTTTATAGATACTGCTTGTTATGGCATTTGTCATAGTACTTTATAGATACTACTTGTTATGGCATGTGTCATAGTACTTTATAGATACTACTTGTTATGGCATGTGTCATAGTACTTTATAGATACTACTTGTTATGGCATGTGTCATAGTACTTTATAGATACTACTTGTTATGGCATGTATCATAGTACTTTATCGATACTGCTTGTTAAGGCATGTATCATAGCACTTTATAGATACTGCTTGTTATAGCATGTATCATAGTACTTTATAGATACTGCTTGTTATGGCATTTGTCATAGTACTTTATAGATACTACTTGTTATGGCATGTGTCATAGTACTTTATAGATACTACTTGTTATGGCATTTGTCATAGTACTTTATAGATACTGCTTGTTATGACATGTATCATAGTACTTTATAGATACTACTTGTTATGGCATTTGTCATAGTACTTTATAGATACTACTTGTTATGGCATGTATCATAGTACTTTATAGATACTGCTTGTTATGGCATTTGTCATAGTACTTTATAGATACTACTTGTTATGGCATTTGTCATAGTACTTTATAGATACTACTTGTTATGGCATTTGTCATAGTACTTTATAGATACTGCTTGTTATGACATGTATCATAGTACTTTATAGATACTACTTGTTATGGCATTTGTCATAGTACTTTATAGATACTGCTTGTTATGGCATGTATCATAGTACTTTATAGATACTGCTTGTTATGGCATGTATCATAGTACTTTATAGATACTGCTTGTTATGGCATGTATCATAGCACTTTATAGATACTACTTGTTATGACATGTATCATAGTACTTTATAGATACTGCTTGTTATGATATGTATCATAGTACTTTATAGATACTACTTGTTATGGCATGTATCATAGTACTTTATAGATACTGCTTGTTATGGCATGTGTCATAGTACTTTATAGATACTACTTGTTATGGCATGTATCATAGTACTTTATAGATGCTGCTTGTTATGGCATTTGTCATAGTACTTTATAGATACTACTTGTTATGGCATGTATCATAGTACTTTATAGATACTGCTTGTTATGGCATGTATCATAGTACTTTATAGATACTGCTTGTTATGACATGTATCATAGTACTTTATAGATACTACTTGTTATGACATGTATCATAGTACTTTATAGATACTGCTTGTTATGGCATGTATCATAGTACTTTATAGATACTGCTTGTTATGGCATGTATCATAGCACTTTATAGATACTACTTGTTATGGCATTTGTCATAGTACTTTATAGATACTGCTTGTTATGGCATGTATCATAGTACTTTATAGATACTACTTGTTATGACATGTATCATAGTACTTTATAGATACTACTTGTTATGACATGTATCATAGTACTTTATAGATACTGCTTGTTATGACATGTATCATAGCACCATGTCTTAAATACTGCTTGTTATTAGCTTAGCTCTATAATGTCATTGATGCCACTTATTCAATGTATGATAGCATCATGTCATAGAGAGCACCTGTTACTTCAATGTAAAATGGCACTTTGACATGCAAAATGATGTGATTGCAACTTCTGCATGTTATAAAATAATAAAACAATGTGTACATTTTATACAGTTAAATAATCATATTAATAGTTTAATGATGTACATCCAGATATAAATCATTCATGCTGGCTTTGTTTTGTGAAAAAAACAGGGTGATGTCAAATAATAATGTAGTTGCTGGAAAAACAATCACTAGGACACCCTCTTTGTGCAATTCAAAAGCTGTCATTGATCCTCAAGCTATACCAATTTAAAAATCACCAGTAAACCATTCTCTTTGTGCATTTTAGAAGAAGAATCATTGCTACTTAAGCTATACAGATTTATGAATTTTTAAATACTCATTATTATTTTATGGACAGTTATTGATGGGTAATTTTTCCCATTATGTCTGTTTTATGGACAATAAGTGACATTTATTTTTCCCATATATGTCCATTTTTGGACAATAGTGATGGATAATTTTTCTCATATTTGTCTGTTTTTTGGACAATTAGTGACAGGTATTTTTCCCATATGTGTCCATTTTTGGACAATTAAGTGATGGGTAATTTTTCCCATATTTGATTGTTTATAGACAGTTAGTGGCCATGTACTTTTCCCATACTTTGCTTTGTAATTTGCTTACCTTAGGGATGGATATATAACTAAAAGTAGCACAAGAAAATGCACACCAACCTATACTTTTTCTGAAATTAAATTCTCCAACATTTCACAAGCTGTGATTCTTTAGTTGTTTTAATTGTATTTTAGTGTCATGTTTGCATTATCAGGTAACAAGACTAACTGAATCTTTTATGTCTTTCTTGTATTTGCAGCTAGCAAGACTAACTGAATCCTTGTAGCTCATCTTTTTTGTCTTGTTTGCATTAGCAGATAGCAAGACTAACTGAATCCTTGTAACTCATCTTTTTCATCTTGCTTACAGTAGCAGATAAAATGATTAATTGAATCCTTGTAACTATGTCTATTTTGTATTACTAACAAGACTAAATGAATCCTTAACATCCATAGTTGTAGGATATGAATGTTCCACCCAGGGGTGAGAATTTTGCATTAGACATGAGACTTTGCTGAGGGTAGAATTTTCCTATTAAAACACAGATGATGGATTAATTTTTTTACATTCCTTGCTAAAGAACATAGGTTGTAAACAAAATGGTACTCAGTTGCTGTAGATAAAATATAAAGGAGAAAATGTACATTTTGTTACAATATTTGATGAAATTAAAGTGATGGAATATTAGAAGGCAATCTTGATGTATATGATGACATAATTTCAACTATTATTATATATTGTAAAGTAAAACTGTTCATATGGTGAAAGGTTGATAATTTTCCCACCATATTCTGCAGTGGAAAACACTTACCATACACATAGGAATGTGAGAAAAAGTTATCACTTTGCTGACAATGACAGTATGAATAGTGGCAGAAGTATAGTTAAGATGTGTACAGAGATTTTGTCTTAAACAGCAAGTCATATTTAAGGAGGGGATAAAAAGCAGTTTACATGTACATCAAATTTAGGTAAGGGATATCATTGTGCAGTTCACATATACATCAAGTTTAGGTTGGGGGTATTGTGCAGTTTACAGGCAAGTTATATTTAGGTAGGGGATATCATTGTAAAGGGCACATGCAAATAATATATTGAGAAGGGATGTTATTGTGAAACTTATTCTATAAATTCTGGCTTTCAATTTGTTTAAGGTTCCACTGACCCTGGAAGATAAACAACGAATGGCTAAACAAAAAGAGCAGGAACAATTGGTGAAAGCTCAGAAACCTCTTCAGCCAAAATCTACTTCCAGTTCAGTGAATCCAGCTGCTGCTTCCAATAAGTCTAACTCTAACACTCAGGTTAAGGATCTCACTACTTCATTGATGAATTCAAACATTATGGGTATGCAACCATCAAATACAGCCAGTAGGACTACTTTGACAGGAATGACTCCAGGTTTTACTTCTGGGTCAGTCAGCATGTCTTCCACAGGATCCACAATAGGTCAGAGTTCATTCATTATGTCAGGTGGAGGATTGGGTTCCCAGAGTTCTTTTGGAAGCCAGAGTTTGATGAGTGCACAAAATTCTCAGGCCATTAAACCTATAGATATGTCAGCTTTTGATACTTTGTTGCCAAACACTTCCTCCCAGCCAAAATTACCAATAAATCAGATAAGGCAACAACAGCATGTAATGGGAGTGTCAATACAAGGGGGAATGATGGGAAATCCATCAATGACAGGAAATCAGAGCATGATGGGAACTCAAGGAATAACTGTTAATCAAGGCATGATGGGATTGCAGTCTGGAGGAATGAACTTGGGAGCATTTGGTGGTCAAGGTATGAATACAGGATTTAGTGCATCAGGAAATACCAACATGTTGAACTCATTTGGATCACAGCCAATGAGAGGGCAGAATAACCTACTTCAGCCCCAGCCCTCTCATCCAATGGGAAGTCATAACACAACATCTGCTTTGTCATCACAGGATCTGGCAGATTTATTAGGATAGGACAATGAAGAAATTTCTCGGTGTTTGTGCAATATATATATATATATATATATATATATATATATATATATATATATATATATATAAAGAATACAAATCATATGGCGAATAACAACCCTCTCAAGCGTACTGGATTCACCAAGGGATCACGTTTGTCAGGGATTAATTAAAATAGATGCAATAAACTGACGACGAACAGTACGAAACTAGCAACTAACATACTAAACCTAATACTTCCGAACAAACCTGTAGTAGCTTACCGGAGACCAAAAAACCTAAAGGACATCCTAGTCAGGGCCAAGCTAACAACAATCGCTAGTCAAAACCAACCTAGTCAATCTGGACCCTGTGGCGATAAAAGATGCAAAACCTGTCAACATATGATAGAGACCAAGACATTCACTAGCACAGTGACTAAAGAAAAACTAAGCATACATGGTCCAAACAAAACGTGCAAAACAGAGAATGTGATTTATCTCATCACATGTAAGATCTGTGGCCTTCAGTACGTCGGAGAAACTGAAAAGCTACACAAAAGGATAAACCTTCATAGATCTGATTGGATGACAAAAAAGCTGTACAGAAGCCCGGTCGCAGAACACTTCTCCTCCCCTGGCCACACTTTCAGTGATATAATACTTATCGCTATTGCCAACAACCACAGCTGGAGTTCCGAAACCAGGAAGGAAAAGGAATCATACTGGATACGCCGCCTTAGAACATTGAAACCAAGCGATCTAAACCAAGAAGACTAGAAAATGAAAACTATGCACTAGTAGAATTTAACATTTTCTAAATCTTCTTATCCTTCAATTTTTACTATAAGAATAACCGGTATAGAACCAAATATCCGGGATATAATCTGCGTTACATATGTACACAAAGTAAAAATAGATGTTGCTTTGGCTTGTAGACTTTTAGGGAATTATACGTTTTCAGTTTCCGCAACTAGTCTATACAAGCTGGTTGTATTTATAGTTTTAGCACATGTGAAGATAGAAATGTAGAGGTTTACAAACACAATGTTTTTGTGTTTATTTGTTTGTCGTAACTATGTTTTGTATTTGCCTTTGAAAAAGACTCATTAAAAGTCGAAAGCGCTTAGGCTAGTTAGTTACTAGTTTCGTACTGTTCGTCGTCAGTTTATTGCATCTATATATATATATATATATATATATATATATATATATATATATATATATATATCATCTGGGTTGTCATTGTGTATGGTTGTGTCTTTTGACTGTGTTAAAGTTTATTTTCCCAGCATTTGTAAAGTGATTAACCCAGTACCTGAATCAACTTCTATTCTTCTATTTGGAATATATCATCACATATTCACCTTCTATCACTACCACTCCTTCCAAAGGGGTTAAGAATTACAATGGAGACACATATTGGTAAAATATGGGCTTTAAGTTTATATTTCAATATTTTCATTTTTGGAATATAATCATAGATGCAGTTTGGTCAGTTTTTTTCAGCATTTGTAGCTTATTAACTCCTTACCAGATTCACTTCCTAATTTGGAATATAATATCAGAACACTCCTTGTGAAAGTTAAGTACCACTCCTGACACTGGATTCTGGGGCTACATCTTAGTTTTAAAGATTTTCTTCAAATTTCTTTATTTTTACATATATTTCCATAACCCCTTTATCAACTCACTTAAAGTTTGGAATGTTAATATCATCATAACCCCCTTCTCTCAGTGCCACTCAGTCCTTGTGGCTTTTTCCATAGTGAGGTCATGTTGTCAGTAATCATAATGGAAACACATTTTGGTTGAAGTTTATTTTTCATTGCTTATTTTGTTTCATAACCCTTTTCTAATTCTCTTTGAGATTGGAATTTATCACCGTTATAACAGTACCATTACTGTCCCTGGTGGGGTTATGAAGTCAAAAATCATTTTGGGGATTCATTTTTGGTCTGGTTTTTCTTCAGGTTTTATTGTCATGTACATTTCCCTAACTCCTTGCCTGATTAACCTCATATTTTGGAATATAATATAATCACATTCTTCATTTTATTCAATGACACTACTGTCATGGGTGGGGATATGTTGTTTTGACTAAAGTGGGATTTTTTTTTAAATTCCCTTGCATTTCCATGACTACTTCATGTTTGGATTATAACATTATTTTATGCAGGTGTTACGGATTTTGCATCTCCAACCCCTTGATAAAGTCCTTGGGTGGGACCACAGGATTATAATGTAGAATGCATTTTCATTACAATTTTGATTTCATTTCTGATATTGTATCTTTTATTCACAACAAATTAGGAATATTATGTAATCCCAGATTCTGCATTCCCCCAATACATTGTTGTGCACTGGGTTACATCTCTGGATTTGGCAAAGGAGACAAGAAGTAGGACACCTTTTAGGCAATTTTTTTCACTTCCCTTTACAAACAATAGGGGGTCTATTGTACTAATCCCTGCATTGACATCTACATACAAACAAATACAAATCTATAGCCTCACTGCATTACAACTATTCATTCTTCCTAGGTCCTGGACAACAGATTGGATTGTGTTCATAACACATTCGCTATGGGGAGGAGCTAAATAGGCAACCTTTTTTATATACATTACTTGAAAATTTTTGGTAAACATTTTGTGTTTAATTCAGACTTTTTCATTCTGTATATGCAATGTTCTACCTGAAATGATGAAACTCGATGGGGGAATGCATGTTGTTGAGTATTAAAGGTACACCCACATAACAGAAGTTGGTCACTGTGACCCATTATTTCACTTACATGGGTTCATTTAAGTTTATTTATTAGGCTCTGTGCAAGCCAGAATCTTCAAACGAGTTCATTGTATGCAGCTATGTTAATACTACCTTCTTGCAACAAAAAAATGTTACTGTGACTTAAATTTCACATTTTATGAGCTTAAAGGTATATTTTTACTTCATGACCACATAGGTTTCTTTGCAACTTTCATACATGCTCTTATACTTGGAATCATGAGGGTATGCATCTTGACAAGTACTACACCCTCCCCACAAGTATTTATCACTTTTGTTGTTGTTGTTGTTGTTGGGCTTAATGCCATTTTTCAGCACACAATAGGCTATTCATTGCTGCCAGTATTAATGGTGGAGGAAGAAACCGGGAAATCACCGGAAAGAACCACCGACCCACGAGAAGCTACTGGCAAGCTTTCTCACATATCCACATTCGCCGAATCCTAGACTCGAACCCACGTAGACAGAGGTGAGATGGCAGTGATCCGTAACGGACAGCGCTTTAGACCACTCGGCCACTCGGGGCTCCCTTTTGTTGTTGTTATAGGGCTTAACGCCAATTTTCAGCACAAGATAAGCTATACATGGCAGCCAGTAATAATGGTGGCAGAAGAACCCAGCCCATGTGAAGCTACTGGCAGGCTTTCTCACTTTTGACATAATTTTTTTGCTTCACTGGCTTGTTTTCAATTATGTATTTATTTCTCAAGCTCTTTTCATGTCATAATTATCATGCTTGATGATTAAATGCATCTCTATTAGTACCACACCTTTACAAAAATATTAGATCACTGCAACATACTTTTTTCATTTTACTGGCATGGGTTACATTTCTGCTTTTAGCTCATGATCACTACGTCTTTTGTACCATGCACATATAAGTTATAGCAAGACTCATGAATTTGGGAGGCAAAATGCATTTTGCTGCATTCTACACTGTTTCACAAAAGCTGATATCTGTGACCAATATTTCATGCTCAGTCACATTGGTTCAGTTTGTATTTAAGTTTTTTCTCAAATATGTTTCATTATATATCATCAGACTAGGAATTAGTATGCAGTTTTGTTATTACAACACTTTTGAAAGAAAAGGTCACTGTGAGTTACCATCTACTATTATGTTAAAATGGCAAGTGTTTAGCATCCTGTATCATATTTCTCTACTTGAAATAAAAAAACTTGGTAAGAGAATGCATTTTGTTTAGTACAATCACATCACAAATGTAGGTCACTAGACCAATATTTCATGCATTACTAAGAGGCTGTATGCATTGGGGTATTTGCTTGATTAAAAATTAACTTACCCTGGGCAGTTGGCAATTGGAATTTTGAAAGCCTGAATGCCATATTTGGTGCAAGTCTGGTTGTTTAGAAACAAGGCAACACTAATGGCTTACTTTAAGGCAGTATCAAGGGATTACTTTAAGGCAACACCAAGGGCTTACTTTAAGGCAGTACTAATGACTTACTTCAAGGCAGTACCAAGGACTTACTTTAAGGCAGTACCAATGGCTTACTTTAAGGCAGTACCAAGGACTTACTTTAAGGCAGTACCCATGGCTTACTTTAAGGCAGTACCAATGGCTTACTTTAAGGCAGTACCAAGGACTACTTTAAGGCAGTACCAATGGCTTACTTTAAGACAACACCATTGGCTAACTTTAAGACAACACCAATGGCTTACTTTATGGCAGTAACAATAGCTCACTTTAAGGCAGTACCAAGGACTTTAAGGCAGGACCAAGGCCTTGTTTTATGGTAGCACCAAGGGCTTGTTACTATTTCTGACCAAGGATCTATAAGGGAATGTGAAATACCCATTTCATGAGGCCGAAGGCAGCACCAAAAATCAATACAACCTGACATGGGTCACTTTGATCAGGGATGTAGAATGGAGCCAACATGAAAATGTAAATTTTATGAGGCCTAAGGCAACAAGAGGCCATTACAAACTGTATCACTGACCAAGGACCTATGATGGATCAGTGTGAAAAAACTCCAAACATTTTCATTATATTTTTACTAATTAACTTCTTTGTACACTGTGCCATATCAATACCATTGACTATATATGCCATGTTGATGCCATAATCATTATTTCATGTAACTGTTAAATTCAGGTTTAAATGACAGGTTAGGAGAATGATTGGAGAAAGATAATAGTTTTGCAGTATATGTTCTTGAATGTTTACCAATGTGGACATTAATATTTCTACACATTAATTCCCATCTCTAAGCTAGTATAAAATTGTAAATAAACTGGATTGGTGTTTTATGGCACAGCAATGTAAACCAATTAATTAGTGCAGAGGCAAATTTGAGTTTAGTACCCTCCCTAAGCATACTGCAGAGTAGCCCATCAGGCTGATTTAATGATGTGTTTTGAACCTGCATCCTTTTGATTGTAAGTGCAGCTCGCTAATGGCTGAGCTACTGCAAATTCCTGCCTCCTGTAGTAACCACATAAAGCATACATGGGTCCCAGTTTGCAGAGTGACTTAGAGCACTCACCTTTACTTATCATTGCCATCTCACCTCTGTCCACATGGGCTTGGCCAATGTGGGTGTGTGAGAAAACTTGCCAATAGCTTCCTGTGGGTCTTACCAGGGTTTTCTGGAGATCTTCCTCCACCAGTTATACTGGCCACCATGTAAAACCCATCATGCACTAAAAAATGGTATAAAAACCCAACAGGACAATGATTACATGGTAATAGGCCACTTCAGTGCAATTGTAAATCCTTGAGATCATAAAGGGTTGGATTCGAATGGGAGTAAACAAGACTTATTAATACAATGAACAACATTAAATTCTTCAGAAATTCATGCTATTTCTCAAGCTACAAATTCTTTTCTGTTTTATCTAAGCAGTGACTGACTTATTTAATAATTGAAAAACACCTATGCATAGCAAGCAGGCTTTCTACAGATCTTATACAGGGTCTCTACAGATCTGCTTTAGAGTTGTGTAGGCCCTATATATAGCCTGATATAAAGCTCTATATAGAGTCCATGTTATTTATAGTATGATCAGTTTTCTTTGTATTCTACTTAATTGGTTACTAATAGGGTATAGGGACTGGTCAGGGGACCATCTGGATATGGTCTTTATGAGCAGAGGGTCTTTATATTCAGGTATTTTGTACCAATGAACTTGGTTGCTTTTTACTGAAGGGTTTTTATATATGCATATGATTGAGGTAACAGGTTTTACTGTAATGGTGATTAATCATTATACCATTTCATCTGTTTGTCTTGAAACCTGCCTTAAAAGACACCTGTACATATAGGACACTAATGAATTTTAAGTATAAATTGTTATAGATTAATTATGTATACAAAGGACATGTAATGTGGACAGAGGCACTTATATTTGTTGATAAGGAATAATGTGTATTTATACCATTAATACTTGATGTATAATTTGATGGATTTTTTTCAGAGTCAAAAAATGGTTGAAAATTATGTAGATAAAGTCAAAGTACATATGAAACTTCATACACAGGACACCTAAACTTTCCCATTGACCGTTCTTTATGGACAGTTATGTGTGTGTATGTGTGTTATATATATATATATATATATATATATATATATATATATATATATATATATATATATATATATATATGAGTATTTACAAACATGTTAAGAAATTATGTTTTAAACTGAAGAGCATCCATAAAGATGATGCAAAAGCACTCTAAGGAATAAATCATGGATATTTTTTTCTGCTCTTCTGTAAAATTAACTAATATATAGTCTGCTTTTGCATTTAGGGACAAGCTGTTGGTCCAGTTGATCATAAAGTTCATGTTTTTTCTATTGGTGCTTGGGGTAGTTAATATTCATGCTAACTGTATATCACTGGCCACAGTATAAAAATAGAAATATTCCATCATATGTACAATTAATATTGCTCTGATAGTTTTGGGTTGAAATTTTTAGTGTATGATTCTAATTATGATACATCTGTAAGTTTCAACTATTAATTTTTTGGGATCATAGAAGTTTTACATGTGATTAATGTTTCAATTTTTTTTGTTTGAATAAATAGATAAATAAAAAATTGTTTTGTTAAGTACAACTACATGTTTTAAATACCATTAATAATACTGTTTTTTATTATTTTAGTTATAATATAAATTTTACTAACTTTGCTGTCATGATGCTTTATCAGCCATCACCATGATTGATGCATAAAAATATTGAATAAAATGTAGATAGTGTTTGCTTGATGCTGCTGGGCCTAATGTAACTTGTCTACTTGAGTTACAGTTGATGTTGCTGAGCTAAATAATAGTCTTTACTCAGGTTACATTTGATGCATTTGATGCAACTTGGCCATATGTAATTTGTCTACTTGAGTTACAGTTGATGTTGCTGAGTTAAATAAAATGGTCTTTACTCAGGTTACATTTTATGCTACTGGGCAATATGTAACTGAGATACAGTTGATGTTGTTGAGTTAAATAATACAGTCTTTACTCAGGTTACATTTGATGCTACTGGGCCATATGTAACTTGTCTACTTGAGTTACAGTTGATGTTGCTGAGTTAACTAATAGTCTTTACTCAGGTTACATTTGATGCTACCGTGCCATATGTAACTTGTCTACTTGAGTTACAGTTGATGTTGCTGAGTTAATTAATAGTCTTTACTCAGGTTACATTTGATGCTACTGTGCCATATGTAACTTGTCTACTTGAGTTGCATTTGATGTTGCTGAGTTAAATAAAATGGTCTTTACTCAGGTTACATTTGATGCTTCTGTGCCATATGTAACTTGTCTACTTGAGTTACAGTTGATGTTGCTGAGTTAAATAATACTGTCTTTACTCAGGTTACATTTGATGCTACTGGGCCATATGTAACTTGTCTACTTAAGTTACAGTTGATGTTGCTGAGTTAAATAAAATGGTCTTTACTCAGGTTACATTTTATGCTACTGGGCCATATGTAACTGAGATACAGTTGATGTTGTTGAGTTAAATAATACAGTCTTTACTCAGGTTACATTTGATGCTACTGGGCCATATGTAACTTGTCTACTTGAGTTACAGTTGATGTTGCTGAGTTAAATAATAGTCTTTACTCAGGTTACATTTCATGTTAGTGTAGTTTGTTTGTTACATATCATGCTGCTGGGCCTGATATAGCTTGTCATTGCTTTAAATACATTTGATGCTGCTTGGCCTGATTTAGCTTGTCTTTTTTTTCAAATCACATTTTGATGCTTCTGGGCCCCAATGTAGCTTGTATTTACTCACATTACAAATGATGTTGCTGGGCCTAGAGTAGTCTGTTTTTACCTGAATTAATTTGCAGCAGCTGCTCTTCCTAGTGTAGCTTGATTTTACTTTACTTACATCATATAGTGCATGGCTTAGTGTAGCTTGACTTTACTATAAATATATATATATATATATATATATATATATATATATATATATATATATATATATATATATATATATATATATATATATATGGAACCTGAGAGGCCAAGTGGCATAAAATGCTCACTATTAATGCTTCACTGCCATCTCATCTCTGCATGGGTTCAAGTCTCAGGTTGAGCCAATGTGGGTATGTGAGAAAGTAGCTTCTCATGGGCCGGTCATTCTTTCTTAGCTTTTTGACAGTTCTTCCTGCATCATTTATGCTGGCTGTTATGTTATGCCTATCTTTTGCTGAAAAAATGGCATTAAACCCTACAACAACAACAAATACTTAAGTTATATTTAATGCTGTTAGGCTTAGTGTAGTTTGTCTTCACCCGAGTTATCTTTCCTGCTGCTAGGCCTAGTTGAGCTTCACTTTACCTGAAGTACATGTGAAGCTCCTAGACTAAGTTTATGTTGTATTTAAAAGAGTTACATTTGATGCTGTTAGGTCTATTGTAGCTTGACTTTATCCAAATTACATTAGATAAAGAGGGAGACTATTTTTAAATGTTTCTTTGATAATCTGATTATATCTGGCATCTCTAATGTATCATTATGTAAGAGCTTGTAATATTGAAATTGTCAAAAATGTTTCAAATACGTTTGTATGAAAAATTGTTGATCACCATTATTGTTAATTGACTCTTTACTGGAGAATTTTTGCAAATAAAATTATTCTTGATTTTATTATTAAAGTTTTCTGTTACGTTTTAGATCACTGGAGCAATTGTACATTTTTAAACATATAACTTGAAAATAATGACACTCTATTCTTCAACTGCATTTTGCTACTTAAATTAAATTATGGAGAAATATTACGGGAGAAAAACCATGTAGTACCTGGAAATGAACACATTGGTTTCCATACCTGGTTACCTCCCCTGACAACATGGTCAAAGGACATCAGGTCGGCTAACAAACTAGTGCTTTAGTAGTAGATGAAAAGGCTGATTCTGGCGCAAAAGTTATCCCCATCCTCAAAACAAATACAAATTACTTCTCTTAAGACCTTAAAACACCAAAGTTTTTTCACCTACACAAAAACTAAAGGCTGATTCTAGCGCAGATATAATTGTATAAGGTAATTACCTCTCTCAGTAGATGAAAAGGCTGATAATTGTATAAGGTAATTACCTCTCTCAGTAGATGAAAAGGCTGATAATTGTATAAGGGAATTACCTCTCTCAGTAGATGAAAAGGCTGATAATTGTATAAGGTAATTGGTTTCAAATTCTCAATCATCAGTGATTTTCAATGTTTTGTTGATCAGTTCGTTATACGCGTACGGGTAATATTCACCATCTGGTTCACTTTTGATAAATTTTTTGTGAGTTTTGCGAAAATTATTGTTTAATGCTGCTTTTCTCGTTATGCTGTACAAGTAAGGATAATATTCTCCATCTGGTTCACTTTTGATGAGAGATTTATTGGCGTTGATGTAGTGGTTGAGCAGATCTCTTTCTCTTTTGATAAATTTATCAGGGAGATCTATTACGTCAATATCATCTACTGGTATATACCCTGGAGAAGTATATAATTGCATAAGATTTTCAGCATGTTTCATCTGAACTTCTCGGAGGATTTCATGGAGATCACTTGAAAATTTGGTCATTATATAATATTAAAAAAAATTTATATATCTAATTGATTTTATGTTATATCATACTTCTTTTGATAGTCTTTCTCATATTTGCTGATCCTCATGGGTAGAATATCTGTTAACATATTGTCAATAATACGAAATTCACGTATTAAATCGTCCATACTATATTTTACTCCTCGTAGGTAAGATCTTATTTGATCAAGTAGTTTTTTGTAAGTTATAATTGATGTTAAGCAGCCGTGCTTTTTTATCAAAATTTTAGGTTCAACTTTTTTACAAGCTGCTGTAAGAGAAACACCAACACCGGATATGATTAACAAAAACGGGTTTAATGATATACCACTTGAAATTATGCCAGAACTAGTCATTAACAAGGGTAGATATGATATTACTCGAAGGATCTTGTTATAATATTTGTAACATTTTTTAACGCACCAAAGTTTTTTATGATAATATTTGTAGTATTGTATTAGTGCGTCAACATCCTGTCCTGGAATATCTTTTGAAATATGATTGAAATCAACTATACTTTTTTTCATTATAATATTTGTTCACATAATCTCAGGCTTGATTAAGTAACTAGTTGAGGTGTTTCAGCCACAAATTCCAGACAATACCAATATGACGCAGCAGTTAATTTTTTGTCATCTGCTATTAGCATAAAAGTTTCTTCAACATCTTTGTTTAACACAATAGACACAGTTCCAGAGAAATTATCAGTCGAGTGACGCCATGGAAATAAAGTAAATATATAAAACTTTGCACTGCTCAACACGGACAATCTATACACACCAGTGACCTCTGCAGTATGTTTGAGAGTATTATTTTGCGGCGACCAAGTAGACATTCCAGAATCAACAGTATAGACAATATTTTTAATCTGCTTGTGAGGAATTTTAATCATACTCGTTTTCTCAACAATACTAGGAATTCCACTAATAATATCGTTGAGTTTTGTGTTAATATTATCGAGTGTAATATCAACAGACGGCGGACTTCCAAAAAATTCGTTATTGGTTTTGTTTATGTTTCTGCGAAAATTTAAAAACGTGGTGATGTGATTAGTAAAATCAGTTTTGAACTTGGTGATATCATTGTTGATATCATCAACATATTTCTTTGTTACAGCATCAAAATCAGATTCTGGTGTTCTAAGATTATTGATGCCATTATTGTTCATGTTGAGAAATGCATGCATTATACCGCCACGCACCGACACGTACTTTGATTCCTGATCATCAACATATTTCTTAGTAGCAGCGTCATTATCCTCAGTTGGGTTTCCAAGGTATGTGATCTTGTTCTGGTTCATAGCAATGTTTCCCGTAAATAAATCACCTGCTTTTCTAACATAATCGTTAACTGACCTACCCGAATCTTCTATCTTACCTTGATTGTTAAAAGTAACAATATTATTAGCAACTGCAGTAGGATTTCGTACTAGTACATCTGATAGTTGTACATTACTCGTCTTTAATCGTCCTTGTTTGTCCTGGAAAACTACAACTTCATTTGGATCTACACTTGCAACGTTTAACAAATTGTTGATTTCATTTTTGAGCTTATCAAGAGTTGCATACTTGGATAAGTCACCCTGGTAACCTTCTGTTAATAAATCTACTGCTAATGTTCCAAATTTTGTATAGTAGCTCATTATACATACCGTTCTACACAAAATTGTTGGTTTAATATAACATAAAATTATACGATGGCGAAGATAATAAACTTTGACACCGAGCGATTGGTGAAGCATAAACATAGCAATGAACTTCCAGACTGTCATTATCTTATTGTTGGGAGAACTGGATCTGGTAAAACAAATTTGTTATTAAATCTTTTACTCAATAATAACTTTAACTATGATAAGGTGTATATTTACACCATCAACCCCCAACAAGACAAATACGAGTTACTAAGTGAGTATAATGATAAACTTCGTGATGACCTTGGCATTGGTGATGATATATTTTTGATAAAACAACCAGAAGAACTCGTTCCAGTGAATGAACTCGATTCGTCAGAGCATAAGATAATCGTCTTTGATGATATTCCGCTAAACAATGAGGAAATGAACAAGATTAGATCATATTTTTCACTATCACGTAATAAAAGATGTAATTCTGTTTATCTTGCCCAAGGTTTTTATAATGTTGATAGGTTTATTAGGCGAAATACGGGTTGTTTCATATTATTTCCCGGACTAGATAATGTGGATGTGAGAAATATTGCAAACGAACAATGTGGTGATGTTACAAAAGATAAATTTATCGAATTATATCATCGAGCAACTAAAGATAGATATAGTTTCTTTTTATTTGACAAGCTAGCGCGTGATCCAACCAAAATGTTTCGTTGTTGCCTTGAGACGTTTCTATGATATAATTTTGTAAAGCGTATAAAAATAATGGACAAACATCAACAGAAAATTGAATTACTAAAAAAGTTTCTCGAAACTCGAGCGGCTTTTAAGAAAAAGGTGGAAGAAGCTCGACGTGGACAATTGACTGCTACAGAAACAACAGCTACGATTTTCAGACCAATAACTGAAGCAATATTAGGTAAACAACCTGAAACTAAACCACTATCAGAAGAAGAACTGAAACAACTGAAAGAAAAAGGTTTGGTTGGAATTGTTAAAGAACAACAAGAAGCAGCTGCTGCAAAAATCATTACTAGATCTGATGAAGACAAAAGAAAACTAGCTGAGTCACTTACAGCAAATATAGCTGATCCTGCTGCTAGACAAGCTGAAACAGATCGATTGATAAACAATCCGCTAGAACTTGAGAGAAGATTAGCAGAGTTAACAACGCAAGGAATAACAAATATTATAACAAATCTATCAGGAGAAATAAAAGATATCAAAGAGGAGCAAAAAAGAGTTGGTGAGGCTACTGTAAAGTTTATGGAAGTTGGAGATCAAAGATTTTATTTTATAAAAAGAGCAAATTATGAGATAAAAGATGATGAGTATGATGATTTTTTAAAGAATGAAAATATAAGAGATAGTGATAATATAGAAAAGTGGAATGATGGAGAATATCAAACATTGATCGATAGATTAAATGAGATAATAAGAGATGGAGCTGCTGCTAAAGAAGAATTAAACACGGTTACAGAGATTGATAATATGATTCCACTTTATGAAAGAATGAGAAACGGTGTTATTGCTTTAACATTTGGAAGAACAGCAGAAAGTGGTAGACCAAAAGGTTCTGGTAAGGGGTGGAATTTTAAAAGAAAATTTTTTACACTTGATAAATTTCGTGTAAAAAAAATTAGAGAAACAATAACAGGAAAAGGTGTGAAAATATTTACATCCAACGCAGACATAGTCGATCGGCTAATGCTGTTGATATCCTCTAAAGAAGCTGGTAATGAAAGTGTAGAGATTGATAACGAAATTATTGATATACTTGATCATCTAAGATCGAGTGGATTACTAACATCATCCGAGTACGAAATTTTACACCGCGATCTTATCTAAAATATTAGTATAATGCAAACAACATTATTGCTTGATTCGTCACAAATAATAGGAAACAGCGCGAATTTTACAGTAAATTACAACCCACCAATAGAACTAGATCCTGCAAAACAGTATGAGATTGGATTAATTTCTTGTACTTGTTGGAACGCCATGCCGAATATTAAAACTGGGATTAATGATGAAATTTTAATCGTTAATGTTAAACAATCTCCAACATCACAAAAAGAGTTTATTGATATACAATACAAACTACAGATTCCACAAGGAGCTTATAACATTACTGATCTAAACAGAACAATAAAAGAGCTTCTAACAAAAGCTGGTGGGAATGCTGATAATTTTGAATTAGCGGCGAATTATAACACCTTACGAGCTAGGATAACAGTGAAAAGAAATATGAAAGTCCTCTTTGAAGAAAGAAGTTTTGGAAAGATGTTAGGTTTTACTAGAGTTTTATACTATACCACCGGTGAAGATAAATCTTTGACATTTGATGGAGAACTACCAGTAGATATCACAGAAGTAAATACAATACTCATCAATTGCTCTATCGCATCTGGATCTTATACGTCAAAAGGCAACCGCGGGCAAACGATCTACAGTTTCTCACCAGAAGTCCCACCAGGTTCTCTCATGCAAATCAATCCGCGACAGATTATCTACTATCCAATAACACCTGAGAATCAAATTACAAGCATTACAATGCAACTCACAGACCAATCTGGACGACAAATAGACGTGAACAACGAGATAGTCACGTATTACTTACACCTACGCACTGCCTAGGCATGTGATTTTGTGTACATAATTTTATAAAATGAGACGAAGAAAAGTTTATCGAAGAAAAATCATAGGTGGATTTTTTGGAAATATATTTACAACAATTGCAGAGAATATTCCAGGAATCGCGCGTAAAGTAGCGCCCATTGCACTTGACGCTGGTAAAGCTTTCGCTACAGGAGCGGCATCTGCAGTAGGGCAAAAGATTGCTGATAAGATTAAAGGACCTTCCCCGTCAGAAATAAAACGAGTAATATCAGATATTGCGCCAACAGAAGAAACAAAACGAGCTATGATAGCTACAACAAAAAAATTATTGTCGCCGAGTGGTGAAGAAATAGTACGTAAACTTGTAAAGAAGACAAAACCGATGACCCCTGCTGCCTTTCAATTTTGTGTAACGATTATAAAATAAAATGTCAGCTAAAAACTATCTCGACTTTGCAGAAGAAATTGATACTGACGATGCTGTAACAGAATTAGAGTATGTCGAGTATCTCGATGAGAACTCGAACGAACCGAATAAAACCGGAGTTAGAACTTTTAACACAAGAGACGAGGACGTGTTTCTACTACCCCATAAGGCAATGCTAGAAGTTCGTGGTCAAATATTAACTGCGATAGGTGTTGATATTGCAGCTGATGTAGAAATCGCTCTCGTCAATAATGGCTGGAGCTTGTTTAAGAGTGCACGATACCAACTGGCCAATCAAACCGTAGAAGATATTTCAATGCATTTACCCATAGCGAGTACAATACTAAACATCGTTTCGTTTAGCGATGACTATTCCAGATCAATAGGCACAAATATGATGTGGTTCAAAGATACCTCATTAGGTACAGCTGTTTCGAGTGAGTTTCGTACTGGTGATGGTAATCCTGCTGCAAATAACAATAATCTCATCGCCAATCCTGCTGCTAATGATGCCGCTGCGATAGGTAATTCGATCAGGTTAGCCGTTACACAAATAAGACAACAACGATATAACGAGGGATTTGCTAAACGAAAAGCGTTTTCCGCAGAATCTCGCCAAATAACGATGATGCTACCGTTAAGTACAATCTTTGGATTTTGCCGTGATTATAACAAAGTGTTTCGAGGAATAAAACATACGCTTATATTAGATCGAGCTGATCAAAACGATTGTATAATACACGCCGGTGGAGTGGCTGAGGGGCAGTTTTCTATTACAAGATTAGCACTGTGGATGCCTCGGGTTGTCCTTTCATTAGCTAAAATGATGGAGCTCGAATCTTTACTAGCCACCTTTACAAAAAAGATACACTTCCAACAGAACAGGATTTATCAAACAGCCATTCCCAACGCGACTGATTACACATGGCGTGTAACGACCACGCCCAGCGAACAACTACCGCGACACTTGTTCGTCGTATTTCAACGACAAGCACGTCGTAACAATCAGGAAATGAACAACTCCGTATTCGATAACCCAGACGTTAGACGAATATTTGTGAGAGTAAATTCCAAACAGTATCCTGAACGTGCAATCGAATGTAATTTTGCCGTAGACGCCAACAGAAACATCTCTCGGCCGTACATGTATCTTATGGAAGCAATGCAAAAATATCAGAACGCGGACAGTGGATCTCAAATATCAATAGAAGAGTTTCGATCGCTCTATCCCATCTTTTACTTTGACGTATCAAAACATTTGGAGCGTGTTGTGGGATCGACTGCAGATATTGAGGTCACGTGGACACTGGGCGATGTGCCAGGTGAACAGTATAACGTATACGCGCTATTGGTTAGTGATCGATTTCTGACCATCGATTCAATCAAAGGAAGAATGACAGTACAAGTTTAATCTAACAACTTGGATATAACATTATGAAAACCAAATACACAACTCGAGAAATATACCTAACATCTGGTCAAGTTGAAAAATTATCAGCAGCTGTTGCTAAACGCAGCTGTTTCTTTGATGATCTCTCCGTTGACAGGCGTCGCTGAGACTTCAAATAAAATTGCAGTAAAAGTCATGCTAACGCAACAGCAAATCAATAAACTCGATCGCAACAAACCTTTTGTGCTGAAATTATCTGTTTCTCAGGTAACTGCAATGTCAAAAGAAGGTGGATTTTTTGGACCAGCGTTATCAATAATAGCTAGCAAAGTTTTACCAGTACTTGGTACACTTGGACTTGCGGCTGCGTCAGGAAAAAGTCTCTGGCGCAACGAAAAAAGCAGTCGAAGGTCGTGGTATCAAACAAATCTATCGGCAGTGACATAGTCACTCAGTTTTATGTAACAGTATAAAATAAAATGCCAACGAAAAAGTCGCCGAAAAAAACAAAATCATCGAAAAAAAAGAAAACAACAAAACGCAAACAAACAAAACAAGGAGGAATTATTCCTTTCGCTCCACTTTTAGCGGGACTAGCGGGAAGTCTGCTGCCAAACTTACTAGGAATCGGACGCGGATTAACTCTACCAGGGACCAGACGTTATTGAGCAATTTTGACATCATTGAAAAATTGAAGGACGTTGTTGGATTTCGAGGAGTATTTTCCAAGGATGAACTCGATGACGTACCAACAGGCGGTTCTTGTGTTGTAAATATTGAAAACTTCAATGATGGCTCTGGCACCCACTGGGTTGCTGTCCACGATAACAATTATTTTGATTCGTTCGGACTTCCTCCAAGCGATCTCATAAAAAAATATATTTTTAAAAAATTTGATAAAATAAATTATTCGTCTAATCAACTACAGCCGATTGGAACATCAGCTTGTGGTTATTATTGTATCATGTTTGTCAGACAAATGCACCAGAGTAAAAACTCTGGGAGTAAAACCTTTTTGAAGTTTATTTTACAATTTGATGAGCTTCCTTCTCATGCGAATGATAATATTGCAATCAATTTTATCTAAACTCCTTGATATAATAATGTCAACATACTGTCTCAAATGCAAAACTAAAACAGAGAACAAGGATGAGATGACGGAAAAAACGAAAAATAATAGAACGATGTTAAAAAGTATTTGTGCAATCTGTGGTAGAAAGAAAAGTATGTTTTTGAAAAAACAAGTAGGATCTAGCGTTGATAGAGTTATCTTGATCGACGATTAATCTTATGAAACAAAATAAAATAAAATGAAATGCAATTGTGATTGTGACAAAGATCTTTGCATAGAACAAGATAAAATCATTACGTACTGTCAACGTTGTAACAACAGAGAAATAATAGGGTTAGGTATAGATATACATAAACTAATTGGTAAATTACCAAAACCAAAAGGCGGTTGGACTTTGCCAGGTCATCGTTATACAGGTCCTTACAATCCGCTAGACCAACAACTAGATGAAAACGACAATCCATTGCCAGGACAAGAGCCTTATAATCAAGTGGATGCAATAGCAATGCGTCACGATATCTGTTATCGTGATCATGAAAACTCGAAAGCAGATTGTGATAAAGTAATGTTAGACGAATTACATGATATGGAGCCAACAAATCTACGAGAACGTTTTGATAGAAGATTTGTTCAAGGAATGATAGGAGCAAAATATAAACTCGGACTCGGAAAAGAATTATACGATGATCTTGCAGTCGAGCTGCACAGACCTAAAAAAAAAACGTTTCCGAGACGCAAAGTTGTTGTAAACGCTGTAGATGATATCTGGGCAATAGATTTGGTAGATGTATCCAATCTGGCTCAGTTTAACGTTGGCGCTGATGGCGCTCCAAAGAAGTATTTGTTTAACGTTATAGATGTTTTCAGCAAATACGCTTTTAGTGTGCCAGTTTCAGATAAAACAGGAACGTCAATCACTGATGCGTTAAAACAAATAATAACGAGTACCGAAAGAAAGCCAAACAAAATCTGGACTGATCATGGAGCAGAGTTTTTTAACAAAAAGTTTGAGCAGTTTCTAGAACAAAATAATATTAAAAAATACGTTACAGGAAACGAAGGCAAAAGCGTTGTTGTCGAGAGATTTAATCGCACGCTAAACGAAAAATTACACAAACATATGACAGCTAAAAACACCAACAGGTACATCGATGACCTTTCTCAAATCGTAGGCGAATATAATAACACGAAACATCGAACCATCAAAATGTCACCCAATGACGCTATCAAAAATCCAATATTAGCAAACGAAAACATGTACCGCAGACATAAATTTAAGGTCGGTGATAAAGTTAGAATCTCTTTGACTAAAAAGATATTTGAAAAAGGATTTACTCCAAACTGGAGCGAAGAAGTATTTGTTGTTGATAAAGTACTCTTAACAGTACCTGTAACGTACGCGTTAAAAGATCTGGCAGGTGAGCCTATAGTAGGTAGTTTTTACGAACAAGAACTACAAAAAACTGAACAAGATGTTTTCATTATCGAAAAAGCGATTAGAAAAAAAGGAAATAAAAGTTTAGTCAAATGGCGTGGGTATAGTGATAAATTTAACAGCTGGATTCCAACCCGGTCGATTTTATCGACTGCGAAATAATGCTATTATAAATTTCCTCATACTTTCGTTTGATAGATTTGCATTTTACTGGTTTACATAATGATATTAGATATTGTCTGCGATCGTCAGAGATCGTCATAAGATTAAAAATCTTAACAAATATGAAATCAAATTTTATATTTTTCTGTCGGTCTGGAATTTTGATGTTTAAGAAAGGTCTGATTAACTGTAAAAATATCTGCTGTTCGGTAACGGTAAAATTAAATTTTATAATTTTTTTAGCAATGTGATACTTGACATTATATTTTCCAGTGCTTGGTCTGCGGTAATTAGATCTGTCAGTAACAGTGACTATTTCACCATCATCAGATTCGTTGTTATATAAAATATCATCTTCGTTATAACCAATGGATTTGTCTATGAAATCTTTGGAAAATGTGACCTCATCACTGACGACCTTATCGCTGGCGACTTTGTCGCTAGTATCTTCTTCGTATAGTTGAACGAGTCGTTTCATCATATCCATATTATAATATACTTTTTATCTAATTTGTTGTTATAAGATGACTGACAAGATAAAATATCACCAAAAAGTTAATATATTAAATTACAACGAACTAGCCGAAGCGGTAAGAAAATGCCTGTCAGGTTATAGTTCATATTCCGTTGACGTTATTGTAATGCAAGGTGATTCTCATAAAATATTACTAACAGAAGCAGAAAAAAATAAAATTAATGAAAGTGCAGTAACGACGCTAAAATTTGATTGCGATGATATTATAGCATTTGCTCATCATTGCTTGACTAAAACGGAATTACAAAATATTATTAATCATCATATTATTATTCATCATATCTAAAACGAATCCTAGCATTGTATTCGCTTGAAAAAGTTGATTTCATTACTCCATCAGCTACAAATTTTACGACTGCGGGATTTATATTATAATACCTCGCCGCAGCTGTAATTGATTTGAATTTGATCTCCTCGTCAGTTTCAAGGTTTAACGAAATAACAGGTTTTATTGGGCATCTAAAATTAATACCACCACCTCGTCCTTTTCTCACATTTTCCTGTTGGGTCACTAGCTCCAGATTTTCCAATCGATTGTCTGTTTTTACATTATTGATATGATTAATAACCAGACCATTGGGTATAGATCCATTGAACACCTCGTAAACAAACCTATGACCAAGATAACAAACTCGATCTGTCGATGTTCCTCTAACAGACACACTGATATATCCCATATTGCTCATATTATTAAGAACTTTTTTAGTTTTTCTGTTTCTAATAATACCGCGATCGTTAGCCTCGTATAAATCAAAGACCGGATGCGGCTGAAACTCGTCTTGTAAGGATAAATTTTCAATATTATCATCAGTGACTTTACCGTTATAATGATATACTCGTTTCCCCTCTGGAATGTCATCGCAAAATAACGTGTAAATAAAATCTTTTCTAAACATTGTAATCCTTTCAGTATTATCTCCCTTTACACTAATCGTATAACCCGCTGGCGTTGCTTTACCAACAGATATTCCAGTAATGATATTAATAACCGAACCAAGTGCATTTCCAGCGTACAGGTTGTACTTCGGATAAACATGATATACCTCTTGCTCACGTGCGCTTGTCAGATTTACTGTCATTATATTATAGGTGATATTTTTTATCTCTAATTGTTGTTTAGCGCATGCGCAGTGTGCGGTAAATTATCAATTAGATATTAGACTATAGTATAGCGATGTTGAAATTGCGTGATATAGCCAAGAGAAGTCTTATTGGAGAACCTGTTAAAATAGCGACTGCTTGCACGGTTGTACAGACAATGAAACATTACAAAAGCATTTGCAGTACTGTAGTGACGTACAACGAATAACGATGCCATCTAAAAAAGATAGTTTATTGTATTTTGTCAATTATAATCACAAATTAAAAATTCCTTTCGTTGTGTACGCCGATTTCGAATGCCTACTTCAACCTGTACTTGGTGTAGAAAATGATCCTAACCAATCGAGTACAAGAAAAGTTCAAAATCATGTTCCGTGTGGAGTAGCTTACAAGATAGTTTGTTATGCTGATTCGAGATTATCTAAACCAATCAAATTATATCGAGGTAAAAATCCAGCTGTCTGGCTTCTCAAGCAGTTGATTAACGAAGTTGATAACATATTTGATTGTTTGAAAAGAGTAACTCCAATGATTTAACTAACACTACAACAAAAATCCGATCACGAGTAAGCGGAAATTTGTCATATTTGTGAAAAAGCTTTTGACCCTGACAACAAAAAAGTACATGACCATTGTCATTTGACCGGACAGTATCGTGGAGCGGCTCATGATCATTGTAATTTGAAATTTCATGCTCCAGATTTTATTCCAGTTATTCTTCACAACTTTCGAGGATATGACAGCCACATTATCGTAGAAGCTTTTGGTGATCCTGATGTAAAATCTCGTTTAAAACTCGACAACTCGATCAAGTGCATTCCAAATAATTTTGAAAAGTATATGTCAGTTACGCTAGGCAAATTACGTTTCATTGACAGCCTGCAGTTTATGGCAGCATCGTTAGATGAGCTAGTAAACAGCGCTGTTTGCGCCGGTAGTAAATTTAATAACCTACAAGACTGTTTTGGAGACAAATTTAATTTACTGACCAAAAAAGGAGTATTTCCATACGAGTATCTCGACGATTGGAGTAAATTTGATGAAACATCTTTACCTGACAAAGAGAAATTTTACTCGCAACTCAAAAATGAAAATATCACCGATGACGATTACAAATACGCACAAGATATCTGGAATAGATTTGATTGCAAGGTGTTTGGTGATTATCATGATTTGTACTTGAAAACTGACGTGTTATTACTAGCAGATATTTTTGAAAGTTTTCGAGAAGTGAGTTATAATAATTATGGACTAGATCCTTGCTGGTATTATTCTGCCCCTGGACTGTCATGGGATGCTCTGTTAAAGTTTAGTAAGGTAAGGTTGGAATTACTGACTGATGTTGATATGTTCAATTTTATTGAAAAAGGTATCCGAGGCGGTATTAGCGTGATAACGAAGAAATATGCTGAAGCAAACAACAAATATTTGAAAGAGTATAATCCTGACCTTCCTTCGAAGTATATCATATATCTAGATTGTAATAACTTGTACGGGTATTCAATGGCAGAACCAATGCCTTTTGGTGGATTTCATTGGATCACGGCGGATCAATTTCTATCGGAGACAGAAAAAAAGATACCCGACGATGTTTCGTATTTCGTTGAAGTTGATCTCGATTATCCTATTTCACTACACAGATTACATAACGATTATCCTTTCTGTGCGGAATCAATGATAATAGATTATAGTTTGTTATCTGAAGAACAACAGGCGTCAGCATCACCAAGACAAAATTCTATAGTCAAAAAACTAGTACCAAATTTGCTTAATAAACGTAATTATGTTTTGCATTATAAAGTTTTAAAACAAGCAGTCGATGCTGGTCTTGTGTTGAGAAAAGTTCATCGTGTACTAAAATTTAATCAGTCGCCGTGGATGAGAGGTTACATTAATTCAAACACTTCAAGAAGAGCTGTAGCTAAAACTGATTTTGAGAAAAACTTTTTCAAACTGATGAACAATTCCGTTTTTGGTAAGACGATGGAAAATATTAGGAAACGCGTAAATATCGAACTAGTCAATGATGTCAATCGCAGAAACAAACTTGTGTCAGACGATGATTTTGTGAACATGAAAATATTTAATGAGAATCTTGTCGCAGTACAGCGACGAAAGACAAATCTAAAACTTAACAAGCCGATCTATGTTGGAGCTGCTGTGTTAGATTTATCAAAGTGGCTGATGTACGATTTTCATTATAATTTTGTTAAAAATCAATGGCCGGCCAGTAGATTATTGTTTACTGATACTGATTCGCTCGTATATGAAATCGAATGCGAGGACGTCTATCAGGACATGCATGATAATAGATATCTGTTTGATCTTTCCGATTACCCACGTGACAGTAAATTTCATGACGACACAAACAAAAAGGTTATTGGTAAGTTCAAAGATGAAATGAACTCGAGCGCTATCAAATACTTTATCGGATTACGCAGCAAAATGTATGCCGTATTGTTAGACAATAATAAAATAACAAAAAAAGCAAAAGGTCTGCCTCGCGATTTTGTTAAAAAGTTTATGAAATTTGATGACTACAAGTATGCGCTCGGCGCTAATGGCGCTCGTGGTGGTGTTAGTTTTATAAGATCAATGGCTATACGGACAAATCATCATAAGCTTGAAACAGATGTCATTATCAAACGTGGATTGAGTAATTTTGATGATAAACGCTATTGTGAAAATGGGGTAGATACATTTGCCCTTGGGTATTGTCATGATGATAGATTTATCCTTGACATTATCTTTGCAAACTAAAATTTTATCTAAACTTATAAAATAATGTTTGAAAATTTGACAAAAACAAATAGCTATAATAGTAACATTAAATATCTAATGATGGACGGTAAACAATTGACAGTTGAATTTAATAATGAAACATCAGGTATATGTTTTAATGGAACACATGACAAGTTAAAACTTTCGCTCATCAGATCTGATAACAGTGTGTATTTCAATTATATCGAACAATTGTATCAAAAGATGTTAGTGGAATTAAAAAACTTTCATGATCCGATTAGTCAACAAAAATATACTAAACTTACAATTGATCTTGATCGGTCAAAAGTATATTTTATCGACAAAAATATCCTCTAAACAAACTAGAAATGAAAGATTTGTTTGAGTCCCGTCGTCATGTGAGCGGTAAAGTAAAGTTTAGTCTCTATTACCACGATAATGAAATATTTTTAATATCATCAGTTGAAACATTAATCATTGGTGATGAGATATAATATCACTTACTTGTGAACTGACCTGCACCGTTCTGGTATAATTATCAGCCTTTTCATCTACTGAGAGAGGTAATTACCTTATACAATTATCAGCCTTTTCATCTACTAAGAGAGGTAATTACCTTATACAATTATCAGCCTTTTCATCTACTGAGAGAGGTAATTACCTTATACAATTATATCTGCGCTAGAATCAGCCTTTAGTTTTTGTGTAGGTGAAAAAACTTTGGTGTTTTAAGGTCTTAAGAGAAGTAATTTGTATTTGTTTTGAGGATGGGGATAACTTTTGCGCCAGAATCAGCCTTTTCATCTACTACTGCTTTCACACGCGAAAAGGATCAATCTCACGTATAGTATGAAACCTAATATATGAATTCATTTTATTACTGTTAGATAAGTTCAATTTAAAGAAACTTATTTAACTGTATTGACTTCAAAATAAGGTAACCCGTATTACTGGAAAGAGGAGGGGAATTTAAAACCTTAAATTTGATGCTTTTAACACGAGTGGCAATCTTGAACATGTCATGCTTCAGGGATGAAGCAATAAAGTTAAGTACACGGTGTGTGTGTGTGTGTGTGTGTGTGTGAGAGAGAGAGAGAGAGAGAGAGAGAGAGAGAGAGAGAGATTATGGTTAAGAGCCATCTTTTTTTATACCCGATTATCAAAATTTAATGTCGGGTGTTGAAGGTTCATGTTGAAGTAAGTATTCTCTCTATTTTAAGTGTTAAACTATGTTTATAGTCAGATTAACTGTAGCTTGAGGTATTCCATTTTTAAAGGAATATCGTGTATTCTTTTAAAGGTTAATATCTTTGCCTCCTTTATCTTAAATATGCGTAAGATTTTAGCTTTGAACAGTTTAAGAAGCTGCTTCTTCTGATTCTGATGTACAAACAGTCTAATCTGTGTGGCCTGTAAGTCATACTGGTATGGATTCTGATGTACAAACAGTCTAATCTGTGTGGCCTGTAAGTCATACTGGTATGGATTCTGATGTACAAACAGTCTAATCTGTGTGGCCTGTAAGTCATACTGGTATGGATTCTGATGTACAAACAGTCTAATCTGTGTGGCCTGTAAACCATACTGGTATGGATTCTGATGTACAGTCTAATCTGTGTGACCTGTAAGCCATACTGGTATGTATTCTGATGTACAAACAGTCTAATCTGTGTTGCCTGTAAGTCATACTGGTATGGATTATAATGTACAGTCTAATCTGTGTGGCCTGTAAGCCATACTGGTATGTATTCTGATGTACAAACAGTCTAATCTGTGTGGCCTGTAAGTCATACTGGTATGAATTCTAATGTACAGTCTAATCTGTGTGACCTGTAAGCCATACTTGTATGGATTCTAATGTACAGTCTAATATGTGTGGCCTGTAAGCCATACTGGTATGTATTCTGATGTACAAACAGTCTAATCTGTGTGGCCTGTAAGCCATACTGGTATGAAGCTATCTGGATAAACATGTTTTACCCAACATCACGCTGATGGATATTTTTCCTCTCTATGACCCTCCTGGACCTCAGCTAATCAGCCATACCGGCTTCCGTTGAAATTCCATCATGTACACTCTACACAGACAGATGTTTATTTTATATTTCTTTCCTTCCTTCTTTTTATATATAAAACAGTACATAGAACTATATTTACTACTGCAAAAAGAGTTAAAATATTCGAAAGTACATTTCTATCGCATTGCAGCCTATCATCATAATTCGCTATTTCTTAGACGTGTGCTTCAGAAAGGTGGAATTCCAGACTTTTTTCACTAATACCGTCATTTTATATTGACTGGATTTTACTAATATATGACAACGAATATATGTCCTGAAAAGCACGAATCTATACGAGGTCACCTTAAAAAGATGTAACCTCTACTTCCTTTCTAGATTGATAGTGTTATTCCGATATTGTATGCGCACAGAATGAAGCATACGCATTATACCAACAATCATGTTAGTACAGTACACTTCAAATAAATCAAATTTGTGTTGATTTATCGCGTTATCTCCATTATTCACCAAAGCCGACATCAGTGCTTAGAAAGGCAAACTCATTAGCTTTCTAAATAAATTACGTGGACAGCACTTGTGAAAAGGTATCCCGAAGCACAATAGCTAATGAGATTTACCACATTTAATCTATTTTCCTTTATACATTTATCAGAAATGGCATGGTTGTTCCTCTTAAGTAGCGTATTCTTGTATCGTATTTATCACGTATGGTTCTGTCATATGAACTTGCCATTCATTTGAATTAGACCTTTGGCTAAGTATTCATAGAAAAGAAAATCGATTTTCACATTTTTTTCTTCCATTTATTTTCCAGTTGTTTTCAATTGTATATGAAGCTTTCGGGCATAGAGACATATGTATATATGTATGTATGTATGTATATATGTATGTATGTATGTATGTATGTATGTATGTATATATATATATATATATATATATATATATATATATATATATATATATATATATATATATATATATATTCATTTATTCATTGGCAGCTCAATTTCGGAAGACCATCTGAGTTGCGCCCTTGGAGTGTTGTCTATCTCTGGGGTTTAGGCATCGTTTGTTATGGCTGTGCAGGCCAATGCGCGAGTGACAATCCTTATTACAGTCGGAGCAGACGTACAGGGAAGTTTGATTTGCTACTGCATACTTCTTTTTCTCGCGTTTCTCTGCGACCTGCTGGACTCTCCTCCCATCAGCGAACGCTATGCCCTTGTTAACTGTCATTCTCCAGGTGCTACGATCCTCGGCCTGTACTTCCCAGCTGTCTGGTGAAATACCGCATGCCTTCATGTCCCTCTTGCACATATCCTTGAAGCGGATTGACGGACGGCAGGAGTCTATAACTTTAGGTCAATTTTGTGGCAAGTGTTTGTTTATTATGCAAGATTTGTTCCCTTGACGAAGAGCTTCTTTGGCTCAAAACGTTGGGAAACCGTTTTGAGTTTGCACTGTTATCAATTTTTGTGTCAATTTATGTACGCACAGTTTGGTAATGACGCATTTACAAAACATGTTCCCTACGTTCCCTGCAAATCGAACTCATCGTAGGGCATAGAACCAATTTACAAGAACATAACAAGTATGTAAGAATATAGTTGAGAGAAAACCAGTTATGCACACATCTGAGTGAATTGGGAAATCAACCAACAAAACAAAAGCAAACGAAAGTTAATAAATAAAACAAAAATCAAACGACAAATAATATCAAAATTTGTATATTACAGATTTTTGTGTTGGTGTCAGATTAACCAAAATTTTTCAAATATGAATAAATAATAATAACGAGGTGGGTAAATTGCGGAAATGCGTGTTAATTCACACATAATCAAATTCCTATGACTTAATTTCACGCAAAAGACATTGGTTGGAAACAACACGTAGTAAGAATGTATGCGAGTGAAAAATACGCCTTTTGATGTATATCTGCACAATAACGTACAAAAACAAAAGTTATACATCTTGTTCGTCGGAAATTCTCCGCAAGGAAAGTAATCGCAATATATTGTTGTTTTTTAGACAACATCAGTTGGACTGATCATGGCCGAGAAGTTGGGAATGATAACATAATTTGGTGTATTCGTAACTTCTTTAGTCTGGTTCTCTGGCTGCTCTCGTATCGAAGTGACTAGTGGTTAGGGAACTAGACTGCACTTTTCAATAAATTCTGGTTCAGTAAAATAGTTGAGATGGTCCGAATATGGCAGTTATCGTCATACACAGAGTCAGCTCAGAATTATTACTTCCGGCTCAGTGCCCCACGAATGTAGTCCCAGTCTACTTCTAAAGCATTTTCTCTTTCTCGTTTTGGAAGTGATACCTTAGTTAGATTTAGGAATTGTTGGAATTTATTTAAAGGAAATTGCTTAATACTAATATATGAGCGGTATGGGTTGTGTGTAAATATACGGAAATAGAAAGTTCAGTACTGTAGATGATCCAAGTCCTCATGTGAGTGATGTTTACGTTGGATTAACTCTGAAGTGTGAACTAAGATCTTCAACTAGAACCTGCACCATAGCCGCTAAGTAGCACCTTTGCTATGTGGAATTTTGATATACAATTTTCGGTAGTATCCCTAGCTCGACCAATATGGTGGACATTGTCCAAATAATTGTCCCCTTACGTTTTGTTGTGTAGATTTACTAAAATCAGTCTATAGTATGTCTTGATTGTACTTTGAACTATATATAATTCTTCATTAAAGTATCTTAACATATGTTTTTGTAAATATGTGAATTTGTCCATGTATATTGGATCACTTCCGTTGTAATATTTTCACTTTCAATAGCAAACTATAACAAGTTCCTGTGCTTTTTTAAAACCGATCACATTGATTTAGGCTTTATGGCATTGCGGACTACCTGCAATATTTACTTAATAATTTACAGAGGCTCAGTGTGTTTATTCTTGTTTTAACCATTATAGTCTTATAAAATATTGTCATTTTTTTATTTGCTCTATCTCGTAAACAGGTTATACTGATTTTTTTAGTTATGCACAATGTTTGATACATATTATTTAGAAAAACATTTTTTTTTATAAAGTTTAGCATTTATTCATCATTTGTCATTTATAATATGCAATTTCCAGATTATTTTCTTTCTCTCCGCTACTCAATACAACCGTAACGGCTAAGATAAGGGCAGTTGCTTTAAATGCTTCTGGGCAAAATTTAGTTGAAGCAGCACAAATATAACAAAATTAAATTTAAGCATTTCTCATTCATGTTTGGAGATACCAACTCTTATTTAGTTGCATTTTTTTCTAATGTGTAATTGTGTTTAGTTTCCGATTCCTCTGGTATTTTATTGGCGCACTAAGTACTTTCAGCGAGTAGAATGCATTTTCGCTACGCAATCTATCATAATGGATAGATATTTATAGGACCGGACTTTTTATTAAAAAGTACGCGATAACACAGAATGTATAAAGTTCTCCAGTAACTATCAATATCATATTGCAAGTAGTGTTTATGTATAAGTATGCAGAGCGAATGGATTTTCTGGTTGCACACACACACACACACACACACACACACACACACACACACACACACACACACACACATATATATATATATATATATATATATATATATATATATATATATATATATATATATATATATATATATATATATATATATATATATATATATATATATATATATATATATATATATATATATATATATATAAAGAATACAAATCATATGGCGAATAACAACCCTCTCAAGCGTACTGGATCCACCAAGGGATCACGTTTGTCAGGGATTAATTAAAATAGATAAGATAATAGATAATAAAATTAAAATTTTCAGTTTCCGCAACTAGTCTATACAAGCTGGTTGTATTTATAGTTTTAGCACATGTGAAGATAGAAATGTAGAGGTTTACAAACGCAACGTTTTTGTGTTTATTTGTTTGTCGTAACTATGTTTTGTATTTGCCTTTGAAAAAGACTCATTAAGAGTCGAAAGCGCTTAGGCTAGTTAGTTACTAGTTTCGTACTGTTCGTCGTCAGTTTATTGCATATATATATATATATATATATATATATATATATATATATATATATATATATATATATATATATATATATATATATATATATATATTCCCAAGTAAAACAAAAATCCATCTGGTGCTTCATAACCATATGATGGTAACCTGGTAATGCCAAGAGCATTGATATGCGCAAATAAGTGCCAGTCCCAACAACTTGGAAACATACACGACCTTTCGCTTGGGTCCTCTCTAGTTTATTAATTCGATGCAAATTTTAAATTCCAATCTCGATAATTAGTCAATAACCTAGAGGCAGAATCAAACGAGCGATTGAAAATTAGCATTAGATATAGTACTCCTAACCTTGATAAACTGAAGTTGATAGCTTAGAATAACAGTTTACCCATACGAGCAAATGAGAGAATGGGAAGTGTTTGATGAAGCACGGTTGCCGCCCATAAGAGCCTTTTGCTCGTCTCTTTCTCTGTCCCACGAGGAAAATTCCGCCAACAAAAAACACACGTACAAAAATCTAATGGAATTCATTTGAGTGTAAAAACCTTGGAGCATATCGTAATCTGTACTTCTGCTGACGATTGTTTTAAAAAACAAAAAATGAGTTGGAGTTGTTGACAGATATTGATCAGCATCGGCTTTTAGAAAGAGGAATCTGTGGTTGGATTTCAATGACAAGCCAGTGATGTGCGTGCGCCAACAACTTAGGCGTGAACGGAAATGATGCCGCATCCACAAAAAAGTACATCATGTAATTAAATAAAATTATGTTTAAGGATGGGCAATGATACAGCCCATACTTGCTATTGGATATGAATGGGTAGATCCCTGGAAGATAGACGTGGAAAATACGACAAAAACAGCGACATCTGGTCTTCCTAGAACCTGACTTTGAGTCCCCTGACAATCTTCACAGCAGCCACAATTATTATCGGTTCGTATCGGAAGCGCTGTCTGTGCCCCTCGAATGGCTGACTATTCCAGTGTAAGTTCAATGATGATTCCTTATGAATGGTTATGTAACGTACTATGCTAGTACCAAAGCTACGTAGTTGTGAACTGAGCGCGGACGGCAAAACCGTCTAGGTATTAGACGAAACCAAAAATGCATAAATTAAAATATTGGTCCAATTTAAAGATGCACCAGATCGTGAGTGGGACATAAACTGCACAATTGATTGCAAAAAAAAAAAAAAGATTTTCATGGTGATTCGTACCCGGTTAGGGACGTCAATCCATTAAAAATATAATTACAAATGAGAGACGGGTCTCTTTATTTCTTTCATGTGAGGCCATTTTGGAAAGTGATGTTAACCTTAAGCGTCAAGGTTGGATTTGTTAATAATGTCATCATAATGTTCTTTGACAGCGTACGCTCATTCGTCGATGAAAAAGACATCGAAGCAATTTTAGATAACGTGATATTACCACGACGATTATCGAACTCGTCAGATACAGCGATAATTATGCAATGTCTGCTGACCCGTCTATGATATTTTATTTACAAGTATTACGACTTTATGGTCTCAAAATAAGTAATACAATAGAGACTCAACAAATTTTTAAATTCAACATTTTTTTTTATTTACCTATAATACAAAGAGAAAACGTACAAACGAGGAACTTAGGCATTTGCGAATTAAATCCAAAATAATCATATAATTACAGGAACAATTCCTAATAATTATTGTTCTGATTAAACCCTTAGTGGCAATACAAATTAAATCCAACGCCGACGATAATGTGTTTGTAGAGGCCCAAAAAATACAATCCAATAATTAACTTTTTATTTGAAACTTCAATATAAATTCATGTATAATTCTATTTTTGAAGAGCACCTTGTAAAAATAATTTGAAGAATCAAATTCCAGCCCAAATGAATTACTGGACACAACATAATATAATTGATTGTGGCAAGATCATAAAGCACGACTGAATAATTTTTCCAGTAATGAGATAATATAGTCTTTCTCCTGACCTCATAAAACCCCACATTTAACAAAAAAAACCTTAGGTACTTATGTGGCTTCAGTTTCGCTAATAACCCTCAAATAAGCAGGAAATCTCCGGATCTTTTCCTATTCGACGCGACGTGATTGTCACTTGTCACTCTGATTTGAATACAGAGAATGAGAAATTTAACGAGGATTCAAATGAATTTCAAATGTGATCTTATCAAAATCCTGACCTATACATGTGTCAGCTGAAGGAATAATTTCCAGATCAACATCATTCTAGAGATGTTTTTGTTGCCATAGCTCTAGTAACTGGACAAGCTGAGTATAAAATCAGCTATTTCTTTTTCAATAGAATCGACTTTCTGATCCAAACAATGCTTGTAAGTTACGTTACCACAACATTATCTCCATATATATATATATATATATATATATATATATATATATATATATATATATATATATATATATATATATATATATATATATATATATGCAACCCTGGACGAATCTATAATATGCATTGTGACAGACTAGAAGGACCAGAGTTTGTTTCAAACCAAACTGTGTCCCAATGTATTGTAATGTTAATTGACAGCAATCGTACATCGTTATATTCACACTCATTTTCATTTAGAACCAACCTTAGTTCGATCTTTTCTAGATTAGTAAAGATTTCCGATAGTATAATTAAAGCCTGTGATGCCTTAACCAGGAATATGATAATGCAGTTGATTGGCCGACTGAGAACTATTAACGATTAACTAAAAAGAGCTCATGATTGAAAGTTACAGCACTGTTGAAAAAAAAAGCAGAGCTCACCCCTGCTACATTAAGCCTAAGTGAAAACTACGCCATTTTAAAATACCATTCAATGGATTATTATCTACATTTCCATGCACTATAACGTGTGATGGCAAGCATAAATAGTTCTTGAATAGTAATTCTATATTTCAAATATTTTTGGCACCTCCACAAACAATAATTAGGGTGGTCTTTCACATTAACGATTCTCAGTTTGACCGTCGATTGCATAAAGACAAGAAAAGTTCGATTTCGCTTTGAAAATGATCAGAGTTCTATATGTTTTGGTTAAGTAAGAAATCCCTGTTTCAGCCTTGAAAATTAAATACACCCAGAGATGGGGTTTTGTTGTTACAAGAACCAATACTAAGTTACACTTGCCTGCGTTTGCGTGTGTTGCGTATTGTATATATAATACAAATCTCTATTATTATACTACTCTTGCAGCAGATAAGTTTCACAATGATATCTTATTGAACGCGGTTGCAGACTAGGCGGTCCCTTATCGGCAACTATATTCCTTTTATGTTCATATATTCTATGACATAGGTTAAAACCTACTCTCAAAGGTATAAAAGTTGTCACACTCCAGCTGCTTTGCAATTTTCCGTGTTTACTTTGTTGTTACAAAGTTTCAGATTTAGGCAAGCGATAGAAGCCATACAGGTCATAATAAAACCTTGCTAATAACCTGTCATAAACATGTCTTCTTTATCTGGTGATAAGAATGGCAAAAATATACTCACATTTTTGCATCTCGAATTTCCTCAAAATGTACTTTCTTAGTTCTGCAGATCCTAATTGGCATGGTTTCTAAAGCGTGAGTTTACAATTTCGAAATGGTACTTCTATTTCGACTACATTCCTACTGCAATAACATTCTACTTACTGCACTCAAACTGGAATAGCGTCTTTATGACAAATATAATTGAAAGAGTTATTTTCCCCACATTATAACTCCAAACACTGCGCATTCATTTAAAATATGAATCTAAATTTCAATTTTAAGTAGACCAAAATGATAATATTTTTGAAAGTGATGTCGAGCGCGCGACCAAGTTCAATTTTTGCCTTATGCGCATTAATATTGTTGTTGTGTATCGATGAATCTACAGTTGTGTATTTATTTTGGAATACGATATGATTTCAATTACTATGTTTCTTGCAGTGGTTTTTTTATATTTAAGCCTTGGGTAGAATAAGAAAATGTGTATAAAATGAAAAAGTTACTGCATTTATATGTTCAAATATGAACTCGTTTTCTATAATGGAAACTTCACTTCTACTAGTGCATTATCCATCCGAAAAATACTCTTTAATATATTCCCATACAATTGCAGTGACCTATAAATACAACGGTCAGTGTTATTAGCTTTCATTCATGTTTTATGAATTTATCCATGTGAAATAAACTGTTTACACCATGAGAGTAGTACAGGTGCTAATTAGAAGTTTCAGAAATTATCTGGTATAAACCAACAATGTCATTCTGCTACGATTGCTCACTCAATAAAAGAAAAGTTGTCAAAGTTTCGTATAAATAAGGCCTGATCTTTATTTAGATGAGCATTTTGACTAGAATAAACAAGTGTTTATTGGTATATAAGTAAACAAAAGATACTGAAAAATTTTCAAAATTCTACCAAAAACGTTCTCATACACAAAATTAGAATTAAACAAAACAGTTATGGTCTATTTGTAGAGAAATTGATCAATTACTTTATGCACTGTTTTTAAATTATTTTTAATACAATTTTATGGCAGTGGCTGAAGGATGACATCACAAACCTTGTACATTTTAAATTCACAGCAACAAACACAATAAAAGAAATAATAAATAAAACAAATCTGATTAAATTTTAAACTTGATTTTACTTTTCGGAAAGTACTATATATTAAAGATTCACAATAAAATACCAAATTTGGCAACATTTAAAAAACTAATTGGTATCGGTACCAATTAGAAATGTGCATAGCCTACACGAATGGCGATTGTGGGAAATTCAGTAATGGATGGTAAGTTTATGAAACTATATGATCAATAATTTACAATCTATATTGTTTAGAACATAATATATATATACTGTAACTGGAGATTCGGTCTCAACTGATATCTTTCTAGGACTAATGTACTTTACACAAATAAGGGAATAACTTATTCTTGTCAAGTACATGTATTGAATCTCTCTCTCTCTCTCTCTCTCTCTCTCTCTCTCTCTCTCTCTCTCTCTCTCTCTCTCTCTCTCTCTCTCTCTCTCTCTCTCTCTCTCTCCTTATAAATTTCTTTCTTCCCGTACAATAATGGTGTTGCAAAATTATATTAAAAAGCTAATTGCGCATGTAATTTAGTTTGTGACTGTATCAATTCGTTCCAAGGTAGACCTGCATGGTACTGCGACCCATAGCTACCCAGGTACATTGTTTTATAAATATTTTTACGAAATTAATTTGTTTAAAAATGCTAGTTTTAGTATTACTACTTGTACCAAATTGTTTAAAAAATTAATATTAAAATTATCTAACATATAAAAGAAATGCGTAAATTAATTTTGGGTCAGAATATTCAGTGCCTTATCTTTTATATACAGTCACACACACACAAAAACACACATGCATATATATATATATATATATATATATATATATATATATATATATATATATATATATATATATATATATATATATATATATATATATATATATATATGTCTGTGGGTGTGGGTGTAGGTTTATTGGTGTGGGTGTGGGAGTGTGAAGCTCAGGGTACAATGTATTGAATTTAAATGTGTTATATTTGAGGTGTTACATTTAAATATGTTATATTTAAATATGTGATAATAAAAGGTGTTATATTTAGGACATTCTGATATAGATTCTTATTTATGCGTATTTTAGCAGCGGTAGCTCCGTTGGTTGATACCTGTTTAGTGCAGCCCAGCAAGTGCTTGGAAAAAAAGGGATACAAGAATGATGTGTTATATATATTTTATTCCTGGGCAATCAACCAACATTGATTATGTTGCTTTAAGGATTTTCCTGGGGTTAAATAGCTCTCATGGTAAAATAAAATGAGCGTGCACACACACACACACACACACACACACACACACACACACACACACACACACACAAACACACACACAAACCAAACAATATTGTTTAGAAAAATGAGACACCATATTTTTTGATGGACTATGTTAATGCTTACTATATTTATTAAATACATTTGTTTATCGCGACATAAAGTTTTAATTGATGTGAGATGCGGGTACCAGATGCATACAGTTGTTATGGACATTGATAGGGCATTGTCCTTGTCTGTACCAAATGCATATAGTTGTTATAAACATTGATAGGGCATTGACATGTCTGTACCAGATGCATACAGTTGTTATGGACATTGATAGGGCATTGTCATGTCTGTACCAGATGCATACAGTTGTTATGGACATTGATGGGGCATTGTCATGTCTGTACCAGATGCACACAGTTGTTATAGACATTGATATGGCATTGTCATGACTGTACCAGATCCATACTGTTTTTATGGACATTGATGGGGCATTATCATGTCTGTACCAGATGCATACAGTTGTTATGGACATTGATGGTGCATTGTCATGTCTGTACCAGATGCATACAGTTGTTATGGACATTGACAGGGCATTGTCATGTCTGTACCAGACTCATACTGTTGTTATGGACATTGATAGGGCATTGTCATGTCTGTACCAGATGCATACAGTTGTTATGGACATTGATAGGGCATTGTCATGTATGTACCAGATGCATACAGTTGTTATGGACATTGATGGGGCATTGTCATGTCTGTACCAGATGCATACTGTTGTTATGGACATTGATGGGGCATTGTCATGTCTGTACCAGATGCATACAGTTGTATTGGACATTGATGGGGCATTGTCATGTCTGTACCAGATGCATACAGTTGTTATGGACATTGATGGGGCATTGTCATGTCTGTACCAGATGCACACAGTTGTTATAGACATTGATGGTGCATTGTCATGTCTTTACCAAATGCATACAGTTGTTATGGACATTGATGGGGCATTGTCATGTCTGTACCAGATGCATACAGTTGTATTGGACATTGATTGGGCATTGTCATGTCTGTACCAGATGCATACTGTTGTTATGGAAATTGATGGGGCACTGTCCTGTCTGTACCAGATGCACACAGTTGTTATGGACATTGATGGGGCATTGTCATGTCTGTACCAGATGCATACTGTTGCTATGGACATTGATGGGACATTGTCATGTATGTACCAGATGCATACAGTTGTTATGGACATTGATGGGGCACTGTGCTGTCTGTACCAGATGCATACAGTTGTTATGGACATTGATGGGGCATTGTCATGTCTGTACCAGATGCATACTGTTGTTATGGACATTGATGGGGCATTGTCATGTCTGTACCAGATGGATACAGTTGTTATGGACATTGATGGGGCATTGTCATGTCTGTACCAGATGCATACTGTTGTTATGGACATTGATGGGGCATTGTCATGACTACCAGATACATACAATTGCTATGGACATTGATAGGGCTGTGTCATGCCGGTACTAGATACATATAGATGTTTTGGATATGGATCGGGTTGTGAGATTGTATTAGATACATATAGGTGTTTTCGGTAAGGATCGGACCGTGAGATGGTACTTGGTGCCTAAAAGATTATTGGACATTTATGGGAGCGTCAGATACAGGTACTAAATCGAGTATTTCTAGTGGTAAAGTATGTATGAAAACTATCCCACGTCTAAAATTAAATTATATAGGGTTTTTGTTTAATAGTAATTGTTTTAGATTGGTTTTGTTTTCGCTACTGAGATTTTCATTAACAATGAAATGTTGAATAATCAATTATACTACCATACTTACTTATTTTGTATGTAATTTCTTTTACATAGCATGTCAAGTGACACTAGTACCCGTTACATAGTATGTCAAATGACAGTAGTATTCATTGCATAGTACATAGTATGCCAAATGACATTAATACTCATTAAATATTACCTATTCATAGTATGCCAAATGACAGTAGTACTCATTACATAGTATGTCAAATGACAGTAGTACTCATTATCAGTTTCCAAAGCAAATTGATTTTTGCTTGTTTGACTTTTTATTATAATGTAATATCTTGCTAGTTTCTTCTTTCAACATTGATGCTGATGACATAGTTTGAAAAGGGTATATTTGAGCCAGTGACAATTGATTTCTGTAGCAATGAATACAGTTTTAATGACCTAAGATTTATTTTATGTTGCAATTGTCTTAGGCCTGCCATCATTCGTCATTAATGGCTGAATCCCAGGGAGGCTGACACACTTATTACGAGCATAACAATACCAATAATTTATATGATTTAGATTTGAATATAAAGCAATCTTTTGATATATTAATTCCTGTATAACAATGGACATGAAAATCTACTACTGCATTATGCATAATTCAACTTTTATATAAGATTGCATCCAATCTTGCAAGTAAACGGGAAACTACTCAAGTCAGAACTAGTATCTGTACAATATAATATTAACAACAGTCCCTATTTATCTTTTTCATCATATATCCCGACTGTCGTCTGACATATAAGGATCTTGCAATCGCTTTTGAACCAGTTCCTCCTTAGTTTCATACAACGGTCCATCATACTGATCGTTCTCAGGAGAAGTCCCATTAACAATGGTGCCACTGTATGTAAATGGTCCATTCTGAATGCTTCCGTTTTGATGGATGACGTTTTCTTTGAGGGACCCGTATGAGTTCAGTTTGCTTTCATCCTTCAGGGTGTCTTCTGGCTTCCACAAATCCTCTTCTGGTGGGTCAGCCCAGGGCTGTTTTTCGCCGGAAGCAAATATGGCGTAGAAAATGACTCCAGCAAAATGAATACAACTGGCGATGATAAACACGTGTTGCCAGCTATCTGCACTCTGAAAATGAATATGGATACCAATTGGTATATAATTTTTAATTCACTTAATTTGACTTTAGTTATTTTTCATATTAGCTTTAAAAATACAATGAAAGGAAAACGTGCCTGAATTTTGATCTAAATAAAATGGTTTCATTTTCAGTGGATTATGCTTTGTAAATCGGAAAATGTGAACATGAAAGTCTTTCTTTTATGATTTCAAAAACCGCTTGAAAATATAAATGCTTCAAATGTGGAATGCCCCTAACGTAAACCTAAATTATTAACTGATTGACTTTTAAATGTTTACAGTATACATATATATATATATATATATATATATATATATATATATATATATATATATATATATATATATATATATATATATATATATATATATATATAAAGAATACAAAACAAAAAAAGAAAACTACCTACAATTCAATGGAACTGCAATGGGTACTAAAATGGCCCCTTCATATATGCTAGCATTTTCATGGGAAAACTGGAGGGTCAGATCTTAGCATCGGTTGAGCGTACACCATACCAGTGGGTACGCTTTAACGATGATATAGAAATGAAGTGGCAGCATGGAAGATAAAGTCTGGATGACTTCATACCAAAGGCAAACAACTTCCATCCTTCAATAAAATTCACGGCAGAAATTTCCAACTCAAACCATGTTTTCCTGGACACAACAACTGACAAATACCAGTATCTCCTCGCAACCTGCTGTCATCCAAAACACTGCATTTAGAACATTCCATATAGCCAGGCACTGAGAATACGCAGAATTTGCTCCGACGATAAAAGATTCCTAGAAAGGTCTGAAGAGCTGCCTAAGCATTTAATATACTGAGGCTACGACAAAGACCTGATTGCTGGGGCAATCCAAAGGGCCAAACAAACAAACCTTGATGACTTACTCAAATATGAAAAGAAAGAAAAGGCTGATAGGATACCATTTATCCTGACCTACCACTCAGACAACCCTAAGTAGGCAAAATCATCGCAAACCACTGGCCCATCGTGCAATCGTCGGATATACTAAAGCTAATCAATCCGAACTAACCTGTAGTAGCCTACCGGAGACCAAAAAACCTCAAGGACATCCTAGTCAGGGCAAAGCTAACGCCAATCACTAGTCAAGACCAACCTAGTCAATCTAGACGCTGTGGCGATAAAAGATGCAAAACTTGTCAACAAATGATAGATACCAGGACATTCACTAGCACAGTGACTAAAGAAAACTAAATATACATGGTCCAAACAAAACATGCAAAACAGATAATGTTATTTATCTCATCACATAATAGATCTGTGGCCTTCATTACGTCGGAGAAACTGAAAAGCTACACAAAAGGATAAACCTTCATAGATCTGATTGGATGACAAAGAAGCTGTACTGAAGCCCGGTCACAGAACACTTGTCCTTCCCTGGCCACACTTTCAGTGATGGAGTTCCGAAACCAGGAAAGAAAAGGAATCTTACTGGATCCATTTGTGGAAGCCTTTATCAACTCAGTTGAAAACGATACTTCCAGACATATCAACCATACTAACAAATATTCTAATTTGACAAAAGAAGAAACCAAAAAAAGAAACAGATGCCCTGCACTCACTGAAAAGCAGAACAGACATTATAATTAAGCCTGCAGATAAGGGTTCCGCTGTTGTCGTTATGAATAGGGAAGACTATATTAGTGAAGCAAGTAGACAACTAAGTGACGCTAGGTTCTACCAAAAACTGGACCATGATCCAACGCTGGAATATGCAAAAATCATCACTAATGTTATTGACGAGGCGTACCAAAGCGAACACATAGACCAGCAAACGAAAAAACTACTTAAGCCCAGAAAACCCAAGAGCAGATAGATTTTATCTTCTACCCAAAATCCACAAACAAGGAAACCCTGGCAGACCTATAATCTCGGGTAACCGACACCCCACAGAAAGAATATCAGAATATTTAGATCATTTTATGAGACCAAATGTCCACAAATTACCATCATATCTTCAAGACACGACAGATTATATCATAAAAAGCAAAGCTAGTGAACCATTACTGCCAGATACATTACTTGCTTCCTTAGACGTCACATCTTTGTACACCAACATACCTCACAACGAAGGGTTACAGGCATGTAGCGAAGCATGGGAAACAAGAACTGTAAACAATTCACCCACACACTTCTTAGTCCAACTCCTGGAGCTTGTCCTAAAACTCAACAACTTTGAATTAAATGAAGAAAACTACCTACAAATCAATGGAACTGCAATGAGTACTAAAATGGCCCCTTTGTATGCTAACATCTTCATGTGAAAACTTGAGGGTCAGCTCTTAGCATCGGTTGAGCGTCCACCATACCAGTGGGTATGCTTTATCGATGATATAGAAATGAAGTGGCAGTATGGAAGAGAAAGTCTGGATGACTTCATATCAAAGGCAAACAACTTCCATCCTTCAATAAAATTTACGGCAGAAATTTCCAATTCAAACCATGTTTTCCTGGACACAACAACCAGACTGGTGGAAAACAAATTACACACAGAGATCTACTCGAAACCAACCGACAAACACCAGTATCTCCTCCCAACCTGCTGCCATCCAAAACACTGCATTAAGAACATTCCATATAGCCAGGCACTGAGGATACGCAGAATTTGCTTCGACAATGAAAGATTCCTAGAAAGGTCTGAAGAGCTGGCTAAACATTTAATTTACCGAGGCTACGACAAAGACCTGATTGCGGAGGCAATCCAAAGGGCCAAACAAACAAACCGTGATGACCTACTCAGATATGGACAGAAAGAAAAGGTTGATAGGATACCATTTATTCTGACCTATCACCCAGACAATCCTAAAGTAGGTAAAGTCATCGCAAACCACTGGCCAACCGTGCAATCGTCAGGCATACTAAACCTAATACTTCCGAACAAACCTGTAGTAGCTTATCGGAGACCAAAAACCTAAAGGACATCCTAGTCAGGGCAAAGCTAACGCCAATCGCTAGTCAAAACCAACCTACTCAATCTGGACTCTGTGGCGATAAAAGATGCAAAACCTATCAACATATGATAGAGACCAAGACATTAACTAGCACAGTGACCAAAGAAAAACTAAACATACATGGTCCAAACAAAACGTGCAAAACAGAGAATGTGACTTATCTCATCACATGTAAGATCTGTGGCCTTCAGTACGTCGGAGAAACTGAAAAGCTACACAAAAGGATAAACCTTCATAGATCTGATTGATTGACAAAAAAAGCTGTACAGAAGCCCGGTCGCAGAAAACTTCTCCTCCCCTGGCCACACTTTCAGTGATATAATACTTATCGCTATTGCTAACAACCACAGGTGGAGTTCCGAAACCAGGAAGGAAAAGGAATCATACTGGATACGCCGCCTTAGAACATTGAAACCAAGCGGTCTAAACCAAGAAGACTAGAAAATGAAAACTATGCACTAGTAGAATTTAACATTTTCTAAATCTTCTTATTATCCTTCAATTTTTACTATAAGAATAACCGGTATAGAATCAAATATCCGGGATATAATCTGCGTTACATATGTACAAAAAGTAAAAACAGATGTCGCTTTGGCTTGTAGACTTTTAGGGAATTATACAACGTTTTCAGTTTCCGCAACTAGTCTATACAAGCTGGTTGTATTTATAGTTTTAGCACATGTGAAGACAGCCATGTAGAGGTTTACAAACACACCGTTTTTGTGTTTATTTGTTTGTCGTATATGTTTTGTATTTGCCTTTGAAAAAGACTCATTAAGAGTCGAAAGCGCTTAGGCTAGTTAGCTACTAGTTTCGTACTGTTCGTCGTCAGTTTATTGCATCTATATATATATATATATATATATATATATATATATATATATATATATATATATATATATATATATATATATATATATATATAAGTTTGTTCATACTACTCACGCTATTGGCAGTCAGTTTCTCCGTTACAATAGGGCAGAGCATCCCTGCAATGGTCCCAAACCCGTTCGAGAAACCCATCAGAATACTGGCGTGCCGTGGTGCAATATCCAGGTGATTCACGTTGAAGCCTGAAGTAGACCACAACAAGAAGGAAGGGTCATATACCATTAAATTAATACAATGTCAACTAATTACTCTCTTTCACAAATTGATAATTATAATTCTCTTATACGTCATCAATAATGCGAACCAATCAGAATCTGCTGTTTGTGGTCGCTAGTGCCTGGAAATATGCGATTTGGGAGGTGGATGGTTGTGGAGGGTTATGTTTGATTCTCTAACTTTTGTAAGATGAATAGAAACCCATTTCGCGCAAATTATTCTGCATAAAATTAATTCGAACTTTCTAATATTCCTTTTGGGAAAATTTCTGACGTGTTGTTAGAATGTTAAGACAGTAGGAATAATAAGACCTGAGTAAGTTGGTTTTTATATTATTATTATAATTATTATTATTATTATTATTATTAGTAGTAGTAGTAGTAGTAGTAGTAGCAGCAGCAGCATTAGTAGTAGTTGTTGTGGTAGTAGTAGTAATAGTAGTAGCAGTAGTATTTCTCCCGAAAATAGAGCTATTGCTTTTAGATGCAACTACCGGTACTTCAACTTGTAATATTTATAAATACTACTGTGATAGTTATTGTGTATTGCTATGAATACCTATCAGATGCATAATGTAATAGCTATGAATACTATTCTAATATTTATTGTTTATTGCGATGAATACTAGTTTAATACCTATTGTGTAATAGCTATGAATACTATTCTAATATTTGTTGTTTATTGCGATGAATACTAGTTTAATACCTACTGTGTAATAGCTATGAATACTATTCTAATATTTGTTGTTTATTGCGATGAATACTAGTTTAATACCTACTGTGTAATAGCTATGAATACTATTCTAATATTTGTTGTTTATTGCGATGAATACTAGTTTAATACCTACTGTGTAATAACTATGAATACTATTCTAATATTTGTTGTTTATTGCTATGAATACTAGTTTAATACCTATTGTGTAATAGCTATGAATACTATTCTAATATTTGTTGTTTATTGCGATGAATACTAGTTTAATACCTACTGTGTAATAACTATGAATACTGTTCTGATATTTTTTGTTTATTGCCATGAATACACATCTCATGTGTAACAGCTATGAATACTAACATGATACATATATTATTCAATATATTTTTTCTTATTAACAGAAAAGGGATGAATATATCAAAGAATGTTGATGAAAATAGTGCGCGTGTACTGAGGTGAATTTTCTTTTTTACATCTAAATGCTGATTGTCACAGATTTTTGTATAGACTTTGTTTACACTGAAAAGAGCGATGAAATAAAGTTAATTTTGTCAAATAAATCTTGGATTAGAAATAAAAAAATTCAGCATATATTCCAGCTTATTAAAGTGTGATTTCATGCATCGAAAAAAAGATTTTTGCAATAAAATATAAACTACCAAAACTTAATACTTAGGACCATCAATGGATTCGGAATTCTTCTATTATGATGGCCTTTTAATCTCTTTGCTGGTATCGTAACCTTATTATCGGCTCGTAACTTAGAAACTTGTGCATCTGGAACAAATTAGTTCTTCCGTAACTAATTCATTTTGAGGTAATATGTAGAACCGCCATCCCCTCGGACCCTGTATAGGCCGCCATGGGAGTACAATGTAGACGTGTTTTCTTGCAGCCGCCTACTCTTGGTCATATGCTAAAACAAGACTTGCAGATCTGGTTTGTGTTGGAATGATATTATAGATATATGTTTATGTCTGTCATAAAGAAGACAATAATACGGACTGGATACAAATTTAAATTTGAGTCACTACTGTGAGACTCTCTGTCTGTCTGTCTGTCTGTCTGTCTGTCTGTCTGTCTGTCTGTCTCTGTCTGTCTGTCTGTCTGTCTGTCTGTCTGTCTGTCTGTCTCTCTCTCTCTCTCTCTCTCTCTCTCTCTCTCTCTCTCTCTCTCTCTCTCTCTCTCTCTCTCTCTCTCTCTCTCTCTCTCAAAATTGCTTCTGTACAGGTTTAAAACTTACTGATGACCATATACTAGGAATACTCTTAAGACGTTCCATTGTAAGAAAAAGAAATAATGTAATGGCAAGAGGTTGTAAACCAAAGTTTGTGAAAGTTTGTAAATATGATAAAAATGCCTTTTAGTTTTCAGATTGTGCATAGTAAAATGTTTTGCAACGCCTCCATTTTTTGCAACGCCTCCGTTATCTGGTCAACTGAGAGTGTTATAAAAGGCGAAACATTGGATTTACAAGATTTTGTTTAGATACGGATGTGCGATTGTTCGGTCTGAAACCTCACCCGATCAATTTATGTCTCTCAAAGTGATAAAAGCTATAATCGTAGAGAAAAGAATTACCAGTCGACAACTGAATGTTTGTTTAAGAACAAATATTACTAAACAAATAATGTGTTGTAGAGTACAGCTGTTATTGAATACAAGAAACATTCAGAATGCGCCTGACTGTAATCCTCAGCGAAATAAAAGCAAATCATGTACAGAGTGCAACAATCTGACTTGGCAGTCTCGAATGACTGGGAACTTTCCCCTGCAAATTTTATTTCTTTCTCCAAACTAGGGTCGCATTTCGGGAGGCATAATAAGGTTCCATAAATAAAAAACATGTCCTTATAGGAATATTGGTCTAAAGAAATAAAAAAGAAACCCATCTTTATAAACAATTTGAGTGACGCGAAGAATAATATTTTGATACAAATCATTAGAGGTTATTATTAAAAGGTCTGTGTACGAAAAAGCAATAAAGACAAAGAGCATTTATTTGAGTAATCATTACAGGCATTTAAATTATCATACGTGTACATGATCAACATTCCTTTCTTAAGAAACATATTACAGGAAAGTATTACAATATATTTGTAAATCATTACATAACAGCTAATATATTTCAATAACCTTTAAGAAACTTATAGTGGGAAACTATTATTAAAAAGCAGGACATATAATGTCATAGTTCATAATATATGCTTCTTGGAAAGGAAGTCGATCACAGTGTTTGCATTGTGCTTACAGAGAATATTGATTTTTCAAACTCATATCGGCAATATGAGAATAGTTCTGGTTATGAGTCTGGACTCAAGTTGATGTTTTATCGGTATGTATGTGAGTAATTTTTTGCAGATATTTTATGTTTGTTTCTGAGTAGGTGGAAAGAACGAATTTTATATGGTGTTGGTATACATCAGGTCATGTATTTATACGCCATAACAAAAAGGGACCGCTCCAGTGGCCTAGTGGTTAGAGCGTCCGCCTTGGATGCGGGATGTCGTGGGGTCTAACCTCTGTCGAGTCATACCAAAGACGTACAAAAATGGTACTAACAGCTGCTTTGCTTGACGCTCGGCATTAAGAGGTTAGTGTTAGGACTGGTTGGCCTGGTGTCAGGATAATGTGACTGGGTGGGATATCATGCTACATGTCTGCGTCATGATGCCCCAGTGCTAGACATGACAATAAACTGCCACACTGCAGACATCGCAGCGATATGACTGAAAAATTGTTAAAGCTACGTTAAAAATCATAATCACATCACATCACATCACATCACAAAAAGGTTTTTTTTTTTAGTGACTTGGAACATAACACGAATGCGGGCTTGTAAGTTTGTATTTATTTATTACCTCATCTCTTACGCTTTCCGAATGCTAGGAGTTTTCGAAATACAACGTGAATAGAATTCAAAATAAATTGAGATTATTAAGTGTTTCCTAAGGTATATTTAAGCATTGGTCCTGCCAAGGTGTTCAGTACAGAAATACAGGTGAACATACATATAAAAAAAACACTAGATCAACCATCTAAGATCTAATTCGTAAGTGATAAATTAAATGTCAGATAAGTTAGGTTAGGATTAACAAAACTGTATCATACTGAAAATCAATAAACGGCCATATAATAGTCATGAATAAAAATGGAGGGCATATATGAACATTACGTGAGAAAAAGTGGTTATCAGTTTTTCTAACCATGCAAGGCATAGGTCATTAGTGGATATAAATATATATCTTATGCGTAAAGAATCACCTTAGTCGCAATATCCATCATAATTTCTAGAATTGATTTTGGACGAAATAAAATAAAAGGGATCTGCGCATTTTGAGATTTCAGAATAATATCACAATTTTCTTAAAATCCCACATTGTTTCGTGCATTATATCTAGTACATATACTTTCGTCAGTTTTAAAATTTTTACAGTCTCTGTTCGAGTTTAATTTCGCTGCTTAATCAGAGATTTTGGTTATGAACCAAATACAAATTGCACAATCCCATCAGATGTCATCTAACAATGTAATCTTCAGAAATTTGATTCATACATTTTTATTCTGACTTAAATTTCATGTTATCAAATTGACGAATTAGAGCCTTAAAACAAAGTTCAGAACTGAACGCCATTTGTGAATTACCGGCTTAGCCCAAATTGACAAAGTTCAATCCTAAATCAAGTTTATGAAACGTAGGCCAAGCCAAAAATGCTGCACTTAAATATAAATTTCAGTCCCGTGTGTGAAATCCAGGCAAAGTCCAAAATGACAAACTTTAAGGCAAAGTTCAGTCCTAAATCTTGATTGTGAAATACAAGCCAAGCCCAAAATGACCGACTAGAAGGTAAAGTTCAGTCCAAAATGCCGTTTGTGAAACAAAGACCAAAGCCCAAACCGACCTACTTGAAAAATCCAATTTAGGAGTTGTTAACTTCTTTCTTTGATGAACATACATGATGACGTGATATTGTACCTACCTGAAATAGCGAAGCCGCTAAATCCGACGGCGAGCGTAAGACACACGATGGCCGTGACAGTGTTGCGGGTAAATCCTACCCCTAGTAAGAAAAATGCTTCCATTCCAAAGCCTTGACGAAAGAAAACAATGTGTTAATCATCGATGAAATCGAACACCATAACAGAATCGTATTTGACGCATACTATAGAAAATTCAAAAGAACATGTTCATATACACTTAAGGAGTAAATGTAATCTTATTTTGAACTTAAAGTATGTGCTATATATATATATATATATATATATATATATATATATATATATATATATATCTATATATATATATATATATATATATATATATATATATATATATATCCTTGAATTCATGAAACGTTTTGGGCTAATGTTAGTCAAAGAGTGAATGGACCTAATAAAAAGATAAACGGCATATGCTGCTAATGCTGCTAATAGCGTATAGGGGCTAACACGGCACTTTCAATTTGAATAATCGTCTTAAGCATTATTCATAAAAGTATTAAAAACAAACTAAAATATGGGTGACATTGATTCCTGTATCGCATACAACATGCGCTCATCTAAAGATGTACAGGTATTTCAATTTTGATAGCCATATGTGAATATGTATTAGAATTAGAGATTTTACACGATTTCTAAGTAATGTTAAATAGCATGTCACAATAACATTATTTTTACCGAGAGTCGCCCACACTGCTTTGCAAATTGTTAGTTTGAATAGGTCTGGAAACATAATAGTTACAGTCCAAAAAGAAACGGATACAAGAGCCGACTGACTAAGCGAATTCTGCATAAATGTTGTTGTCTAGAAACGTCGTGTATTGCATGTCAAGTGTTAAATAACCTTTGAACTCATAACTTACCGCCACAGTTAAAGATTTTTCGGACGACGGTGGTGGAGAGAATTCTTCGGCGTCTGAGGAAATCGGCAATGAAACCGCCGATTGGGACGATGATCGCCATGACCAGGTGCGGCAGGGCCGACAAGATTCCACTCTAAAGAGAAACACATGTTATTCATTAATACTAACACACATCAAGAACATAAGAAGATTCATTTTAATTTTGTTTTAAAAGGGTTGTTTCGTTTTAATCATGGTAAACATGACTTTTATTTAAATAATACCAACACAATTAATTCTCAAACCCATCAAATATACATGATGTTGTGTCACGAAGTAGGAATGTATTCAGTAAACTGGCTCATTAATAAGCTACAAACACTGCGTCCAACATCTCAAGAAAATCTAACTTTAATCAGATGCAATGAATGTAACTATTGTTATCGAATCTCCCTCGCGGTGAAGCTGTCTAACACTGAGCAAAACCACATACCAACGGCCGGGAGTGTAGCGTTCTGATCAATACAGTTACATTGCGTTTGATAATAATGTATTTCATTTGCCAAGAAAATTAACAAATATTGCCTTATGAAGTCTCTAAAATCAGATTTCTATTATTATCTGTCGAAATGAAGCTAATTTTATTTTTCAAATGAAATCTTTGACATTATAGAACCATGCGACACAACAGGACAATATATTGCTGACGACGATTGTAACAGCTTTTAGTCATATTGGTGGATGTATATTAAGGTGAGATGAATACATAAACGAAGGAGAAGAATCGAAAGTATAATTTTCGAAATTGACATAGGAAAGTTAAAAAGTTAATTCATGTTAGAAAATATATCACCAGGACCAATCATCAATAATAAGTTTGAATTTTATGTACAAAATATAAAATGGACAGCTTTTTTTGAAGAGAAAATGAATAAAATGAGCAACTTTAATATGTATGTATGTATGTATGTATGTATGTATGTATGTATGTATGTATGTATGTATGTATGTATGTATGTATGTATGTATGTATGTATGTATGTATGTATGTATGTATGTATGTATGTATGTATGTATGTATGTATGCATGTATGTATGTCTACCTGTTTCCCTTAAACCGAAATTTGATAGTCAAGTAGGACACTCTTGTTAACCCAGTTCTTCCACACCCCATTTTTTAATTCTATAAATCCTTTATTTCACTACCCCATAACCGCCTCTATCTTTAGTTACGTAAATCGGACTCCCCCCCCCAAAAAAAATCTAGTTGTAGCAAGATTATAATCCTTACCTTGGATATTGGGAAGTTAAGAACTTCAGAGAAGTACATTGGTTGCTCTATAATTAGCAAGTAAAATGTCCAACTTCTGCAGAAGTTTGCAACCATGATGGCGAACACTGGCATGGATGTGAAAAATTTCTTCCATGGCGTCTTCATATCCTGAGAGTATCACGAGTATATGGATAATATCATGAGAGAAACATATTTCAACCGTTTAATAAATAATTAAAACCGAATTAAAAAACCCACAAATTCACTGAATACATTAAATGAATGGTCCAAAATGTATCATTAAATAGGCATGTTTGTTTGCATGTATGTATGTATGTATGTATGTAAACAGGCAGGTTGAAATCACTTTTGCAATTGTATCAAGTTTTGTTATTTACCTACAAGCAAATCAACTTTTTCGAAGAGTTTTAAAGATCAATTAGGTAAGCGAAAATACAGTAACATGAGATACAATTATAGTACGTTCGAATTTATCTAGGTTTTTTAACGCTAAGTTTAATGTGTTTTTAAACAAAGAAATACATTACCCTTTGTACGAGGTTTTATGACAATCTGTCGTCATTTTGCAGCGTTAGTGTCTTTAGACATATTCCACAAATGTATTTGAACCATGTATCCATATTTATTATAAAGTTTCTAAGAATTTAGAACCAGTCTGTAGCCACCAAAAATGGCGGCCCTTTATTAATATCTCAGGCACTGTCAAGCGCTTCTTTAGAAGCACTAAACTTAGCATATACACTTCTTAACTTCGCGAATACAAAATAGTAATACATCTGATTAATGTTTATGTCTTTTTCTTAAACATTACCATTTGAACGAAATTATCATGGAAAAACGCAGACGGAATCTAATCTAGAGCGGTTTTCAAGCTTCCTCTTTGGTTTTGTTAAATTGATTTTTAACAACTTGATTGGGCACATATCATAACCTTATGCAAAGAAACTCAAAAGACCCTTGGTTTAAAGTGAGTAATCCCCGAACCAACATCACTACTTCAACTTGCAACAGCTACGTTAATTGGTAAAGGAATTAATGTTTCGCGTTCAAGGTGTAGTCTGAAATATATGGGCAGTTGCACAGATACGTGTCACTAAAACTAGTATTATTTTTGTTTAAATCTGTAAAATTAGTAACGCTAAAGTGTATAAATATGCACTACTTTTTTGAGGATTGGATTGATATTGCGTTTCACGGCTTAAGAAGCGTTCAGCCAGAGTCTCACGTGACTTCTAGAGATCTGCTTTTCAAATTGCTCCCCAGGAAGCATTCTTAACTTTCTCGAATTACCACTGTGGACACAAGTTGAAATCAATCTTTTTTTTGTGGAAACGGAATTCTTATTTACTCCACACTTTTCAAGGGATTTTCAAAGGGTTACTATACAATATTCAACGCACAATTCACATGCCGACTGATAAAGATTACTCCAATGTCAAACGGTCTGTACTGGCAGTACACCCCCACCCCACCACCTAAAAACTCATTACCACAATTTTCTCCATTGGAAACAGTGACCAGGCAAGAAATTCTCGGCTCCCTCGCAAAACTGAATTCTGGGGCTACCTCCCAATACAAAATCTGGTAATCAATGTTATAAAGCTGGAAATGTGTGAGGTTATAAAGACTCCCTTTTTCTTCTTTCTTTTAGATATATGAATCTTTTGTTGGGTTTGATTTGGATTTGATGGTACATAGCAAGGTCTAATAATAATAATAATAATAATAATAATAATAATAATAATAATAATAATAATAATAATAACAGTCTTTATTTATCCAAGGTTAGATAATTATCTAATAAATACTTGACATTTTGACCCTGTATTTATCACAATTATACAATAGGCATGTGCGTAATTAGCAAATTCTACAAGGTTCAAATCTACAGCATAAAAGAAAATAAATATTGCGTGATAAAAATTATACCATGTTAACATAATGTTATTACAAAATTGTATTCACAAATCGTATGCGGTTATAAGTCAGGATTACTAATTAAAATATATACACAGATTCATTTTTTTAAAGTTAAAATGTTTGGTACTTGTCAAAAATCATGCTGCAAATTATTCCCTAAAACTGGACCAGTGTAAGCAAAATATATTTTCAATTACTCTGTACGACCTTTTGGTGTATGCTATCATTGTTATAGCCCTTGTGCTAATGTACCATACAAACTTAAATACTCTATAGTACTCTGCTACTAAATTATTTAACACCTTGAAAGACAGAACATCTTTTCTAAATAAAGAGTATTATCTTTAATTGGCATCAATCTTAGAGTGCCGAAAAGAGATGTTGTAGGTGTTAAATTATCATTGGCATTTAAAATCACCACGTCTGCACTTTTATGCAATCTGCAACATAGAAAAGGAATTCCGGTGTTAGGCCCACTCAGTACAGCAGTATCGTTATGGCTCATCGATTTCTAGGTCAATACAAATATTTTCCAGCATCGGCAACAAGTTGAAATAATATAGTTAAATCATAATATATTTAAAGCTTAAATTCCTGTAGAAACAGCCATGTAAAGTTTTGCAAACACAACGGTTTTTCTGTTTTATTTGTTTGTCTTGTTTATGTTTTGTATTTTACTTTGATAAGGACTCATTAAGAGCCGGAAGCGCTCAAGCTAGTTAGATACTAGTTTTGCATCGTTCCTTGTCAGTTTTTTGCATATATATATATATATATATATATATATATATATATATATATATATATATATATATATATATATGTATGTATGTATGTATGTATGTATGTATGTGTGTGTGTGTGTGTAGATGCGCATTTGGTTATAGCGCCCCGTTTAAACAATTCTTAGATTTGTGTCATTACTTGTTTGATTATTGATTGATTTTTGGAATTCGGTGCAATATTCCTTAGCCCAAAATTATAACCAATTAGTAGGAGCAAAGGTCACGTGGAAAGAGTTTTAGTAAGTTTCCATGCTTGCATGGTCAACGAGTAGCGAATTCAGACCCGAACCGCATGACTGTCCCTTTCGCATGACTGTCCCTGGATAATGTAGTCCCTATTAAAATTAAGTGGTGTACATTGGGGTAGTGATTGCAGTGTCAGTATTTACGGTAGGAAACAGGTAAATTACACAATGGAATAAACAAGAATGGACTCGGCAGATACCGTTTATGTCGCCATAGTGACAAATGTGACGCAGCTGTATTGGTATGATGTTACATGAAACCATAGATTAATTGACCCAAGGTGGCGTAGTTAAAATAGTTCCCTGAGTCAAGGGATAGTTGAAGAGTTTCTATGGCGTGAACTGCCGACGGTACGGATAGTTGATGAAGAGAAACTATGCATATGAGCGGTTGATAGATATTTGGCAAGTTGTAAATAATGTGGTCTTGCATTGATTAGAGTAACATTTATGTATATAATAGACACATCGGGCCTTCTAACGTACAACTGAAGTTGTATAGAAGTCTTTGGATATTTGGGGTAAACTTATAACTTCTAACGGGTATAGCGCCAGGGTTTTGACACCGTTACGTCAAGCAAAAACCCCTTGCTAATAGCAATATACATGAGCCGATAACTATTTTTAGCATTTTGAGGTATTAAAATTTTCATTAGTTTACTTTCAGAATACAGCAATACTGCAGTATAAAAACTAATATCTTTCTTTAAAAGACAGCCAAATTAAGTTTACCTCGTGCTGTTTCAGATATATTTCACCAGCATACAATATCATTCATTTTAATAAGCTGTCTGTTTCAGAGAGCAGAAAGTTTTTACAAGGGGATAAGACATAAATGATCCAGTCCGAAGAGAGACATGTAAGTGTACCTTTACTTTCTCTATATTGCAAGAGTTTTATGCAAACGATTTTGTCCTGTGAATTCCTAAATTCTATAGTGCTCCATAACCTCTGAAGAAATCTAATAATAAGACAAGCTAATGAATGGGATAAACAATTGAAGACGACCTACCTTTTGAAGTATAGAGGTGTTTTCTCCTATAGATGTTTCGATGTAAATTTTTTCCTCCTCCGTAATATAAGGATGGAAAGACGGCTTTTCAAAGGACAAAAACCACCAGACTGTGGTCCATATGATGCCCATTGCGCCTGAAAACGTATCACGTCAGTATACTGAGGAGAACTCGTTAAAGCTTTAAGATTACTTCTTTCGCTTCATTTGTTAGAAAATAGTTGTAAAATTCTTATATGTACTTTTAAAGGTTTAATTTATTTTAACAACACCTTTATTGCATAATCCATTAATATTGATGTTTACAAACCAATTGTTGCAAATGATTGTGATATATACTATTAGGAATAGAGATTTAAACATTATTTTTCTCGTGATGCAAATTATGAGAAATGCAATCGCGAGATAGTAATGTCATAATCTTAAGTTTTCATAACACATTATTACAAGAAATGAAAAAAAAAGAAAAAAGAAAACAACTAACAAAGAAAGAAAATAAAACAATTTACCAAATACATAGAATCCTGACTGCCAACCAAACTGTTTTGTTAAAATACCGGATAGTGGCATTCCCAAAACCGCCCCTGCGTAAGATCCTAGTAAAGAAGTAAAAGCGCATGAATTACCTGATACAAATGGAGTCGTTTTGTTTGATTTTCATTATGCCGATTTTTAAAGACTTCTTTTACAAATTAAAATGCAAACATCATGAGATCACAATTTACTAGATTCGTATTGCATTCATTATTTGCACATCCATCTAAGTGTACAGCTTTAAATTTGAAAATTATATAAGAGATAAATGGATTAATAATGTAAAATTTATCAGAATTTTTAAGATATGTACATATGCAAATACGCTCTTGATGTCATTTACTAACGTTGAAAGAGAAATACTAATACAGTTCAATATTGACTTCGGTCACTCAATGGCTGATAATTTATAGATAATATTTACCTAAAAAAAATGATTGATTTTGGTTTTATAAAAATGACACCCAGCTGTGTATAAAATAATCAAAATCTTAATTTTAAAAAAATCACTGTGCCGCTCTCAGCCCTATCAACTATTGAACAGACTTGTATCGTTATAGCTTGACCACAACAAAGATTACTTTATCAAACACTGAGATGAGACAATAATTAATCACATATACAACCAACACCAGAACTTCATTTAAGTTTTGAAGAACTGTAGGACCTGTTTATGTTTACTACACATATACATTGCACTAATTAGATCCATACTTGCACTGGTCACCGTGACCTCCTGTGATGGAAATATTATCTTGTCAATATGTCATCGCCAACTTAATTTTCGCAGATAGCATTTTATTTCAATTTTTTGTTAGACCTCAAAGATTTTTATTTGCTCTCACGGAAGTACATTTGAATCAACCATTCTGATATCTTTTCGTCAGTCCAGTCACACAGTCATGTTTCGTACACGACGTTATGAACTTTTGGATTTTGGAGCTGTTTTAATAAATCTGTACAAGTTTGACTTTTATGGTTTGAGATACTGTCTTAAATTTGAAGACATCACTCTTAAGATGTGGTCATTGTTGGATGGACATGTCTGTTTATTCGTTAGTAAGTTACAAAACGAGTCGTACAATGGTTATATTGCCAATTCTGAGTAATGAATATCTCTGACCTATTTTTGTACCAAAACAAACATGTGTTTTCTGTAGTAGAAATTTGCCCATTATTGATACGCCCCCTGACTATGAGCTTGGATCATAAATAAAAATCAATGGAATTAAATTTTCAGACATATATGAATTCCTCCTCTAATCTTCATTCAGACACGACCTATCTGTGTTCATTCCCTTCCTTGATGTAACCGGTGTTAATTTAATTTGGAATACCTGTTTAATTTTATCTCCCGAAGATATCTGACATGCTCCTGTCTAAGTAAGAGACAGATGAGATCGATTTCTAAGGAGATTCTATTTACGTTTCTTGATTAGAGAGAATGTAACTATGTTTTCTATCGGATGCAGAACACAAAATCTTAATTACATTTAGTAATTGTCACGTTCTCACATTTTTCCACCTAAAGTCGATTTCAATCAACACCTAAGAATTTTACTTGGAAGATTCACGTACGACATTTAAATTAATCCGATTAGTTATTTCTGTTGAAGTAAGAGCTTATGTTTTGTTTGTTGCAGATGAACATACACATACAGATACGATTCTGAGCGCATACACATAAACTGAAATCAAAAGAAATCCAATGCATAGTAGTTACGCATAATATGAATTCGTTTTCTTTTGCATCTCATATGATTATGCACCATTTTCACTAAACATTGTTAAATTCAGATTCATAAACGTCCTTATTATTGCTTGGTGTCCAAAAATGAACTTTTCAGTGAATGTTTGCGGGCATTAAAAGCTGGTCCTAATCTATTGATTTTATAAGGGACCTCTTTATTTCTGTTGAAATTTCAAGGGCTTCCTCAGATTTTGAGGTATCTCTAGACAAATGTTTTTCTTCTCCAAAAATAAATAGATTTCGCATGTGTAGATTGTTATTAGATTATTTATCATCTATTGGACTGTATCTACCTCTGAGGAAAACCCCAATACCTCTGAAGAAAAACTGAATTCTGTCAAAAGCAAGATACTTTAAAAAGTTCATTTGAGGAGAACGTTTGCGAAACTGAGCGAAACCGTGGCCGGGATATACAACTATCAATCATTGCAAACTGATCTTGTTAAACAAGCAGTTTTCTTTAGAAATTCATAAATGTAAATAACTCGAATAATTTGTTATGCATATCCCAGAAGTTTGGTTCGAATCAAAGTCGATAATCATTGATTAATAATTATTCATATACAGATTCCCATAATTCAGTTGGCATCATTAAAACTTGGAAGACTGAATGCTTCAATAACAGACTAACGGAGAAAACAAAACCAAGTTAATATGGCAAATGCCCAGTAGTTTGCGAGCGTGCGTGCGTGCGTGTGTGTGAGTGAGTGTGTGCATGTGTTTGCTTGAAGACATGTCTAGAAAAGGAAGCCTACCACAGAAAGCAATAGTTGCCAGTTTCGACCTCTCTAAAGGTGGTGCCCAATGACTCCAAATGCCATGACAGGCTGGGTAAGTTACTCCCTGAAAATAATAATAATAATAATAATAATAATAATAATAATAATAATAATAATAATAATAATAATAATAATAATAATAATAATAATAATAATAATAATAAACAACGCAACGCAAAGAAAAGTCTTTCAACACCATTTTCTTCTTATCACCAGCCTCTTACGAGTCAATATTGGCGTTGTAGTTGCCATTTCATCTTCCTCCTCTTTCCTCTTCTAGCAATCATTACCTAGTTGGTAAAACTACCAGCAACATAACTGGACTTCTTCAATATTAAAAAATAACTTAATAGTCATAAACTATATCTGATGCAATCCTAAGTGATGTTTATTTTAAAGGAATAACAAATTTCTGTTTAGAAACGGTAGAGCAAATGTTCACGACTTGCATTTTGTAGTAGTGCAAAAGGTCATAGAGTTTTTAACTATGGCAAAGGTACCATACTTTGCTTCTTTTGCGGTTAATGGATTTGTAAGATATCTGTACATTCAGCAATGTGAGGATTATACCCTTTATTTCATGTCGTGTGTGGATTTACATAATACATTATATCCTGATTTGGTGTGTGTGTGTGTATGTGTGTGTGTGTTTACCTCAGCAAGTCCCTGTAAAATTCTGACTGCCATTACCAGTCCGTAATGGACTTTTGCTGCAGCTGGCAAAAAAAGATTCAGGAAAGCAGAGGTCCCAATTGCTAGACCAAATATTCTGTCAAAAAAAGAAGTACGGGTTTAACACTGAGTATATATTCTACAGAAATGAATAAGTTTTATAATTATCGATATTGTTCAAATATTTCCAAAAGTGTATTAATGACTTATCATTATAATGACCAACATTCTAAACGTATGACATAACGTTCTTGATCGATCTTCAAAATCAACTACATGAACAATATCTACGTCTTTGAAAAGATATAACGACATATTTTATGCGTGAAGTGGAATAACTGTTTTCATTTCATGAGTGGCGCAACCACATGTGACAATGCAAAAATTTTTCACTTCACGAGTGAACTATTTCCTTACATCTACAAACATTAATCTTTATATGTATATTGTTAAGGATCTATGGTTTTAAATTAAATAACAGACAAAAGCGAAAAGCAGCAAGTTTTGTAACTTTGAACAAATAATTTATTTTCTTACAATTCCCAAAATTTAGAAACACGTTACAGTACTGTGAATGAAATCCGAAATACTCCTAAAAGTACTTTCACACTAGTCCAAATGGACTGAGTAATCTAAATGAGGTCTAGTCTAATTTTGAATGTACTGATGTGTCAGTAGCCTTGAATAGTATTGATATGCTAACAGTCTTTTTGAATCACAATCACATAATCCAAAATGTCTTTAAATGAATTACCAGTAATTCCATAATTGTCATTTAGTCGTCAATGAGCAGTGTAATTCCAATGAGTAACTGAAGCAAATGAATTAAATTCTCTCAAATAAATACAACTAAAACTGATTCCACTAAGAGTACTGTTTAAGATAGGAATAATTAATTATGTTACTAAATACATTATATAAAAACTAAGACACAATTTCAGAACCAGGATGACGGTCAAATGTTCAGTTTCAGAACATTCCAACTTGTCAACAAGATCAATTTCTTCACCAGCAACCAATCAGAAATCAAGTCGGTCCGAATTTCCAAGGGGAAAATCAATGACCTGAACTCATATCCAATGTAGATTACTTCTACAACTTCCAAGTCCAAACAATGACTTAATCATATTTACTCTAATTAAAGTGCAACCCACTCTCCTGAATCTATGTAATGCATTTAAAAATGACCATTTACTATTTAAAATCGTGCATATAAAATGACACACACTCACACACACGCACACACACACATATATATATATATATATATATATATATATATATATATATATATATATATATATATATATATATATATATATATATATATATATATATATATATATTCAGGCAAATCCTTTGATTTATACAGATTTATGTGTCAATGCGATATTAACGGCGTCATTACTGCAGCAAATTATTTCCAAAATTTTGCAATAATTTTTGAACAGTACCTTTTACAAAATGTTAATGGTACATACAATGTTTTAATTTGCGATTGCGATGACAGTTAAATGTGCAACTTGAACAATATTTATATTATATGTAATCAAGACACATAATGGTTTTATCTGTTTTCTTTCTATTTCACACATATGACATCTCCAAGAATCCATCTATTTTATTTACCAGCTTCATTTTCAAATTAATTTTCTCTGAACAGCAGTATTTCTTACACATCAATTCTGCATAATGACTATCAATTGACATTTAAAATCGTGTTTAGGTAACATTCCACATTTCCTTTTAAATTAAAAAGAAAGGTGAAAATGACACATAAGAATTAATTTTAAAGTTTAGGAAAGAAACTTCACAAGAGGCAAAAAGTCCTCTTGGTGTGAACTTTAAAAAAAAAAGTTGAGAAAGTTCATAAAAGAAAAGTAAAAAAAAATGAACGTTTGAAGGATGAAGAAAATATATAAACAACAAAATAATCTCGTAAATACACTGTGTGAAAGAAATTATACAAGCTTATGAAGCTCAAAAATATACATTTTGATAATAGTGACATAACTGCTTTGTGGAACTTGTTTATTTGATCCAAAAATACAGTTGTTTCAATTTTGTACATCTCGTTTATTTTAAATCCAAAAACACAGTTGTTTCTTTTTCATGCATTTTGTTCATTTTGCCTTAGGTCGAAATTAGGTAACGTTCTACATGGAATTGAAATTTATAAAACAATACAGATGTTCAGAAAATTATTAATTATTTCGCTCCATACGCTCAGGTAAACATTCAAAACAATCGGCATTTCATCAGTGTTTTAGACATTGTTAAATGTATTTGAACGGACCTCACAACATGGCAATTGGCGGAGTGGCTAATTGTAAAAACGTTGAATATAAATTAGTTCCCCAACCATTAAGGAATATAAACGGCAATCCTATCTACTACCCAGCTTTATAGTTGGAACGGTTTCCGACACAAGCTCACCCATGACCTTTACAACTCCGTGTGACTACTGAGGTCATAATTAGAATGGAAGTTAGGCTGTAACCACTAAGTATTGGCGAGAATCGGAAGCTTTGCGCTCCGACATCTGGCCAAACATCCAGCGGTATTACGTTGATGTGTTTGAATATTTGCACATATCTTTCTGATTCTATAAAAAAAGTACCGTAATCTAAAGAAAGAACACAAAACTAGATAAAGTCACAATTGGAACATCGCTTGGCTATTTGCAAGGAATAACCTTGGAAATAGTTGTGGGAATATCCATTAATCTAATTGGTTAATGAATTGCCTCCCACTATTTCATCTCCCCTGGGCGGGGTGGACGCTTTTGTCGTGATAGAAAAGACCAACACTGTTCCGAATGTAACTGACTCCTGCCAAGTTGTGCCATGTGAACAAAATATGTTTTCAATCTTTCTCTTGAATTATGTGTTGGTTTCTTTCTTGACTTGGCAGAAAAAGTATCGATGACTTTCCGAACGGATAAAAGTACATTACAGATTTATCTTTCTTTTGAACACACTGGTGTAGTCATTTTTCTAATTTGTGATTACTTCTACTAAAATAGCTGTACTTGATTTCAGCTACAGTTTTGTTTCCTTAAACGAGACTTGAGTTCTCTCTTGAGTATCTCCTGAGCTATAAATAGCTTACGTTCTAAATCAAAAGTAATACTCATTAATTTTAAGGGATTTATTATTATTATTATTATTATTATTATTATTATTATTATTATTATTATTATTATTATTATTATTATTATTAAAAACTTACCTGTTGGCGGGGAGCCTAGAGGCCATGTAACCTCCTGGAATCTGAGTAATAATATAACCCCAGAAGAAAGAGCTATCTACCACACCTATCGTCTCTGGCGTCCATGTGAACTCTGGTGGCTGAATAATAATAATAATAATAATAATAATAATAATAATAATAATAATAATAATAATAATAATAATAATAATAATAAATACTACTACTACTACTGATGATGATGATGATGATGATGATGATGATATTATTATTATTCATGTAAAACAGACTGGAATTAACCTTTTGCTATAGAAAAGCATATCTCTTTCAGCACACTTATGTACATGAACTCAGAATTAATTACTCATTAACAACTTTGCTTCTCCTCTGTGTCAGAAATAGTGTTGACTTAGTAGTTAGCTTGTTGAATTCTCGTCCAGACGGAATCCTTCGGAGAAAGCATGGTCAGAAAATGAAATGTACTTAGGCAAGGCACGATTTGACAATGATATGTTAATGTACCGAAAACACCAGCAAAAAAGTAAAGAAAAAACCCCACAAAAAACCCAAGCAAAACCAAAACAGAAAAATTAATGTCCCATTAAATACGAATTGCTATGATACATCCGCCCATTTACAAGGACACGCATATTAGAATCACATATTATGATATTAAAGTCACGTGACAAACATGATATTAGAGTCATCAAAATTCGCTATCAAATCGCATTTTCTTGCACTGCACATAACATTTATAAACGATACATAGAAACCTCACCGGGTAATGTAAAACCCGACAACTAGGTGGTAAATAAAATGGCCAAACCAAGCATAAAAGTTATGATGCCAATGTCTGGAGGTAAATAAAATGACCAAACCTGGCATGAAATTTATGATACCGATATGATAAGACAATGCTAATTTGCTAATAAGTTAACTTAAAATTATGGATTGATTGTCGTCATATTACACACATGTAATAACAATCTGTGTCGTATAATATTAAACATAGTTCTAATAGCATCATGTTTAAATGAATTTAACTTCTGTCTGTTCGCGAGGATCAATCTGAGACCACATCCGCTTCCTAACATGAAATCATCTGAGTTTAAAACTTGGATCATAATAATGCTTTCGACCTTATCATATCCCATAATCGAACTAAAGTCGATATTTACTTAAAATAACTAGGTCTGACAGGCACCAGCAAAGGTTTATATTGTTGCAAAATTTGGAATTCCCGATTCACTTATCATTTTGTCGTTGTAACTAATCAAATAGATTTGTGAATTTCGTGTTAGGTATAATTATTCTTTTAAACGCCATTTTACGAACATCGTTTTTCATTTACATGAATATGAAAGATGTTCTTTGAATATTTACTTGAAAGGTCAACAGACTGATCTTTTATCGGTTTCATTCATATCTGGGTTGTTATTGATTTTGTTGCTTTTGATTTGTTCTGTCTTACTATTCCTGATTTCCAGGAGAAGATCAAGAACATACCTAACATCTTCTATGTTTCTTATTCTAACGTCTATCAATCATCATATTTCATTGCGCATTTTAAAATAATATTTCTGTTGCATAATATCATCAAATTGTGAATCGAAATCGAAACTACTCGTTGGGAAAATCTTCCATTATCAATGTATATTTTGCATTAATAACTTTATTAGTATGGTATTTTAAGGTTTTAATTTTTGTTTCTAATCTAGGTCAGTACAGTGGTAAACATTAACTTGATTTTCACTCTCTTTCAATCGTTTTCTCAAAAGGTAATTTCCGGTAACAACAACACACCTTCGAACAATGTCTAGTACGTACTTGGTTGTAAATACGATAGCGACTATCACGAGACCTCATGTCGATTTCTGCACATACTGATCTCCAAATAATCATTCTGAAAGCGTACGGTTGAATCGTTCCTCAACTGCCTGGTCACGATGCATGTTAAAACATCTAACAACAAACAAACTTCTTATGTTTTGTTAATGATGCAGTAACGGCAATAGCCGAGGCCATGCTAGTGGTAAACGTGTGTAAATATGTTTAGGCGCATCAGCAATACTCGCTAAATCATCAGACGTCAACAGTTCCGCTTTCTTGTATCTGCTAACAAAATATACAATGGTCATTGCCTACTCGTATGTGAGTCGGCGTACCCGATCATGCTGAAGAAACAAAAGATCAACCTGATGTAATTCATTGGGCATCATTAACCGAATCATCCAAGGAAAGTCTTTCTTGCTTCTGGTAGGTAAATTTGTCATGATACTCGTTTGGCAAGCCATTCTCAAGCAAGCATATGGGTGATCTTTGCTGCGCTAGCTAACCTTTATCAATTCCAGCTTCACCCTTCCAGCAAAGCGCGAACTTTAGTTACGCAACAAGTTCCATGCTCATTTTATTAGTGTGTTTTACCTCAAATGAAAATCTTAGATTTCATACCATCTTTCGATGGTCCATCTGGCCATGGTTGCTCTATCATCTGGACTGGCAAACGAGATCGAATCAGAGATGAAATCAGCATCACTTAATGCTGCATACGCGAGGTCATGTCGGTAACAAGAAGACTAGACATAATTTATAGGTACTTATAGAGACATTGGTTTTGTCGTTAGAATCAAGTCGTATGTCCAGCTGTATTTTGAGCCCACATTCATTGAATCTGGAGACATATTTTTCACCAGGATATTTATTCCACTTCGATAAGCAGAGATATCACCGCCAAATGTGTTGGACCTGAGTTTATGTCCACGGCCAGAGCTTCAAACAAACGTGAATCTTTTTGCTCCACATCGAACACAAATTCCAGTGATTGCGGTTCAACCATTATATGTTTGAACCTGCGATGCTTTTGCAGTACAAGTTTTCATGCGACATCGAATACATTATAAAAGCATATAATTCAACATTCGATATTTAAGATAGCATCACGACAAAATAGCTGATTTTACGGTCATTTAATTTTCTACGTAGGTAGAAAGCCACGTAAGCATAGTAACATCTTCCCAAACTCAGAATCTGAGAGGACCCAACTATTGTTTAATCTAATTATGAGATGATTAACGTGATCTAGCCAGTATGTGATGCTGTACTCAAAGATTTTACGGAAGTGCTTCAGTCATCATTGAGGAGGATGTTGTACACTATTCATTTCTTTTCGACAATTGATGAAGTTTCTGCCGTTAACGATCTCAAACTGAGCGCGAATAATCTTATCGTGTAGGATTGTTTCAAGCTTGAACACCTAGAAATAATCGTGAGAATAATTTCCATAGATCGACATAAAAGAACATAAGAGATCGTTGTAACACAAAAGAAAAAGAGAGACATTGAACAAATGCTTGTACGGTTGAGTTGATGAAATCCACGGATGAATCCGCGGTAAAAGTGACAGCGATAGTCGGAGTAAAAATAAAAAATAGGGTCCAATTCGCAAGATATCCCACTAAGCAAAGGATATCAAAGCAGCCACGGAATAAACTAACTGCGGAGACTATTGGACACTTGTGAGAGACGGTTGCAGGAATCTAAGAAGACATCGGAGAAGTTGGGAGGAGGAAGTTGAAATGGAAAAAGGATCCCAGAGACCTGGCCAAGACATCAGATTAGCAATTAATATTGTTCCATAAGTACCACCCGAGACCAAGTCGCACACGTAAACAATGGGTCAATACTTTAAGGAACAAGATCGCCAGGGGATCTTAACGAATCCAGAGCATTTTATTCGAAACAAGTTCAATGACCGGAAAGATCACGTGTTGAAAATATTATCAGCGACACATTAACTTTGATGGGATTTAAATGGTGTTTACTGGGGAAGCGATATGCCATCGGTAATCAGTGGAGACGTTTTGTTAAAGCGGTCGATGTATATAAAACTAAAATAAAAATATAAAAAGGGAGGAATTATGGACAGAACGTATGAGAGTTTACATACTTCCATGCGGTCACAGACCTGAAACCAGACCATCATATGACCCCAAAAGCTGCACATGTTGACACACCCAAATAAGGACCCTCTTACCATGCCTAACAAACATATGCATATGCACATACTCGGATTATATATATATATATATATATATATATATATATATATATATATATATATATATATATATATATATATATATATATATATATATATATATATATATATATATATATACTAAAAGAAGAAGTAGACACAAAAAATGAAACCAGAAACCAGCAGAAAAATAACCTTTGTTAGCCACAACCGAAGTACACAAACCATAACGCAGGAAACATACATACATACATACATACATACATACATACATACATACATACATACATACATACTACATACATACATACATACATACATACATACATACATACATACATACATACATACATACATACATACATACATACATACATACATACATACATACATACATACATACATACATACATACATACATACATACGTAAACTAAGAGCAACAGCAATACTTATTTGTAGCACTCCCAAGAAGACAAATTTCACTTAGACGGGAACAGGAAGAAGAAATAAACAGGCAGTTCGATGAAGAAGAACATGTGAAGCAATGTGAGTCACACTGATACAAACTTTAAATAGGAATTGATAGTTGGCAGTACCCTGATGATCAAAGCCAGCTTGGAATAATTGCATTAACACGTGAAAAGGTCGCAAAAAGTTTATCCAGGAGAAAAACACATATGATTGTTTCTACAACAAAGAAGTGGAATTCACCGACAAATCTCTAGGATTGTATTACCCTGTGATTATATTATACCAGCATTTGATCAACCAAGAAAAAAAGAACTCTCGACTGTGATTCAATAAGGGAGCACATGTCCGTGTAACAGTTTTTAGGTGAAGACGAGAACTATCATTTTAGAGACCATTCAAAGTGGTAATAATTATGGTTTTCTATGAATGTTGTGCTAGCTTCCCCCCACACGAATAATTGCCTGAGATGTAAATATTCCTTAATAGCATATTTTCTATGATTGTATAACAGTTGAACCAGTGAAAAAGAGATTAATTTGATAGAAATGCGTGAACACGTTGTATCGGAAAAAGGCGAGATTAACCAGCAAGTATTCTAAGCTAACTTATTATTAACAAACTTGATAGACCGTAAAAATTATCAACATCAGATAATAATTGAAGAGGAACAATAACTGCGAGATTGAAACCGCCAAAAGAATCTCGCAGATCGCAAAGCACAAAGTGTGTGGCTGTCTATATATGATTTTTGCTGAATCACCACCCAACTACAGTTGGCTTTGATGCAGCTGAAATTCTGACCAAACCAATTACCATAGGTTATACCTATCGGATTTGCTGTCAGAGGTATATTAATAGCAACCGGTATCGCGGCGGTGCTAATGAAATAATCTCGTGAATATTCAGAATTTCTAGCGGCTGCACAAAGCAGTCTCAATACAGTTAAACAAACCATTAGCATGACTGAGTTCGATATAGCGCTGGCAGAAATGGAAAAGCGTCGACGTAACCGAATACACATATGGAAACGGGGTATTGACGATCCTAATTTACAGGCAGTGCAAATCGAGTAAATATCTGCCAGTTTATGGAGGCGCCTCATAAGAACGTCACTTATGGGGCTATACTCGTAATGTTTCCTGATTTGGAAGTATAATCATTACTGGCTTGATGTGATTGGTATATTATGTAGCCACAAATAGAATGATAGTATTGGTTTGTTTGGTTACTGATCTAGGTTAAAGTCTTCTACCCCACCTGACCATCCTATTGCATGGGTCCGCATGGTGACTTTGTTTGACGGGTTCGCGCAAGATCGTATACACTCGCGTGTGGTATGACGACAAAGTCATGGAAGAGAGGTTGCGGAACGTTTTGACTTAGATTAGTGATACAAATCCAAACTTATTATTTTCATGCTACTACTTTATCCCTATCTTGTTATAAAATTTTGTGGTTCCTCGATGTCAAGAGTTATAAATTTGTGTGTATATTGCTAGTATTATATATTAAAAATGAAAGAAATTCGCCACTATTTTATTTCAATTATATCTCCCTAAAGAATACCGCTAAAGTACCTAGTTTTACAATTTATATATCCGTACTTTTTATGTTAGAGAAAGTTCACGATGAGTTTTCAAATGTTATATCAGATCAGTCATATTGCATGTTGAGATTTAATTGATTCCATTCGAATATATTGTATATAGATGAAAAATATTTTGCTCTAATTCTTCTTTGCATGTTATCTAATACTTTCGATTTTCTTATATTATATTTTAGCGGTTTGTTTCACAAATAAATATTATTCCACTTACCCAATTTACGAACAAAACAAAGAACCCAGTGGAAACTCTTATATGGACTTACCTAATAAATTTATGCCCGAAAGAAAGGTTCTTCATGTATACAAAGAAACAATATTTTATAATAAAGAAGAAACTATATTATTATAAAGGTTTGATATTATTTTAAAAGTTGGTTATATTTATTTTTGTTTTAATTTTCGACTTGTGCTGAGATGAGATCAGAGTCTGCGGGTGACAGAACCTATAGCCTTGTCTGCACACACGAAGCACACATCCCCCAAAATAATGGAACCTAGTTGTCTGTATGTCGTTCATGCGTACCAGACATTCGCGTGTCGACCCAGTAATAAATATCATATAAGCGAAGTTTGCACAGCGCTTTGTACGTTCATACTTAGCTGAATTTAAAAAAAAATTCGATCCTTATATTTAAATTTAACAGCATTAATAGTTACAGAAACTCATAGTTTAATATCATTTTAATCATTTTCTTTTAATTTATTCACACGGCGAAATATTACAGAAAAGTGAATATCCCAAATATATACCTATGGCTTATCAAAGAAAATAATTGTTGTTTAATTCAACGCCCACTTCTCAGTAGGAGAAAATGCTACCACTTCAGTCAAAAAAAAATCAAAATCGATACTTGCAAAATAGAAATCATCACGATTTTTGTGTTCATTTTCATTAACGTTTATGACTGTATACAAATATCCGTACAAAATGCCATTTCATACTTTACTGTAATGTCTTCAGATATGCAAGCAGACGTTTATTTATTCATTTGCAGTGTATTTCATTCATAGCATTAGAAAATATATCTCATATATTTGAAAAAGGTCAAGGTTGACGATTAAAAGCTCGCATTAGAAGACAATACCGGCTTTATCTTTTATCTAATACATCAAGTGTCAAATCTTTACATAGCTTCGTTGGTCAGCGCCTTGGGCTGCTGATGCGAAGGTTGTGGGATTGTGGTCACAAACAAATTTTTTCCGTTTTTGTTTTGCTTAATTTTATTTGGCAAAAGTTTTCGAATTTCCATATTGTAACGGCATTCAGATTTCATATCATACATTAACACATACACACTGATGACTTTTTCACTGTACCGTTGTTTTTCGCATCAAACTCTGTAAGAAAACACGTTCGTTTATTCATTTAAAGTTTATTATACTTGTAGCATTATCTCATTTGTTTGAAAAAAGGTCTAGCATTTTGTTCATAATTAAAATCTTACGTAAGAAGTCTAAGTTTCAGTGGTCCTATATTCTAAAAATGGTCCTCACTGAGTATATAATAGTAATCCAGGTGGGTGTGGATTCAAAAATATTGGATTCATCAGGTATGAACCCCAAAATTCAAAAGGTCCTGGCCAATCAGATTGCTTTAAATCGTAATGACAAAATAAATATCTAATTATATAAAAGTTCATTTAGAAAGTTGCAGATATTAGGCAGAGTGAAAAAAATATTATTCTTGGATCCGTCAAGAGGATGCGTATGAAGTAAAATTATATATGGCAGATTAAATACTTTTAAAATCCATCCGATCTGAGATTCGAACCTATATCTGCGGTCATACAACACACATCACCTTGACTGTGTGTACCAAACACCATACCTTCTCGACTAAATTTTTTTGTTATGGCTCTCAACGTCATTTTCAGCACAAGGCTATTTATTTCCTGACAGTATAGTTGGTGTAAGAAGAACCCGGGAGAAGCTACTGGCATACTCACCTACCCACAATAGCTGAGCCAGAGACTCGAAACCACGCCGAGGTGAGATGACAGTGATCTGGAACAGTGCGTGCTTTAGACTACACAACACCCACCCCAACCCCGCAAAATAAATGTACATTCACTATAAAAGATGGAATCTAGTCGCGGAAATAAGTATTCGCGCATAGTTGAGACACGAGCTTGGCGCCCCCAAATAACTCTCTCTCTCTCTCTCTCTCTCTCTCTCTCTCTCTCTCTCTCTCTCTCTCTCTCTCTCTCTCTCTCTCTCTCTCTCTCTCTCTGAGATTTGTATAGAAGGAGCTGCGAGCATGAATGAAACGCAATAATGCTCAAGGCATTACGAAATGAAAAACTGCAATTATCTCCTGTTTATTTTTATTTTTACCAGTATTTTCTTGTAAGGCAATCCATATGTCGGGAAATCATAATTTTCTTAGCTTCACTCTCAGATCAAGTTTTCAGTGTTAAGTAATTAGAAATGACCTTATATAAGTGTGTGTCTGTGTGTGTGTGTTTGTGTGTGTATGTATGTGTGATTTGGATTATTAATTTAGCTTTAACAATTTTTTTGTCATATTGCTATGATTTCTGGAGTGCGGCAGTTTATAGTGATGTCTAGCAATGTGGCATCATGCCGCAGACATGTAGCATGATGTCTCACCCATTCACATTATCCTGGCATCAGGCCGACCAGTCCTAACACTAACCTATTAATACTAAGCACCCAGCGAGCTAGCTGTACCATTTTTGTAAGTCTTTGTTATGACTCGGCTCGGGTTAGAACCTGCAAACCCCTGCATCCGAGGCGGACGCTCTAACTACTGGGCCAACGGAGCTGTTGCACCAACGATAAGTAATAGTTTTCTAAATTGTCTGCATAAAATCGCAAGCTCAAATTTGAACTCAAGACTTTCAGGTAAAAAAGTAATAAAAAAACGATACAGTTTAGAAGCTATGATTTTTTTAAATTATCAATCTAATGTTGGTATGTACCTTAATAGAGAATGGACCATTTAGAAGTTAAGTGGATAAGTTTACTTAAGTTAAGTATCTATCTAGTGGTCGTATGTACATCAGTATAGAATGGATTCTATAGAGTGTAGGATGCACATGGGTTTGATTTCATTTTTTACATAAAAATTTCTTGGTCATTTTTAATTTTTCTTAATTTCATGACATTTTCATGACATGTTCAAGTTTCATCATTATTATTATTATTATTATTATTATTATTATTATTATTATTATTATTATTATTATTATTATTATTATTATTATTATCGGAAGTGTAATGTAGATAGGTTTAAGTATTGGAATTTACGGTATTCTACATGAGAAGAGCCATCTTGAAGGTGTAAAATTACATTACTGAGAGAGAGCTATTAAGCGCCAAGTATTCAGTGAAATTAATATTGACAAACGTATGGGGAATACACGCGACTATTGTGTACTGAATGATAGAAAACGATGCATTATTGCCTCCACAAGTTAATGAATAATCTGTCCCCTTAGGGACTGAGTATCGATCGCTATATGCTATATGATGTATTGACAGGCCAAAATGTCTGCCAGGTTAACTCGCAAGGGATACCGGTAAAGCTACAATATTCATCGGGCGGGTATACAATTTAATATTGAATTAAAAGCTCTAAATAAGCCGACTGGTCTTGAAGAGTGATAAAGTACTCTTAATGGAAGAATGAAACTTTCATGGTCAAAGACCGAACTTAGAATTTTTGATTTTTTAATAGTTTCCCACCCACCCACCCACCCACAATCCTAGTGTGGCATATATATATATATATATATATATATATATATATATATATATATATATATATATATATATATATATATATATATATATATATATATAATGTAGTACATTTCTGATTTTTTCATTCATTCTGAGCGACACTGTTACAATTCACCTATGCATGTTATCTAATTCACTGCAAATGATGTTTGGTTGTTTTTTTTAAAAAAAGTCTTTACTTAAAAATAATAGTAAATAGTCTAATTGGATAGCATGAAGTGTATAAATGAAAATATGTTTAACAGTACAAACAAGCGACTACTTGTAATAAATAATTGTTTACTTTAAGGTGTTTAATGTTTTCAAAACTATTTTGACAGTTCTAGTTGCACCATATAATAAAGATAAATACATAGCCACTAAAGATTCTTACCGTTAATTTTCCGTCTCCGTCGAGATCTTGGGTTTCGTTTTTAGTCATTTTTACAATGGCAACCCCCATGTTGCACCGTATTCCAAAGGAAATGAGAAAACCGATGCTGCTCAAGAAGGCTGTCAGATATCGCTTGGCACAACAGTCACAACGGATACATGATAGCACCTTGTCACACCTGAAGGATGGGCAACTCTTCTTTGACCGTTTTTCCTCCTCTTCATCCCCATACGCCTCGTCCAACTCATCGTACTCAACGAGGGTTTTCTCTTCAATGCCCTTCTTGAAAAATCTGCAAGTGGATGAACGAAAATTGTGAGAACAAGAAAATTATGCATATATGAAGTTCAAATATTCCATCCTTTTTCAGGCATTCGTTAATTAGTAGTTCCATTATTTTGCCTAATTTCATTGGCGTACCAAACACGCAAATGAAAACAGAATTATACAACTCTAATATATAAATCTAATAATACAAAAAAGCAGATTTAAAAATACTGAACTAAAATCAAAACAGTATTTTGAGTCAATGCTATCTAAAAGTCCTATTTATTTTCTATATTGTGATTCACTTTGTTGAAACGTATTTGTTTACCCTCCTCTTTCCCCAGATGTATTATATAACATTGCGCATATCACTCACTCCAGGCAACATATGTTGATTCAGCTTTAGGATACAGGTAAATAAATATGCTAAGAAATATTTATTGGCATGGTGAAACTATTACTTTGGTGCGAGTCCCTTCTCTATTTTAACACGGGTAGTCATGGAATGGCTATTTTCTGCAATACGTGTTTTTAGACTGACCCTGATCACACTTAGAGTCTACTACGCGAAAGATATTTATGCTTCGTTAACGCCTAACGGCCTGTGTGAGTTCTTTGTTTGTTCCTTTTTACCCTTGACGTGTCTTAAGACCCCATACACAACACAGCGGAGTACGCTGACCTAAATACTGCAATTAACACCCTGTAAAGTAGTTTAGCGAGTTTGATAGTTTACAAATATATAGATTGAAACATTAATTGGTAGGTAATATCAATCAACAAGTTCGGTAATTTTCAAACTGTTTACAATTGAAATCTGCATTTAAATTAGATGTGATAGGCACTCACACTATACCGTGTTGCTGTCGATCTCTAGATTTATCAATAAAAATTCAGTGTTTAAATTTATTCATGATGCAAAACAAGTCGCTCTGAACAGATTTACAAACTATACTTTTCCATAACAATAACCTCATACACTAATAAAAAGTAAGTAGACCAGCATATATAATGACATTAAGAACGAACATTTTTATCGATGCCTACTAAAACGATGCCTGCTAATTCAAAGATCTCCATTTGAATGAGATCTTTGAGTTCCCGTTTTATAAAATCGGTAGCAAGAAAGAGACATTGAGGTAAATGGGATTGAGTTCAGTGAAGTTTGGAGACAAAACTACCATCTCATGCCATATATGTGTTTTTGCCACGAGAAATCAATTTTAAGGAACTTAGGACTGAATGTTACACGTGTGTGCACTCGAATAACACTATATTTCTTTTCTTAATCTCTTTCAGGTGTAGGTGTTTTGTTTAAAAGATTTCTGAGAAGAAAATATGGAAATGAAATGAGAAATGAATCAACCAAATGAAACATTATTTATGTCAGGAGTCCTTTAACCAATTTATATTCACATTAACTCAATGCAAACTCAATGCTAACACGTCTGCTGTACAATCTACATGCTTCTACTTGGGAAATTGAAATGACTATTGCATATTATATACACAGTGGAAATAAGAGCTAATTATTCCTCAAAAGTGGATCTTATTTATTTAATATTATAATGTCTTCCATTTATTTAAATCCTATAATACACTAGATTTATATTCCAGACAGTGGATACATACCGGAAAGGCAATACTACTATGAATTTACCAATTTTAGTCGGGTATAATGTTTTGTCATTTTCATGATTTCTACACACAACTAATTTAAAGGCACAAATATACAATAATTCTTCTGTAGAATCAACAGTGCATTTTTCTCACTCCAGAAGCATAAGTACGAGAGGCCATGTTTCATTAAATATCTAAATTTAGTAAGAACATTGATTAATTTGTATTTATCTACACAATGGCTTTCCTGAAAAACTGTTATGAGAAGCAAACAACCATTGTTTGGTTGGGAAATCACTATTTATTGCCTGCAGAAGGCAGGCGGAAGTTCAATACATGCCTTCTATAAAGGAAATTTCACGGGAACGGCAGTTTGGAGAAAAGGTGACAACTATATAAAGGTAATCGTTTCTACAGGGTTGACATGGTAAGTTTTCAAAGATTTAAATAAGCAGCTGTACAACTAATATAAACGTTGTACTCGTCACTGAATGATTCCATTAAATAAAGTGATGATTACCAACATGTTTGTTGTCGGGGAATATTTTAACTTTCAGACTTGGAAATATAAATGACCTTTATATCTTAAAATATATTTTAACGTGTGATACTTTTTAAAAAGAGTTTGGAAACATGTAAGACAAATTACAGATTAGACCCATATGAATAAATGCAGCAAGTAGAAAAAAAATCAGTCAAAAATATAAGAGGAACATTATACTGGTTTCGAATTAAATTAGAGGTTCTAGTACCATTACACGACAACTTCATGGACTATCCTTTAGATCCGGATAATCATCTCTAGACGAAAACGATTTATCAGAATTATATAGGTCGCTGATAAATTATTGCCAGGGTACAAACCCAGAGGTACCAAAAGTCTCGTTGATTGGAAAACAAAGAGAAACATGCCATGCACTAAAGCAATTTAAACTTTACAATCAGTTAGGTTTAAACTAAAGCAGTATATTATCGACATTTTAACTTGAACAGAAGACCACTAAAACCAAAACCTTTGCACGTATGTTCTTTATGACAAAGCCGTAGATTTTACAGTTATCAATATTGATACATAAAAAATCAACCATCAGGTACCAGTTTGGTTAAGTTACTTTCTTACTTTTTAGTTATCAAAGTCCCCCTAGTTAAAGATTAAAATGAGTGACTTCTTGGTACACATGTACAAGGAACTCTATCACGCTAAACACTTTCGTCTCTGAGTAACCATCCACTTTCCTTTGTAAGCTTTATATAGATAAATGCAATCAAAACAGTACTTGTATTCAGTTTTCATAGCGCAAACATGTCACTTAACAAATTATCAAGTTATAAGTTTCATTTAGGTATCTTTATTTTTGTTTAAAACATAAAACAGAATTAAATCATCTCATTACTTTGAATATTAAAGTGACCATCAAAACCAAAAATAAGTACACATTTTGGGACCACTTACATTTCCTTTTCTATTGATTGAACGGTGGATACCAGTTGAACGTTGGTATCGAATTCATGTTCAGCGTCCCGCTGTTTTTGTCCACACTCCTTAAATCACGCCAGATACAATAACTGTCAGTGCTAACGTTTTCATACTAACTTTTATTTAAAATGTGTGCTGTGCTTTTGTTGTTTTTCAAAGAAATACTTTATTGCTATACAAACTCTTGATTCAGTGGGAAACCATACAAATAAACCATATTTGGTGAAGGTTCTGAAATCAAGGTTTTATTATCCATTTAAAAATGTTTCTGGGTCACTTGATCTCCCTACTACTTACTCACTATCAAAATATAGTCAAGTTCTGAGGCTTGTCAATGTTGAATTGGCTGATACATCGAAGATTCTCTATAACAATATAGTCATACAATGAAGCAATCTCCTTTTCTTTATACTCATTTACCAATTGAGCAATTAATTCCAAAGTACTATTTTACCCCAGGCGAACGTTCTCCATTATAGGTTAGGTTTATAGTCTTTGTCACTTAGGAGGCTTTTTCAGGTGTTAATCTCAATCTGATATCCGATAGAAGAACACAGCGGCCACTGATCTGATAGAATCTGGAATTTATGTATTATTCTAACTTTTTAGCATGTTATCAAACAGGTTAATATCTAATCTAATATGCAATTCAAGCTTCTCGTAACATTCAAATTAATAATTCATAATACCACTTTCAAATTATTCAAACAAGTTTAAGTATTCAAAGATCTTTGTATATCACGAACACGTTGTAATTCAACTTGGAAACTTCATAGCTTCTATTTGATATGGTTATGTAACTAACAAACGTTCTAGAATAATATTAATTTCTGTACTTTCGTCATCCCTCTTTTGCATACAAAAAAACCCAACAGAAAATGAACTACAAGGTGCGGTCAATTATTTTGGATTTAACTTTGGCATTGCTTTCTGTAAATTTATCTAAGATTAATGTTACTCGATGTGAATATGACGATACATACATGTACTGGATTAAGGTATTTAACGTTACATGAGGTGTATATGACGATACATAGATGTACTGGATTAAGGTATTTAACGTTACATGATGTGTATATGATGATACAATGTGCTGGATTAAGGTGTTTAATGTTACTGGGTGTGTTAGCGATGATCCAATGATATGCCAGATTAAGGTGTTTAATATTATTCGGTGAGTATGCAACGACACAACGATGTGCTGGATTAAGACGTTTAAGGCTACTGCGTGTGTAAATGATAACAAAATTATTTGCTGGATTAAGGTTTTAAATGTAACTAGGTGTGTATATAGTGATACAATGGTATTTAACTTCTAAAAACATCAGCTTCTTGTGATGAGCTATTTATCTGCTGTGCGTTTCGATTTATTGTGCTATAAAATGTTTTGGACCAGATGTGGACATTGTCAGAAGGCTGTAATCAATACATATTGCAGGTTCATTGAATATGTATTCGATGTTCGCCTGTTCAATAGAACCTGAGAATAAATAATGAATATTTGGCTGTTGCTATTTTCTAAATTTTATATTATTTTCTGGGTGAGTAGAAACTCAGACACTTCATGTCCATGAGTATCGACAACGGTAAAATGCATTGGTTTGCCAAGTAGATTGATTTGGATCAAATTCATCATCCATATTGTTTAAAAGCAGAATCAGTAAATCGTTATTGTTCTAATCATTTATTTATGCATCCCATTATCTTTACTCTGTTTTCATTGAACGTTACGGGTTCCACTGTAGTTAGTCCATGAATTTACCGTGGGTTTATTTGTTTTGTTTCGATTTATTTTGTTTCATTTCTAGATCCAGAAACAAATAATTGTAACAGAAGGTTGTTTCTTTTGCTGTTGTTGTTGTTGTTGTTGTTGTTGTTGGGCTTAACGCCATTTTCAGCACTCTATAGGCTATTTATGGCGGCCAGTATTAATGGTGGAGGAAGAAACCGGGAAATCACCGGAAAGAACCACCTACACACGAGAAGCTACTGGCAAGCATTCTCACATATACGTATTCGCCAAATCCTAGACTCGAACACACGCAGACAGAGGTGAGATGGCAGTGATCCGTAACGTACAGCGCTTTAGACCACTCGGCCACTCGGAGCCCCCGTTGTTTCTTTTTCATACTAGGCTGAATCAAGTAATTGTAACAGAAAGTTGTTTTCATTACATACAAGGCTGAATCAAGTAATTGTAACATAAGTTTATTTCTTTTAATTACTAGGCCGAATAAAGTATTTGTAACAGAAGGTTGTTTCTTTTAAATACAATGTTGAATCAATTAATTGTAACATAAGATTGTTTCCTTTACATACTAGGCTGAATCAAGTAATTGTAACAAAAGGTTGTTTCTTTTAAATAGAAGGCTGAATCAAGTAATTGTGACAGGAGGTTGTTTCTTTAATATACTAGGCTGAATCAAGTAATTGTAACAGGAAATTGTTTCTTTTACATAATAGGCTGAATCAAGTAATTGTAACAAAAGGTTGTTTCTTTTACATAGAAGGCTGAATCAAGTAATTGTGACAGGAGGTTGTTTCTTTAATATACTAGGCTGAATCAAGTAATTGTAACAGGAAATTGTTTCTTTTACATAATAGGCTGAATCAAGTAATTGTAACAAAAGGTTGTTTCTTTTACATAGAAGGCTGAATCAAGTAATTGTGACAGGAGGTTGTTTCTTTAATATACTAGGCTGAATCAAGTAATTGTAACAGGAAATTGTTTCTTTAATATAATAGGCTGAATCAAGTAATTGTAACAAAAGTTTGTTTCTTTTCCATACTAGGCTTAAACAACATTGCTGCTCCAGCCATTCAAATTATGGATAATAATGTTTGATATTACTGACATTTTTATTTTTCACATTCAGTGAAACGGTTCTTTGTATTTCAATCAGATTTTCAAAGTGCTATTGTCTTTTACATATTGTGCTCGTGATTCATTTTCCTTGTCATAATCTTCTTTAACGTCTAATGAGTAAGTAATATGTTATCAAGCGCAAAATTCAATATAATGCCCACATAAATGTAAAAATTATATATATATATATATATATATATATATATATATATATATATATATATATATATATATATATATATATATATATATATATATATATATATATAATCTTGATTCTTTGCCTTAGTGGAATGCCTTATTGCCCTTGTATATAAATTGCAAGTTATATTTAGCTGTGAGTGATACAGCATATTTAGATCCATAATTGATAAGTATTTGTGGGCTGTTCTTGCAAATAATAAAGAGCACTAACATTATAACATGCTTAAAAGCGGACAGGTTAATTCTGTTTTGAATACTTAAATGTTTGTTCATCTTGCGTTTAACTGTATTAGTTCAACTATTTTGAGCAAGAGTTATAATAATCTATTTTAATAATTAAACATCTGGTTGATTCTTGTTTCGAATTAGTTCCATTTTTCGCATATTTTAACTTTCTTCTCTTTGACCCAACACTGATATTAAGGTACACTTCTTTATTAGTTTATTATTTTGCATATGGTTTTGTTTATTGAAATGCAACACACAGCTTGTTGTAGAATTCAGTAAGTGTAACATCTTTGACCATTTTGATCTGTAAATAAAGGAAATAAAGGAAATGATAATTTTATTTAATTTACATTCTAAATAAGTTATTTTTAATTCATTATATGCTATGGACAAGTGTATTTTTGAATTGTCCAAAATCAAATTAATTGTCTACCTGAGACTACCATTTTTGGTAAACAAATAATTCATTGTTAATATGTTTAATTTTTATATAAGGGTGGGTTAAATATTAGGACTGTTATCAATAGAGGTAAACAATTATTAGTGTCTGGATCATTATCATCCGAACTGCTCTATAAATATAACATTCCTAACTTAAAATGCCAGTTATGACTAGGTTAACTAGAAGACTAAATAATATTGCTATCTAGAAATCACGTATCGTTGCTGTAAGATCTTGTGACAGAAACATTTGTAGTGTTGCACCCAGCATTTGATTTAGGTTGGAAGTATTTATTGAAACTATTATTCTCTGAAATTACAAAGTGCTCAATAATGTTCTTTAACATACACAATTAACTTGGATTTATAGTGAATACAGGCAAAGGCAATTTGCATTATATTATTTTGATTAATTGGAAGCCAGCACATCATCGCACTTCAGGATATTGGTACATTAGTAAACTCGAAAACACAGGCACATCAACACCTTTAGCGCTGGATTTTATTTTGAACATCACTGAAATTTGATTAGAACTGTATTCATTAGGACCTGTGAAAGAACGTTTTCGACTATTTGCAATTTAGTTTGCATTACTGTAAATTCTTTTAAGCTTTTATAGCTTATAGTCTAAGGAAATAAATTATGTGTTGAATTGTATAAAATTTGATGGCTTCGCTCCTTTCTGTTATTGAATTTAAGAATACAATAGACTATATTAACTGTATTTTTATAGATATTATCATTATATATATATATATATATATATATATACATATATATATATATATATATATATATATATATATATATATATATATATATATATATATTTATTATTCCGTTTATTGAATCCATCTCAATCAATCCCTGACACATGTGATCCCTTGAAAGGGTTGTTATTCGCCATATGATTTGTATTCTTTATATATATATATATATATATATATATATATATATATATATATATATATATATATATATATAGAGAATACAAATCATATGGCGCATAACAACCCTTTCAAGGGATCACGTGTGTCAGGGATTGATTGAGATGGATTCAATAAACGGACGACGAATAGTACAAAGCTAGTAACAAAGTAGCCTGAGCTCCTTCGGCTCTTAATGAGTCTTTTTCAAAGGCATATACAAAACATAGACAAAACAAACAAATAAACATAAAGAACATTGTGTTTGTAAAACTCTACATGGCTGTATCTACATGAATTAAACCTATAGACACATTACGTCTCAATCAGCCTGTATAGATTTGTTGCGAATACTGAAAGATGTTTATATTTCCCTATAAATCTAAGAGCCATAGCGACATCTATAACTTTGTGTACATTTATATAACGCAGATTATATCCCTGATGTTTGTTTCTATACCGGATATTTTATTATTATAGTAGTAATTAAAGGATACTAAGAAGATGTAGAAAAGTTTGAAAAGTAACTGTGTCGGCTGCAAAGAATACTTTTACTAGTGCGGTGTATCCGTAAGATTCCTTTTCCTTCCTGGTCGCGGAACTCAAAATGGGGTTGTTAGCAAATGCAATAAGTGTTATATCACTGAAAGTGTGGCCAGGCGAGGAGAAGTGTTCTGCGACCGAACTTCTGTACGGCTTCTTTGTCATCCAATCAGATCTATCGAGGTATACACTTTTTATGTAGATTTTCAGTTTTTCGACATACTGAAGGTTACAGATCTTACATGTTATGAGATAAATAATAAGATTCTCTGTTTTGCACGTTTTGTTTGGACCATGTATGTTTAGGTTTTCTTTAGCCACTGTGCTAGTGAATCTCCAGGTCTCTATCATATGTTGACAGGTTTTGCATCTTTTACCGCCACATGGTCTAGATTGACTAGGTTGGTCTTGACTAGTGATTGGCGTTAGCTTTGCCCTGACTAGGATGTCCTTGAGGTTTTTTAGTCTCCCGTAGGCTACTACAGGTTTGTTCAGAAGGATTAGCTTTAGTATGTCCGACGATTGCACTATGGGCCAGTGCTTTGCGATGAGTTTGCCTACTTTAGGGTTGTCTGGGTGATAGGTCAGGATAAATGGTATCCTATCAGCCTTTTCTTTCTTTCCATATTTGAGTAGGTCATCAAGGTTTGTTTGTTTGGCCCTTTGGATTGCCCCCGCAACCAGGTCTTTGTCGTAGCCTCGGTAAATTAAATGCTTAGCCAGCTCTTCAGACCTTTCTAAGAATCTTTCATAATCGGAACAAATTCTGCGTATTCTCAGTGCGTGCCTGGCTATATGGAATGTTCCTAATGCAGTGTTTCGGATGACAACTGGTTGGGAGGAGATACTGGTGTCTGTCGGTTGGTTTCGAGTAGATGTCTGTATGTAATTTGTTTTTGACCAGTCTGGTTTTTGTGTGCAGGAAAATATGATTTGAGTTGAAAATTTCTGCCGTGAATTGTATTGAAGGATGGAAGTTGTTTTCCTTTGATATGAAGTCATCCAGACTTTCTCTTCCATGTTGCCACTTCGTTTATTTATCATCGATAAAGCGTACCCACTGGTATGGTGTACGCTCAACCGATGCTAAGAGCTGACGCTCCAGTTTTCCCATCAAAATGTTAGCATACGAAGGGGCCATTTTAGTATCCATTGCAGTTCCATTAAATTGAATTTTTCTTGTTATTTACACTATACGAAAGACATAATAATACTGCCTACAGTTTTTGTCTTATTCATGCCTAGCTCCTGCACATTTATTTTCAGCTTTTATGGAGAATCATAAACTTTTGTGTTATCTTTATTCGGTGTAAACTATCGATTTATTTGGCAGTGTAGGATAGGCCTAGGAGAGATTTTTCAATAGCGAGAGCAAGAAAGGAAACTTTGAAACCCATTTTACCCCAGTCACCTGTAGTCGCCGACGTTCTGGTTTGAAAATGTTCTAAGATTAATATTGTACTGTAGAAAATCTCAAAATGTTAACGTTGACGGTAATATAAATAAAAGCAATCTGATTCCTTTGTATAGCTTGCTTGAGATGGATTTAATTAATAATTGTTTCTATTATAGGATAAAATGATCATGGTTAGGTATTTATCGATGTGTAAGTTTTACCTAATCATTCACATAGTAAATAAAAACAGAAGGATTTTGTGTAAATTTTGTGAGTGATTAGGTAAAATTTACACATCGATAAATACCCAACCATGATCATTTAACCCTTATAATTCCAATTTACTTCTTTTCTAACATCAAATCAGGAGATTTAATGAACGAAACATTCACTTTTATGTACTTCTAAGTCTTGTTTTATAGGCCTCCTAACTGCGATAGCATACATAGCCCTATCTTCGCTAGCCAAGTCTCATTGATTCTTTATACAGTGATACGAGGTAGAATGTTATAGTAGGTCATGCCAGTGATGTCTTCCTCTTTTTCGAAAATTACGCTTGCGTATGACACGTGTTGTTATAACAACGTCGTTGTTACTTTCTACGCATTTCGATCTTTCCAAAGCAAACTCGTGTCCATTTTTAGTGAGATCTCTTGGTTGACATGATCATGACCTTTAATAACCGCTGCTGTAGCATGTCGTCGAGGTGAAATGCAATACTTTTTTTAATATTAGCTTCTAAAGTCTGCCATATACCTTCTTCGGCTAAAGAACAGAGTGTTGGAGTGCAGGAAGGTCTGTGCAATTAGATTGTTTTAACTTCTAATGGTCGATTTTAATCTGTGGCTTGTCATTTTTGATTGGAAAGCACAGGAGTGGGTGGGTGGGAGCTTGCTGTTGTTATAATTAGGGTGTAAAGCGTTGATATATATTAAACTTCAAATGAAATGATATGGACACAGGGAATTAAAAAAAGTGCAGAATGCATCGATGTGTAAAAAATTCTAGATTAGTATCACGTGACCTTTTACATCCATTCAACACATATAAATCGTAGTCAATTCATAATAATTGCAATTACCTATTGATGACTAACTTTAATCATCATGCCCATGCAAAGCATTCTCATTAAAACAACTTCAAAATGTTTAAAAAAAGAACTTCATTTTATTTATTTCATAGTAATAAACAACCCTAATCGAAGCATTATTTTTGGGTAAAACATGCTCATTTTTTCTTGTAGATTTTTAAAAGAAGTCTCGTCATTTTTGACGACTAATTCTAAAATGTGGACATATTCGACCGAAATCGTATATAGTGAAAACTTTAATTACATCACTATACTACACAGTTCATTGTCATGAACAATATCTATTAATATCTTTGTTGCTAAGCGAACGAAAAAAAATTATATTAAAAGGCTACACGTTACACATGGTAAAGTCTCTACCGTCATTCAAGCTGTGGATAAGTAATACTATTTCTCCTCTGTAGAAAATCGCGAAATTTCTGCATCTAATGAAATTATACCGTAAACTTTAAATTTCTGCGCAAGACACTGACTAAAATGAAACGTGCGAAATATCAGAACTTATTTCTTATTTATCATCTTCTGCCATTGTTGCATTCAAGTTGTTAACTATACCTAGTCAACGTAAGACATATTAAGATTTCTTTACAAGGCCCACCTTTTTCTGGACCGGGTTTTGATTTTGGTTCGTTTGTTTCATATATAACTTCAAATTATTGAACACAGTCTGGAAGGAAGTTACACTATTATGTATAACCATACTCAACGGAATATACATCACATCAGAAAACCGGTAGTATTCTTTCAAACTCTTTGTTATTCACAAACGATGATGTTACCTTTCTGAGACACGTGATTATCATAATTAAAAATGAAAAGAAACAGATGTTTAGTAGAAAATGTAAAATAGATATTGTGATTGTACACAATTTGTACAGACAACATTATTGATTCCTTTGTTAGAACTAGTTATTTAAACAAAGAAAAGTAATTTGACTTCGATTTTTTAAATTTGTTTTTGTTTCATCTGTCATCGATAAATGACGACATTAATTATTGATTAGAAGAGCGTATTTGGACAATAATAGCATTATAAATGACAAATTATCATTATCATTAGCGTTCTTTTTCTGCACCAAGAGCTACCTGTCATTTACAAACTGAACTACTTCCTCATACATCCTAATTTCCGGCACTATAACTTTATCGTTTATGAGATACTGTGCATTATCCTAATGGCTCTTAATCAGTTGATGGAATATAAAACGAAAACCCTTTCGAGCTCGTGTGACAAGGTACTATCTACAAATCGCAAAGCATAACTCGGTTATATATGATTATTTCGTTATACTGCAAAATTACATGTGTAAGACAAGCAAGCGGAGTTCTGATGGACAAGGCAAATATATATTAAAAGATTGAAGTTTAATCATAATGAATTGTAATGTAATAAAATGAATCATCGTGTTATCAGGAAAGAGTCTCGCAACGCAAAGAAATTGAGCCATCTGCTATGTCAGAATAACGGTTAAAGCTGTCTTAACTAGCCATGGATGGTAATAAATAAAGCTGTCTTCTGTTACCATGGATTGTTGCGGTTAGAGATGTCTTAAGTTGTCATGGATGGTAAAGGTTAAAGCTGTCTTAAGTTGCCATGGATGGTAAAGGTTAAAGCTGTCTTAAGTTGCCACGGATCGTCACTGGTAAAGCAGTCTTCGTTGCTACGGATCGTCAAATTTTCTGAGACAAATTAAACAACAAGGCAACAAAAGGCGTGTAATCATACAATCTAATATATGTGTATTTTGTAGATGAAATGAACTAACAATCTCCCCACACTTAGCGTCTACCCCTGATGGTGGCAATGAATGTACATGAGCAAATTCAGGTCAGAGCCTTTACCGCCTCTCACAACTCTACCAGTCCTTATGAAACCTTAAACATGTTACACACAAAAGAATGCTTAATTATAAGCACACTATTCATTTTCACTTTTCTACGTTAAATGCTGTATCTGTTTCTTTACATTCATTGATGAAAGCGTAAAAGTAGAACATTGTACGACGTTATGTCACGTGCTGTTGAAATTTTGTAGAGGTGCGCGATATTATTGGTATAATGATTTACCGCCATATTACTGGTCTATTGGTTTACAGCGATTTTACTGGCATATTGGTTTACCGCGGTATTTTTTTTGGAGATACGTACGACATTACTTTTTCACTGTACCTGTACCTAGGTAGATTCCATCAGAAAGGAATATACAGACATTACCAAGCAATCCTATTAACTTAATGATATTAACAGGGCGTGTTCATTTTAAATGACATTAATTGTTCAAATTTTCTAAACGAAAAATTTTTATTCTGTGAAACATTCATTTTTGCAAATATACTCATATTTATGATCTTTTACTCACTTGTTTGAAACGTGTTAGTTAAATGGTATGTTGTGAAAAAATATTCAACTTCTTTACAAAACTATAAATGTTTATTTATTTGCTAGTGTATGTAAATGAGTTAAGAACTAGCATTCCTTTCTAAAACTGCAAATCATTCTATGAATTTTAGGACAGCAATAGTTTTCTGTTGGAAGTTTATGTAATTTCTCAATTCCACTAAATATGTTCTATTTTGTTGAGTATTTTATGTTTACTACTCCTTCTTTCAATATTCTGTCTCGGGTGTTTGCATCCCTCTTATATTTATAATGCAGCTAATAAACTGCGGGCTTCCGTGTCAAAACATACTATTTGTATGAACCTCTCTAATGCCAGCAAAATGTCTGTTATAAATTGTCAGTTATACATTAATCATAGTTTTTTAGAGGGCAACTGATAAAACAAAATAGAACTTGCCATTTAATTTTCGGATTGGGTGTGGGGTGCGATTTTCTTTTGAGCTGAGATATCTGATTTTCTTTTATCTCAAAAATAGCTACTTTTATTTCACAAGCTATAACGGATATAATATGATCATGTTTTGATATCAATCAAGGCCAAGAATTTTCAGCTATTGATAGGTGCAATGTTTTTAATAGAAAGTGTCTGGCTCTATCATCAAATTGCTGCGCCCTAATTATTTTTTTTTGCGTTACACCGTTGGCGGTCAAAATTTTGTCATGGTACCCAGCTCTAATATTCAGTAAGTGTCTTAGTATTTTGCGCTCGTAGATATTGTACCCAAGATGTCTTTCCTTGATTTCTAATACACATCTAATGAATGCATAGACTGTATAAGACACATACAAAGAACGGTAAAAATTAGGTCCGTTTAAAATGTGCAGAAATGCATGAATTGTGGCTTCAGGGAGTGACATATTTATCTCATCGCTGGTCATAACTTCCGGTGAAATGGAATAGGGAAAGCAATTTATCAATTTTATTGCGCTCGACTTTCTTGAAATTAAAGCTACATGGTAACGGTTTTATGCCGCATTGTCGTAATGTTGCCTAATAGAACTGAGTATTATGACTGTTATGTAGCAAAAAACGTGTTCCAATTAAGCATCTTGCATCACGGTTATGTGCCAAAGTGCAAAAGTACATTATCTAAAATTGAGAAACGCAAGTTGTTATGTCAACTGCAATTGTCTTCATTTCTATTAAATCAATAGACAACCTTCACTGATACTTAGAACATGAGAAATGTTTAGAAATTTAAAGTTAATTTAAATATGGTTGCAGTAACAAAGGAAAGGCAACATTAATTTTGATTATAAATTTGAAATAATCTTGTCACTGTCAGATTTCTAAAAGAAGCAAAATCCAGATGCATTCTCAATTCTTCGTATAGCAGGACTTATGAGACCTAACAAAACGAAAGAGATGCATACATTTATGCATTATAATATCTCAAATTGAATTAATATTAGAAAGACCGTTGAAGAGGTCACATCAAGATAAATATAATGTTATCAATATGTTTACGAAATGACCATTTTTGAATAAATTTGTAAATTTACCGACGCAGTGTGTATTGCCTATCCATTTCATGTCTCCTGTGTCTGTCGTGATATATTCCTATTATCATTTTCACATCAATCGATTTGCTACCACTGCCCGACATACTTTGTTACCTCGGCTAATTCATTCCGACATGTAGTGTGCTTAGCAACTTTTGTTATGTGACACATGAGACTGCAAACATCAATCCAGGATATGATCGTCTAGTGAAAAACTGTAAACTAAGACTCAGCTGACATTAAAATTTCACAAGTTAGCTGACAAATAATATTTACTGTATTTGAAATATAGCAAAAAGCAAGAAAAGAAAAACGTATCTAATTGTGGTTAAAACGGACCTAATTTATAGTATTCTAGTTATCTATGTTACTTTATTTCAGGCATTCCGTAACCAGATATTTCATGCATTAAAAAAACATACAAGATTCGATTTTAAACTTCTTGATGGTGCATTTTATATACCTTAAAAGGATTCTCAATCAATTTCATGAAAAGATAAATCGCTTGAAATCTAAATAAATAACACATAAAGAATTTGAGAAACTGCGACAGATAATTGATCTATATATTTATCTTAGGTAGACAGAGTGGATAAGTTATTGACGTTCGAAAAGGTTAATTTGTACCAAGAAGGCATCACACTTTAGAAATCATCTTAAGCATCATCGGCCAGAAATCGCCAGTTCTTCGTCCGACTACTAGTCTAAAGAAACCTTTGGGAGAAGTAAACCAATGGCAACGGAAAGTGAGCTGATCATATCAATTTGCCTAGCCGTCATTGAACCTGACCATGGTTATCAAGTACAGGCGATTTTGCAAGTATGAGTCAGCACGTAACAAGTTGGTTCTGCAAGAAATAATCAGAGCTCGGATGTACGTTTTCTATTGTGGAAGTTTGCACAGCTAATAACTGTACACGCAATTCTCTTTTTCGCACCAAACTGCATGTATCGTGTGCGGTGAGTTCTTGATGTATCTATATCTATATCTTGAGAGAATTTAATATTTTAGAGATGGCATATGTCTGTGAAGTCTTAGATGTCCCAAAAAGTGAAATCAGTGACGAAATAGTGTCAGAGAAATACTGTGTTTCAAAAACCAGAACAGGAATTTATTGACATGCCTTTTGTTGTTGAAGTCTCTCATCAGGAAATATTTAAAACAAAGCATCATTAAATACATTGCCCGATAGCTTTAAATAATTCTTCCTATGTGATTAAATACATTGCCCGATAGCTTTAAATAATTCTTCCTATGTGATTAAATACATTGCCCGATAGCTTTAAATAATTCTTCCTATGTGATTAAATACATTGCCCGATAGCTTTAAATAATTCTTCCTATGTGATTAAATACATTGCCCGATAGCTTTAAATAATTCTTCCTATGTGATTAAATACATTGCCCGATAGCTTTAAATAATTCTTCCTATGTGATTAAATACATTGCCCGATACTTTAAATAATTCTTCCTATGTGATTAAATACATTGCCCGATAGCTTAAATAATTCCTCCTACGTCACTATACACATTGCCCGATAGCTTTAAATAATTCTTCCTATGTGATTAAATACATTGCCCGATAGCTTTAAATAATTCTTCCTATGTGATTAAATACATTGCCCGATAGCTTTAAATAATTCTTCCTATGTGATTAAATACATTGCTCAATAGCTTTAAATAATTCTTCCTATGTGATTAACTCGTAACCCTTACACTCCATGTGACGCACTCAAAGGCCTCACACGGGAGGAATTGTCAGTAAATATGGCTGATCTCTCCATTTTTGTTACCATATTTGTGGGTACACTGTGGAAAGTTTTCTCAGACTTACTCTAAACCAATCTAAACCAGACTTACTCTAAACCAATCAAAAACTTTAGGTAGCCTAATGGAAGGATACCTTGTTGAAAAGAGAAGTTGAATTCATCTGCATATTGGTCAGTGAGAATGCAATTTTCATTTCGCCATACAAATTTAAAATTTTAATAATTGACCAAGGGCACCAAACAAATATTAGTTATAATCTTTTCTTAGCTGCATTAACTACAGCTACAATAAGTCGCCAAAATTTGTATTAGCATAAAATAAAACAATATAAACTTTTTGGGGAAGCAAAACTTCTAGGGAGAACCCTGTAATTGCTACTCCAATATTTGCACAAATACCACACAAGTATCTAATAATTTTGGATACAGGTGCACAAGGGAACCAAATTTGTGGAAAGTTATCACAGGTTCAGAATGGTGTCATAAAGGGTCTCTTTATAAATGAAAAGCAGGGAATCCTGGCTTGATGTATCATGTCAGAAAATGCGTACGATGAGCGATTTATTTATTAATATAAAGCTAATTTGACACTAATGTTTTTTATCTGACAAATGTTACATTGGCACTCGGTTGTCCATTATAGGTCCACACTGATTAGAGCGTAATTTGTAAAGTATTTCAAGTTGTTTGTACAGTTTTACATTAAGCTACTAAAAGGTTTTGACTCAATGCTTCACTCATTTATACACAAATGATAATACTCATTTATACACAAATGATAATACTCATTTATACACAAATGATAATACTCATTTATACACAAATGATAATACTCATTTATACACAAATGATAATACTCATTTATACACAAATAATAATAGTCACTTATACACAAATGATAATACTCATTTATACACAAATGATAATACTCATTTATACACAAATGATAATACTCACTTATACACAAATGATAATACTCATTTATACACAAATGATAATACTCATTTATACACAAATGATAATACTCATTTATACACAAATGATAATACTCATTTATACACAAATGATAATACTCATTTATACACAAATGATAATACTCATTTATACACAAATGATAATACTCATTTATACACAAATGATAATACTCATTTATACACAAATGATAATACTCATTTATACACAAATGATAATACTCATTTATACACAAATGATAATACTCATTTATACACAAATGATAATACTCATTTATACACAAATGATAATACTCACTTATACACAAATGATAATACTCATTTATACACAAATGATAATACTCATTTATACACAAATGATAATACTCATTTATACACAAATGATAATACTCATTTATACACAAATAATAAGACAGGAACAAGAGTATATATTGTACTTATTTTGCACCATATTAACATTCGTGCCTTGTTTCGCGTACTTAGGGATATTTTATGTAAGTTCCATTGATTTCAAAAGTCAATCTCGATCAAAAGAGTGTATTACGTTTTTTCTTGTCAAACGTAATGAAGCAAAGCCCTTTCTACATTTATTGGGTCGAGCGTGCCTTGATCAGCAACTATATTTTTCTAATGCAAAACGTTGAATTTCAAAGTTTTGTTGAGAATAGAGAGTGGAAAAGGCATGTAAATAGCATTTTATATTTTTTGACTCGATGAACCTCAAAACAGTTTTAGCCTCTTCTTGGTTAGAAGGAACGCGATTATAAAAACTCTACATCATCCTGCATGACGTAACACCTTCTCCAACAATCACAAAATGATTGTCTTGCATTGCAGAATTCTCATTAAGTGATTTTCATGTCTCGATTATTTGGCCAAACCGACATTATATATATATATTTATATGGCTCCAGAATTACCTTGAGCCTATTGAAGATGGCAGCTAATGATACGCATTTTTGCCTCGATGCGCTTCAGGCGAATTAATCCACCATCTCTGGTAAGTCCGCGGAATGCCATAGCATATTACGTATATCGAGAGAAGTGGAGCTTAGATCAATAAAACTTAGGTTTTGCCCCTATTCTATCAGAGACAGCGTTCTGCAAGAAAATGCTATCCCTTTTTCTGGAGATGACCTTTACTTCTATCCACCGTTACTGTATGCTGCTTCTTTGGATTAACTATTGTTCTACTGAGTAGTGAGAACATTCATTAACATTACTGTTGGACAATAAACCATGGCACATTCGGAGAGAGAGAGAGAGAGAGAGAGAGAGAGAGAGAGAGAGAGAGAGAGAGAGAGAGAGAGAGAGAGAGAGAGAGAGAGAGAGAGAGAGAGAGAGAGAGAGAGAGAGAGAGAGATCTGCATCATTTTGCTCATGGGCCAGAGAGAGAGAGAGAGAGAGAGAGAGAGAGAGAGAGAGACAGACAGACAGACAGACAGACAGACAGACAGAGAGATCCATGTTTACTTATGCAATATTCACCCGACTGCATAGAAAGCTGCATAAAATTGGTCTGTTCAAAACCATTTGTGAATATGCGTCATAAATGCTGCCTACCGATGTGCTGATCAAGACAATATAAATGTGTTTGGTCCATAGTGAGATTACGTTTATCTCAGACATGCATCCATAGATATGGATACCTATACAATGTACACATAGATATATCTCAGACATGCATCCATAGATATGGATACCTATACAATGTACACATAGATATATCTCAGACATGCATCCATAGATATGGATACCTATACAATGTACACATAGATATATCTCAGACATGCATCCATAGATATGGATACCTATACAATGTACACATAGATATATCTCAGACATGCATCCATAGATATGGATACCTATACAATGTACACATAGATATATCTCAGACATGCATCCATAGATATGGATACCTATACAATGTACACATAGATATATCTCAGACATGCATCCATAGATATGGATACCTATACAATGTACACATAGATATATCTCAGATATGCATCCATAGGTAGATATGTCATTGTAATTAATATTTTATCATGACACTTTTTCAGACTTGATATTGTATTACATTTTGTGGTTTATCTAACAAATATTTTAGTTCACAGTATATAAAGCTTTATATTCTCTTTTTCCTAGGCTAGGTTAACAACGTTGAAAGTGTATCAGCTTGTCACATGCAATAGGGCCTGTAAGTGTTGTTTACTTAATTGTGATGAGTTTAAAAAAATTCGTCCAGCAGATAATATCCGTTTTTACAGGAGCAATATGAATTAACGACAGATTTAATTAGATATACAAATTGCTTTGGAGTGCTGCTAATGACAACAGATATCACCCAATGGCCTGTTTGGCGACCAAAATAATACATTTATTTTAAATTTGGAACGCGTGCCAAACTTAATCCTCATTATTTACAAGTTTAGGATTTAAAAACAAATGGTGTTAATCTGTATTATTCATAAATTTTGGAGAGTACTATCATATGGAGGAGGAAAATTAGCTTCCCACAGATCTTATGACACATGCAGGTTCTTTGCAAGCGTAAGTATTAATGTACATAAAATATAGGTTTTCTCAAATATCTTGCACAATGGTAATTATTAATGTACACAAAATATAGGCTTTCCCAAATATTTTGCGCAAACGTAAATATTAATGTACCAAAAAGGATGGGCTAACCCAGAAACAGGGTAATTATCTTTTTGTTACTAGCAACATGTGCTTCAGTTTCCACCTTACTCATGTACTACAAAATATCTATGATAACTCATGTACTAGTAAATATCTATGATAACTCATGTACTAGTAAATATCTATGATAACTCATGTACTAGTAAATATCAATGATAACTCATGTTCAAGTGAATACCTTCGGTGCTTGAGTGGATTTGATTAACAATATTTTACAAATAGTTTGAATTATGAGCCAAGGTTTGCTCTCTTGTTTCCAATTTCACAAACTGGGTAAAACAAATTAACAACATTAGTTTCTGAAGAGGATAAAGATGGTGTCTATTGAGAGCAAAATTAGAGAATGGAGAAACAAACGAAACTGCATGTACTTGTGAAAGCGACAGCATTATAGAGGCAGCAGAGATAGCGACGATGACAAAGACTACGATTATAGCGATAATAAGGACACTGCTGTCAGTTACATCACGAGCATTGAGGGAGAAGTTACATATGCTGCAGGTATCAAATACAGGTGTATAAAGTGGAGAAATCTCACGTCGTCTATATATATATATATATATATATATATATATATATATATATATATATATATATATATATATATATATATATATATATATATATATATATATATATATATATATAATTTGTGGATGTTTATGTAAATAAATATGTATTATTATTTTTCTTTCCACGTATGTCGGCTGAAATGTTTACAAACGCTTGAAATAATTGAAAGAAAACATTTGATATTGTTTTTAAATTTAAACAAAACAGACTCAACACAAATTAAAAATATCCTTCCTCAAAACAAACAAATAAATAAAAGAAACTAGAGATTATATAAATGAAATACAAAATTGACAACCATGAAAAAGTAAGCATTTTCAACAAGAAAACAACAACTTCCAATCAATAGTCCTCACCAATATGCACTTTTCAGCTATCGCAGGGTACACTTATGCACAACGCTTAGACTAGTGTAGCTTCTAGTGAGTCCACGAACACATTCATTGCAAATTCGTGAGCAAGAAAGAGTTTTTGTTTAAATTTTGTTTGCAAAGTGAGCTAGCTGTTTGAAAATAAAAGACTTCCAAGATACTGTACTATCAGATCAAATCACATATGTATCTAAAAATTACCATTACACGTGTCTTCAGATTTGGGCACACCTGTATCTTAAGGTTACTATTACATGGTGTGGCTTCAGAGCTGTGCATACCTGTATCTTAAAATTATAGTGGTGATCATTCTAGTAATTATTTTCAAACAGTATACCGTGGAACACGTAACAGATGGCTTGGTTATATAATAATACTTTAATTACACTATTTAGCAGATATGGAGATTTGGCTAAATAATGTCCCTTAGCTGTCTAAAACATCTGCTGGAAGAAAACAAAAAAGCTTAGCTAGTCAAATATTTCAACTCTACTTGACTATTTTTTCAATATTGTTTTTGAGACTTTCTGAGATCGATATCTGCCTAATTAGTCCTGATAAACACTGCACATTATACGGGCTTGGAACTGTATTGTTGGCGGGAAAATCCGATTAGCAGACAACACAAAATTCCGATCAGTGTTGAGGCTTAGGCATGATGGAATCCTCTTATAGTAGGAAGCAATCGATGTCACAACAAAGGATGTCATCAGTGATCATCATTGGGCTGAGTAGCAATATGACAACACTATGTAGCTGAATCATAAAGCCATCGTTTCATCATATAAAAGTGTTATTTAGCTGAAAGTTTTTGTTAACCAATTTCAATGACCTTAAAAAAGGAAGTAGTGATTTATACAGTATGCTTGTCAGGTTATATATTAATGATTTTTTTAAACTGAATTTATATTTCTGATATAGTTTACCTGTCAATAAGCAAAAGAGCAGAGGCAACATTGCACTCAGGCATCATTCTACTGATACAACATTCGACTCAGGCATCATTCTACTGATACAACATTATACTCAGGTATCATTCAACTGATACAACATTCTACTCAGGCATCATTCTACTGATGCAACATTATACTCAGGCATCATTCAACTGATACAACTTCTACTCAGGCATCATTCAACTGATACAACATTCTACTCAGGCATCAGTCAACTGATACAACATTCTACACAGGCATCATTCTACTGATACAACATTTTACTCAGGCATCATTCTACTGATACAACATTCTACTCAGGCATCACTCAACTGATACAACATTCTACTCAGGTATCATTCAACTGATACAACATTCTACTCAGGCATCATTCAACTGATACAACATTCTACTCAGGCATTATTCTACTGATACACATTCAACTCAGACATCATTCTACTGATACAACATTCTACTCAGGCATCATTCAACTGATACAACATTCTACTCAGGTATCATTCAACTGATACAACATTCTACTCAGGCATGATTCAACTGATGCAACAGTCTACTCAGGCATGATTCAACTGATACAACATCCACTCAGGCATCATTCAACTGATACAACATTCCTCTCAGGCATCATTCTACTGATACAACATTCTCTTCAGGCATCATTCAACGGATACAACATTCGACTGATACAACATTCGACTCAGGCATCATTCTACTGATACAACATTCTACTCAGGCAACATTCTATTGATACAACATTCTACTCAGGCATCATTCAACTGATACAACATTCTACTCAGCAATCAGTCAACTGATACAACATTCTACACAGGCATCATTCTACTGATACAACATTCTACTCAGGCATCATTCTACTGATACAACATTCTACTCAGGCATCACTCAACTGATACAACATTCTACTCAGGTATCATTCAACTGATACAACATTCTACTCAGGCATCATTCTACTGATACAACATTCCACTCAGGCATCATTCTACTGATACAACATTCTACTCAGGTATCATTCAACTGATACAAAATTCTACTCAGGCATCATTCAACTGATACAACATTCTACTCAGGCATCATTCCACTGATACAACGGTCTACTCAGGCATCATTCAACTGATACAACATTCCTCTCAGGCATCATTCTACTGATACAACATTCTCTTCAGGCATCATTCAACGGATACAACATTCGACTCAGGCATCATTCAACTGATACAACATTCTACTCAGGCATCAGTCAACTCATACAACATTCTACACAGGCATCATTCTACTGATACAACATTGTACTCAGGCATCACTCAACTGACACAACATTCTACTCAGGTATCATTCAACTGATACAACATTCTACTCAAGCTTCATTCAACTGATACAACATTCCACTCAGACATCATTCTACTGATACAACATTCCTCTCAGGCATCATTCTACTGATACAACATTCTCTTCAGGCATTATTCAACGGATACGACATTCGACTCAGGGATCATTCTACTGATACAACATTCTACTCAGGCATCATTATATTGATATATCAGTCTACTCAGGCATTATTCTACTGATATATCAGTCTACTCAGGCATCATTCTACTAATGTAACAGTCTACTCAGGCATCATTCTACTGAGGAATCATTCTACTGATACATATTCTACAAAGGCATCATTCTACTGATACAATATTCTACTCAGGCATCATTCTACTGATACAACATTCTACTCAGGCATCATTATATTGATTTATCAGTATACTCTGGGATCATTCTACTGATACAACATTCTACTCAGGCATCATTATATTGATGTATCAGTCTACTCAGGCATCATTGTACTGATGTAACAGTCTACTCAGGCATCATTCTACTGATGTAACAGTCTACTCAGGCATCATTCAACTGATACAACATTCTACTCAGGCATCATTCTACTGATACAATATTCTACTCAGGCATCATTCTACTGAGGCATCATTCTACTGATACAATATTCTACCCAGGCATCATTCTACTGATATAATATTCTACCCAGGCATCATTCAACTGATATAACATTCTACTCAGGCATCATTCTACTGATACAATATTCTACTCAGGCATCATTCTACTGAGGCATCATTCTACTGACACAATATTCTACTCAGGCATCATTCTACTGAGGCCAGTTTAGAGTCTTCCGATTAGGTATATTACATAATTTTTAGACATAAAATTCTTTCAAAGAGTAACATTTGACTAAGGATTTATACACGGTAATTTATCATTTACACACGGTAATTTAGGATTTACATACGGTAATAATGTAGAATTTAAATATGATAATAGTGCACCGTAACATCAAGGATCAGTTTTTTAAACATATAAAGAAAACCAACCCAACAAAAATTATGAACAGCCAAAATGACGGTGGATGCTAAATACATTTACAACCTAAAGAATGTGATAAGGTGACAACAATCTTCGTTTCCTAACATTCCCTTTTTGCTTTTATTTCTTCACATTGCATCTGTTTTTATTTATTTTGTTTCATTATGACTTCGACTTGATCAAGACTTTTTCAGTTGTAAGACTGTTTCTTTGATGGATGCTTTGCAAATTGGCATTTCAATATATATATATATATATATATATATATATATATATATATATATATATATATATATATATATATATATATATATATTACGCATTCACACACCAAAACAAGTCACCAGTAATAGACGATAATATTTGTCAGTTCACTGTTATTTCAGTTTTTTGTTTTATGTTAGGTACGTTGATTTAAAGAAACATAAATATTTTTTGATAATATTAGGGCAGGAAACAATTAATTTTCTTCGCATATTTGTCAGAAAACGATATCATAAAACTAAATGATGTTACACAGAAACAGTAAAATTTTATACAAAACGATAAATCGTCATAGCTTTCTTCAAATACTTCATTTATATTTTGCATCTGAAGCAACATGCAACTTGATTTAAAATTTAAAATCGATATGGTTGGTAAACTGTCATGCTGAAACAAATTACAGAGGAAATAGGTGACGCTTATCTTGATATGTTACCTTATAAGACTCCTTTTCATGTTCGCCTGCTCATTGCCTTCATATGCAATAATAGGTAACCATTCCATTGAATAATATGAACCATTATCTACATTATGTATAGTTCGCAATGTTTCTTACATGTTTGTTAATTTTTCGAATGGTTTTAAAGTGGGGAAGTCGTTGTATGAATAATTGTCGGTCAATATATTAATAAGTGATTTCTTCAATAAGTTGCAACGTTTTAACAAGAAGACGTCTGTACCAAATGTTAGAGAACAAAATAAAATTATGGTTTCTACGGATTGCTGGTCTATGAATAATTAAAGCATATGAAAACTTAAAAAAATATATTGTAACTCAATTGTACTTTGTAATGTTATCACTGGATTAATCATGTTTAAGTTAGACTGACGAAGAAAATTCTCCCTTTATCTATGTAACGCCATCACAAGATTAGCCAGTTATCAGTCTGATCGACAAAGCTCTCGAAGTCAATGTAGCGACATTACTGGATTAACAGGTTATCAGATAGATTGACAAAGAAGTGTATTGCCATCACAAAATTAGTCAGTTATCAGCTATTAGCAAAGAAGCCTCCCATATTAATCGAACGCCATCACTGTATTAGCCACTTGACTGACATTTACAAAGAAGTTTGACATATTAATGTAACGCCATCACTGGATTAACCTGTTATGAAAGATAATAAAACTTCCCATATCAACATAACGCTCTCACGGAAGTATCAAGGTGTTAAAAAGAAGTTTCCTATATCACTGTTCAGGTCATGATGAAACTACAATGGGAATCAGTGCCTTGAGAATAAAAATATATTGCATTGAACTTAAAGCGACAGTCTTTGAACATCCTACATCAGTTGATAAGTCAGCAAATGTTTCTAATGTTCATCAGTAAAATATATTCCAGACCGAAATCGGGTTTAGGGAGGTGGCAAATGAACAGGTGAAGAATATATATGGGAGAACCCTCAAAGAAGATCCACGAGGAGATGCCCCAGCAAGATCTTGCATGGTAAGTGTTGTTAGGGCATAATTTGAAGACTGTAAGGTGTAAAAAATCCTTACTATAGAAAACGTTCCGTTGTTGTCCGCTAATTTATGTAGGTTGGAGGTAAAGTCATTCTGCAGCGGTTTGAGAAAGTGACATGATCAAACATCACAAAATCCTTGAATCTTTCTTCACACAATGTGTAACAAACAAACAAAAAATATTATTTACTATAAAACATCGCTTATTACATTTATAAAAATACATGATTTTAATATCTAACGATGATTTCGCAGGAGGAAAAGCGGAATAAGAAGTGAAAAAATGGTGAAATGAAATTTAATCTGAAACAATAATCACCTACGACTTCCATTGGTATTTTCGTATGCACTCCTACCTGCAGCCACCCATATGAGACTATTACCTTTCATTAGAGCAACTTATATTACCCTCATTACAAACTCAGTTTCTTTGATGACCCCATCACTGATTCAGTCAGAGATTTACAAGCAGCTCTTAATTTATATGGTGCGTCTTATGTTTATGATTAAATGATATTGGGCATTTTGGTGCGGAAAAAATGAGGTTTTACTTTTAGTTTTTGAAGATATATGCAATAAATTTATATTAATAGTCTTTGCAAATAATTGCCACCTCCCAGCACAAAAAATAATACAAGATAAAGAAACAATGTGTAGTCTCCCCAATATCGCACTATATGAAATCAATCTCATCCAAACGACTGTAATTAAAGTAGGGTCAGTTGAAATCCATCAGACGTTTACGAAGGAAGGGAGAAGACATCAAGAAGTAAATAAAGAAATGTAAAGTATTTCATTTGCCCAGGATCGTACGAGTATCACTTGTTCTTATTAAAGCAATATATTATCCCTATCCAATAACGGCAGATCCTCCTTCAATGTTCTTAAGATTTTGCAATCAGTAACAAGTTTCAGGGAGTTTAAAGGCATATTTCATCTCATACATGGCGGCCAGAATATTTGGTGGAGAAAAATACAGGGAAGATTATGAGAACATTAACCCACCCACGTGAAGTTAATGACATGGTTTCATACATGCTCAAGTTGGTCGAGCCGAGGCTTGAACTCACGCGCCAGAGCTGCGAAATATGAATGATCTGTAAAGACAAACGCCTTAAAGAATCGAGTCACTTGAGGACCCATCAATCAATAATAAGGGACGCCGCTAACTATGCCTTCATCATCTTCCCAATATTTGTTCCTATAACAAAGAAACCAATAAACGAAAGTACAAGTTTTAAACATTTTCTCAGCTTAGGAAAATAAAAACACCTAATGATTTCCAATATTTCATACCTTGAGAGATTGATAGGAATTGGAATTGTGCGAAGCAAAAGAAAGGAGAGAAACGATAGCTTACATGATATTGAATCTGTTCTTTTATCTTAAAATATTTTATTTTCTGTTTTGTTTCTATTTTTAAGTTTGATTTTGCAAGCAAAAACGCATTTTGTCCTTTATGTAAAAAATATATTATACTTTCTGTACTAAAATTAATTATATCTACAACCAAATACTTAGATTTACCATTTGTTAGGCATTTGTACCAGGAGTCCACAATTTCAGAGGTACTTCTTTCTACGAATAATTAAAGAATAATCGGTAGAAAAGCACTTAAAAAGAATGACAGTAAAAACCTTCTCTTATAAAAAGCAGTGCATTTAGATATTACCATAATAGTTGACAGCAAATGAGTATTTCTTACGTTGAACAAAACTACCATAGGAAATCAGTAGCAATGTGCGATTATTTGACTCATCCAATCAGTTAATCAAGTGTTCCCTTTTCTTTGACAAAAGGACAAATTTCAGCCAGATTTTAACGCTGGCATGGAAGAGACTCAACAAGACTATTGTACCGAATATAAACTTTTTGTCTGGCGTTAACAGTGACACCTACGCTTGGGTCCATGGACAATCGTTGCAAGTACCTAATGGGACGGCATATCTTTAAAGTTAAGCAGTTCTATCTATCTATCTATCTATCTATCTATCTATCTATCTATCTATCTATCTATCTATCTATCTATCTATCTATCTATCTATCTATCTATCTATCTATCTATCTATCTATCTATCTATCTATCTATATGCATATAATTCAAAAAAGAATATCATTGTCAGGGTGGTCTGAAGGAAAGAGATCACACGGCTTTTAGGCAGTTACGTTCATTCCCTGGAACTGTATGACCGTCAAATATGGTGGATTAAAGGCAAAACATTGCCCATATTCTTCCTTTCGCCTCTATATTTCAGGATATAAGCATAAGCGCTTATAAATCTGAGGGATAAAGTTGGTTTACCAGTCCATATTGGAACTAGTTATTTGACCAACTAACTATTAGTTTATCAGTCCATACGATTACTAATTATTTGACCAACTTAACCTTAGGTAACCAGTTCATACCATTACTAGTTATTCAAACAACCCAGTCTTAGGTTATCAATTCATATCATTAGTAGTTATTCGACTAACTCAATATGTGTGTTCTCTTCTAACTGAAGTCTGTACATGTTATATGAACTTAGAAACATTGATAAAAATAATGAGACTCGTACACAACAGAAGAACGAAGACGTGTTCTATAGATAGCCAGCATCCCGAGTCATAGGGAATTTGAATTGCTTAATTATTTAGAGAGGTGACTGATATTCATGCTGGAAATTTTTTTTGAGACTTCATCAAAAGGAATTTATTCTACACGATTATCAATGAGAAAACTCTTTTGGGTTTCTTATTTCATTTTTCAGAAACACAAAGATTCAAGTGAAAATAAAAATGCACGTTAACTTCATAATGCAAAAAAATACAGTATTGTATCTAAATGGATTATCAATCCATTTGATGGAGAAACAATAGCATTATTAGTTATCCAGTATACAGTGACAGATGGAATAAATATATGAAAGGATCTGTGTGTGTGTGTATGTGTGTGTGTGAGAGAGAGACCATTATGATAATGGCATATTCACTTAAATATGCCATATTCTAGAAATCCTTTGTGCCTTTACTTACTGCAAGTAAAATTTCCTGTCATCAAGATAATGTATAACCTTTTCTTCAAAATGAATTAAATTCTCTGTATAATCCCATGCCTGTGTAAACTATTTGAAAGAGCTTTGGATAGAAGCTCTCAATACGAATGACACTTTTATGTCCATAATCCAAGGATACAAAAATATTAGGGATTTTAGGACAAAAATAAATTACTTTTCTTTATTATTACAGTATATAGCCAACATCCAATAGTAGCTGATAGTCAATCAATGTTTCTCAGTGTTCATCAATACCTAACTGGAAACACTGACAAAAACGTGCAGTCATTCATTTGTTGTCACAGAATTCGCCGTTTTCTGAGTCTGGGCGGCAATTTGGAGATGGTCAATTATATCAGAAGCATTATATTTGTATGGAGGAATAATGTTATCATAGTATCATTGATGTCGCATATCCTATAATTGGATGTGCCTCTATATTGCAGTCATTTGTGTGTATATATATATATATATATATATATATATATATATATATATATATATATATATATATATATATATAATTAAAATGAAATTAACGCATTTTGTATCCTTTCGAAAAGTAACCTAAGCTTCTATGTTCCAAGTAACTGTAGTACTGCTATATTATAGTTTTTATCTTCACTATTAGAAACGTCACACCAACTAAGTTTTGAGGGAAACAATTTTCAGTCTTGACCCCTTGGGATTTATGTATAAGTAATGACATTTCATGAAAAAAGTCTTTCCCATTACAATACTTTATTATTAAAACACACAAGAGAGTCACATGAATACTCTTGGGTTGATTCTATTAACTCTATTCATTTTATAAAGTAATCTTATCGAATCTCCAACGAGTAGGAATCTGCATATTACAAGTAAACAAAACTAATACATATTGTAACAAGAACACAAAAAGCGAGGGCAAGATAAAGGAATTAAAATAAAATAATTTTAAGGCACTTAGAAGAAATATAAATCATGCAAAACAAACTTAGTAGATAAAGTAGTTTATTGAAAATTTCTTTAAAAAATGAATAAAGTACACCAAATAAATAATTGGATTGACATAACTGAACAAAGAACTAAAGATTTGAATCATGACATCACCCATTATTTCCTAACATGAAAAATTCATGTAACGTATGTGAAAATGGAGGAGTGGTAAATTAGAAGAGACAAAAGAAAATTTCTTATCAAAGAGACCCTATTATATTGACCCCTTAAATAAATCCATCGCTCTTAAAAATGATTAAACTTTTAATGTTTACTTTATACCTTCAAAATAATTAACAAAACGCTGTTTGTTAACTTTCTAACAGATAATTTTCAAAGTTATTAGATCACCAAACATTTTAGATTTATGTGTAAGCCAGTAATGAAAACATGTTTGATTGCAGAAAAAAAATTCACTGAAAGAATATATTTTTTTAAATTATGTTACTTTACTTTTTTTTATAATATTAGACGACTTACTTTGGTTGAAAATTCTTCAACTTTAGGAACTCTCGATCCTTTGCATCTTTTAACTCCACGATCTTCCTCTCAAAATCCCTCATGTCGAATTATGTCACTCAAACGTCTAATCACTAAGAATTAATCCGTGTTTCTCAAATGCTGTTCATAATCCCATTTGGGGGCGAAGATCAGACGCCTTTTACATGCAATCGGAATCGATTCCAGTCGCTACCTTTTTGCAGGAGACAATCACAATCACTTTATAGGGAAGCCATATCGAAAAAGCTCGCAGCTTGAATGGCGACGTTTCTATCTGCAACTACTTAGTTGGATGGCTACATACATGACGACATTGACATAATTGTATGCTTTCCTCAAAATATCCAAAGAAGTTTTCCGATTTGGACGTGGTTTCAGTAGCATGCGTAATGGGTCACCTGAAAATAAAAATTATATATTTAAATATTAAAGAGATTATATATATATATATATATATATATATATATATATATATATATATATATATATATATATATATTATATATATATATAATTAGTAACGTAACGGCTATGTTGTTGGTCTGAAATCTTGACTCTTATTGAAAGAAATAGTGTTTCTAAAAGACTCCAACAGGAAAAGGAAATTAAAATAAAACTTAATGTTCACTCCCTCCAGAATATTTAAAAATCTTTTCATAACCCACCCTAAAAAGTACTATTCTCCTTTCTGGAGCATAGGAGGGATTAAATTCAAAGAAATTCAGCCAACATTTTTATAAAACATTTTACTAGCAATATTAATGGCGATACAGTTGCAAAATCAATATATCCAAAGACAAAAGGTAGTTAATCGCGTGTGAGAGTCACACACACACACACACACACACACACACACACACACACACACACATACACACACATTATAGTTAGTACGATGTAACATTGATAAATTAGCCATGCGATATATAAATTATTCATTAAAAGGTAAAGACGCGTTATAAACTGACTGCGTGTGTGCGAGTATGTGTGATCTATGTAAGTGTGTGTACTTTCAATTCTAATACTCTTAAAGTAGTTTCGCGTTCGCTTGCATTGGATACCATCAGATATGCCTTTGAAAGTCAGAGATTTGAATTACCACACTTGTAAATCATAATATAAGTTTCTAAACTATCTAAACATAATTACATTTGACTCTTTAAAATCTAGACCAAGTAGAGGTTTATATGAACGTTCTGTTTAACATGGGATGTAACTTAATTTTTTTCACAATGAACCCAAAAGTTGTCCAATTGTCGTCGTAAGCAATGTCTATGTAATGTAAACTTGGTCAATATTTACGTTGTACTTGGATAAGCGTGATCTGCCGTTGCAAATATGCAATGAAATGTATACCATACATAATATGTCAAAGAAACCAGAATCTATTCAATAATTTCTTTCAGCGAAAAAGAAGCTAGATGAAAAGAGCCTGACTACCGTTGTCTCCCTCACATTGAAATATCTTCGAGAGCTATGGAGAATAAACATCATTTTTAAGTTAATAAAGATTGTTTGTGGTTGATGTCTAAAAAGAAAATAGTTTCATCAAAACCATTGAAACATCCATAACGCCAGACCATTTTGTTTATGGACAAACTGTCTTAAACAAGTATACCCATTCTAATAAGTGGTTAGCCTACCGGACTCACGAATGAAAGGTTGCATGTTCAAATCCAACCATCGAACCAGCATGGATCATCTACCGTGGCGTGTACTTGTACTGGCACTAACGTAAATATTTTTCTTGCTGAGCCGTAAATACCCTTTATAATATTTATCCCTCTGAAAGGAGTTGCTTTATTAATACAAGATTGGTACACTGTGTAGAGCTCAGATGCGAGGTCCGGCTAACAAGACAAGTGATTCAACTACCTGCCCCGATGAGGTCACACTTGGCTAACTAAACAATCTGGTATGTAATTGACCAATCAGCATCCTATTTAAAAGGTCTATTCACAAGGAGGGCCAGAGATAAAACGATACGGATCAGTTAATTCCTATTTAACGATCAAGTCTAAGACGGAATATTTGATCATATATCAGAGCTGTGAAAATATATCGCTCGCAAATGTTCATTAATGCATTTTGAATTCATGCTAGAGTGAAGCAAATATCAAAAGATTCCCATAGGTATACAAATTAATAAATTTATTTCACAAAAAGGACACTTTATTTAAACTAAGAGTCGTACAACTTTTGTCAGGCACTATTTCTGTCATGCTGTTGGAGTTCTCTCGTTTATAGACACGTGGCCGCAGTTTCATTAAAAGTTGCCCTGTACGAAGGGCTTAAATTACACTAACTTTGGAATACATTACAATCTACGAAATAGAAAAATGGTTTAATTTTATGCAAGATAACAGTGACATTCCTTTACTGAACTTCATTTAACCCTCATTTAAACACTATTTAGACTCTCCCAACCACCCCAGCTCTATTTGCTTATCCCATAAATATGTTTTTTTTTCCTCAATAATACCAACATTATAATAACAGGTTGCTGCTTACTACACATTCTATTCAACTCAATACATCGGCATTCTCCGGGTTTCTCTATCAATATCTGAGACGAACTCAGAGGAAAGCTTAACATTATTAAGTGTGTGCGCGCACATAACTTCAATAACAATTCTAAGCAGGATTCCCGAAATGAAATTGAATGAACTACATGAAACCAACAATTTGGTTTTAAGGCAAACATTGATTGCGAGGCTTGGCTATTTGCATGGACTGCATACTTATTTTCGCGATGAAAGAATGCATAATCAACCATTGTTTGTCACTTGGACATCGGATATATAAAGAGAAAAATAAAGTATTTCTATAGGTGATATCACCACTTGACGATAAAAATGATATCGCCACTGGTAGCAATATCATTTTTCTCCACTTATATCTATCAATATCTCATTATTAAAAATAAAATAAATGAATGCAACAGAGAAGGACAAAGCATCAACTGAAGAATTAAATGCCTTGATAATCATATACTCTTCCAACTGTAATGTAAAGAATATGTCATCGAAATGAATTTTAAAAAAAATAATCCGGCGTACTGTGTACCTGTATTAAAAAAAACTATTTTATTTTATAACACGGGGTATGAAATTTGATTATGTTCATAAGAAAAGTACGAGACTTATAACTGGTTTAGTTCATGTTGGGTAGATCTCTTAACTCTTTGCAATTAAATAGTTGATTTGCATGCTTATATGTGTACAGTATATAGTTCATGTTGGTAGATCTCTTAACTCTTTACAATTCAATAGTAGATTTGCTTAAGCCTGTGCATGCTTATACGTGTACACATTACAAATATTATTAAATGCTAGGTACGACTTTAAACAGAAACACAAAATAGGTAATCATCAATTGTTGGAAAGGAGAGAATAAAAAAAATATAAACCATCTTTATTAACTAATTACCAATCTGCCGATTTAAACGTTCAATTTGCAAATTTATCTAATGTACATATTATTTTCTATTTTACTATGATAAAAATGATATACATCTTTGATAACGTTGACACATAATATAAAATGTCATTCACATTAATCGATTATATTATACAAAGTATACACTTTCATTCCTTCTATCGATTATATTGTAACATATCACACACGATTATTTACTTCTAACGATTATATTCTTTCATTAAGTACCAGTTTCATTTTTCAGATTAGTGAGAAGTCACTCGGGGTATTCTCAGAATTGATATATGTTTATGATTATCCAAAACTTGCAATAATCGTTAAGGCTGATTTAAGTTTTATTATGTTTATATAAAGACAGTTTGTCAGAATTGTGTACTTTATTAGTTTAGTCTGATAGAAAAGCATCTGTAATCCTTTGTGATAAAAACTGGGATAAACAGGGTTATAATCAATGATGAAATTAATCGATAATTTGGGCAAGAATATCGAGCTAAACCTGAGGTATAGAGTAGAGAAGCACAAATACACTCGTGATGTACACTCACAAACACTAATTTCTCCAGTATGGAAAGCATACTGGGATGATAAATATAAAACTGAAGTACTTGTAATAAATGAATTTAGCAGAATCTTCCTATAATATATTTACAGCTTCAAAAATTATATATATATATATATATATATATATATATATATATATATATATATATATATATATATATATATATATATATATATATATATATATATATATATATATATGACAACTATGCACTAGTAAAAATTAACATTTTCTAAATCTTCTTATTATCCTTCAATTTTTACTATAAGAATAACCGGTATAGAATCAAATATCTGGGATATAATCTGCGTTACATATGTACAAAAAGTAAAAATAGATGTCGCTTTGGCTTGTAGACTTTTAGGGAATTATACAACGTTTTCAGTTTCTGCATCTAGTCTATTCAAGCTGGTTGTATTTATAGTTTTAGCACATGTGAAGACAGCTATGTAGAGGTTTACAAACACAACGTTTTTGTGTTTATTTGTTTATCGTATATATGTTTTGTATTTGCCTTTGAAAAAGACTCATTAAGAGTCGAAAGCGCTTAGGCTAGTTAGTTACTAGTTTCGTACTGTTCGTCGTCAGTTTATTGCATATATATATATATATATATATATATATATATATATATATATATATATATATATATATATATATATATATATATATATATGCACACACACACACAAGTATTTCTGTCTGTCATTTGTTTTTATGGTGCTTTTCTAAAATTCTAAAAGCGCGAAATATACTAGGAGCAACTAACACTGAGCACGTTGAAACAGGAAAATATATTGTTATTATTTTCCTAGAAACACGGCTGCCATTGTAAACCTTCACCAACCTGAAATTGGCGCTATTCTTATGCACGTGTGTGTGTGTGTGTGTGTGTGTGTGTGTGTGTGTTAGGCTATCTCCTTACAATCTCGATAAAGTTGGTCTATGTTAAAATTAGAAAAATTATTTTGTCTTCATAAGATGGATGGAAGTGTGAAGAATGCTGAAATGTGGTGAAGGATTGTGATTGACGATTGAGCGGTTACATTGATAAGGCCATGATGAGAGAAGTCCCAACAGACTGGTTTTCAATACTGCCATTAACGCCACGTGACAGTGGCCAATCGAGTGTCAAAACAAATATTCCCGTCCGTCGTGGAAACAATCTGCTTATTGATTGGTATCGATGGAAATGTGTGTTGTTTGCAAACGAATGAAACCATACAGAGTGCACTCATCATCTGTCCGGTCCAGAGAATTTAAATTTCACCTGATTGAACAGAGTCAGGCATTAGGTCATACGAATGATCAACAAAATTATACAGTTTCGAATGGAAAAATGGTTTTTGGTAATACAGCCTCTATATGATTGCATAATAATTTGATTTGATTTAGACATCACATTGTGCTCAATAAATTTTCCTTTTTTATATTTATAATGCATCGCCACCAAAACTAAATTAAATTTATATTCCTTTAAGTGCATACAGCAGTTAAAACTGAACAACTGTTTATATTTCATTTTTGAATAGTTACTTGAATGTCTTTTCACCGAATAATTGTTTTACAAGACAAAACACGGATTGAGAACAGACAAATGTTTCTAACACACGCATTGTTATCCTCAGTAATATTTGACTATTAACCCTAAACATTTTGAAAACAATCCAGTCCTGAAATTAAACATCGAAAACCTTTTGCACAAGTCGTAAATTAAATTGCACATACTCTCCACCTATTGTTTCTAAATATGCATAATTCAAATGCTGAATTGAGTTCTTAAAGTATGCTGAAATGATTAATTCTTAGATATCAACCAAAATATTCCCTCTCTCTAGGCTTCAGAAAGTCAGCACAGACAGCACCGAGTAAAATTTTTATTCACGGTATTTCAGATTTGAAATTTTAAAGTTAAATAAATAATGCAAAAGAAATTTAACTTAGAACATCATCTTTCTAACATCACCTTTCTAACTTCCTTTCTAACATCACCTTTCTAACTTATGTCACAAAATATATTACCCATAATCCCAGTGTTTACCTCAGGATAAAATTAAATATAAATAAATAAAAAACTTTGTTTACTTGCCTGTTTGGTCTATCAAGTTAATTTTTCAAAGGCATTAATCGCAGTCATCTGTGATGTAAGTGCAGTGCCAGACAAACCAGGAGCGATATATTTTATTTCCCCATTAAATATCAGTGTTTCATTAAGATGAACAAAAGCGAATGGTTATAATCGGTCATTAAACAATATTTGTCACAGACGTAATATCCCGCAGGTATCATCTCTTATTATATACGTTATGAACAATACCACGAGTTTTTTTAACGTTGGTGCCACCTGTCAATATCTATATTATTGACCTTAGTTAGCTAAAATTATTTACCGCTTTCTTATATGACAAATATGTAACATCATTCGAAGAACTCATTGTTGCTCTGACTAAATAAAAATGACAACGGTAATATATAAATCTGATTATCACCAGGGACGAAAATGGCTGTAACATTTTCTACCTACAGACAGATATAAACAATAGATCTGGCTCTAACCTAAACAAAAATGTAGAAACTGATTAAATCCAGAGATTTCGATTCCAAGGAGAAAGAAAGAAAGAAAACAAAGACTAAAAACTAAATCAAACAGAAACAAAACAAAACAAGAAAAATCCCGTGAATAAACAAAACAACAGCAGCAAAAAGACCCCCACAAAAAATAAATATGATTCATGCAAATATTGAAAAAGATAACCTGGTATCGCTATTTGTTGCTGTTAGTATAGATGCACCTGTATCCACTCTGGATAACATTGTTTTATCGTGTACTAGGAATTTAATGAAACCCAAAAATGAATATGGATATTTTTTTTTAAAAGTATAATCTAATACCAATGGACCTCAATATTCTGGCAACAATCAAACATTACCAGCCATGAAAGCAACATTTAGATAATCGCAACGATAAACTTAGACGGAAACATTCTGGCTTTTCTTTTCACGATCCTATCTTCAATTTTCTTTCATGTGTTGAATCATTATTTCCTGATATCAATATTCCATCGCATTTCTTTGGCTATATGGCATGCAATCCTATTTAACAAACTTAATTTCGCTCTCTGCTGAATGAGAATCGTCCACATGCACGTGCTCAGTTTCACTGCAGTAAAGCAGCATTCATTACCTCGTGGTATTCTGTTTCATTCATTAAATGGACGACATGTTTAACGTTCAAAACAAAGTTGAAATAAGTTGTGCTTCATTCGTCTTTTTTTGCGTACCATAACAGACTTATTACTGTGTTTGTTTTAAGCATGTAATACGAAGATTATTAACTGAATAACTTCTTTCATGTGCCACGTGACGTCGATCCCAATATTTTCCGATACTCATAGCTGATACATAGTTGCATAGGTAATGAAAAACTGACTCAATGAGTTTCGAAGAAAAATTAACAATGTTAAGTTACTGTTAAAAACTACAACAAACAAAACTTCGCGAGGGAAAATAGCCCCCATTTACTATACCATATCGTGTTAAAATGAAAATTAAATGTCCTCATTTACTATAGCATATCCTTTTCTTAAAACAAAGTGAATGCTCACTGTTTATTATTAATTGACATTTAACGTTATGAATATGGAACGTGTAAATGAAGCTGGGAAAACTCCTACTTATGAATATCTTAAAATTATAACTTTTGATATCTAGCGCGTGTAAAATGTTTCTGTATTTCCATATTGCAGGTTTAAAATGTTTAAAATGTATAATATAATCATTTGATCTCCAAATGGTTCATTGAGTCCCACGATCGGTTTGTGTTCATTATATTACTATCTACACTGCAGATAACATCCTGTTCAAGTGAAATGTTGACATAAAATAACGCTTTTCACTGCAGCGACGCTCGAGTTATATTTTCTTTTAATTCAGCTGTACTGTACCGTAATCACGAAATTCGGATGCGCAGCACTCTCTACGATATCGTAGACTCAGCGTGTTATCATATATCATACAACGGAGAAAATTAGACTTTTGTCAAAGAGAAAAAAGGATGACTGTAGATAAAATCTACTACCTAAGAAGAGTTATGTTTCTCTGGATGTTTGGCTAATGATAAAGTTATTAGGCCTATATCAGGTAAATTATATTGGTATGTTTACGCTAACAGTCCTTTGTCCGCTATGACAGATGACACTGAATGTTCTAGGTAATTCGTTTTCCAACAAAGTTTTCTGTTCAGATGGCCGGGTCCAGTTTCGTAATTTGGTCATAAGACAAATTTCTTAACTTAAGGCTATGGTGGGACCTTTTCAGCTATTGTTGTTTACTAATTAAAGAGATTGATATATTTGTGAACTAAGTGTTTCGGGCTTGTTTTGTTCTTGAAATTGATGTCAGGCATGAACACCTTCCATAGTTACTTTGCAATTTGCTGATAGTGAAATACCAATAGTTGGCTAGGAAGATGACCTAGTCTCCCATAGCAGTAAACACGTGGGTTTGGGGCACGTAGAATATCTCAAAAACGGTTTGGATGACAACAATTTTCAACTGCATCAGCCTGTTTAGTACATACTGTTCTGCAGAATTGTCATCTAGGGAAAGGGCTTGTGTTTGCACTGTGAGCACCACATGGTGTCAAAAACGACCTTCAGACATTAAAATTGCAGGTATAAATTTGAGGTTGGGGTGCAAAAACTTATTCTTCTATGAACTGTCTCTGACTTTTCCGGTCAAGTGGATAATATATTTATGCTTTTTTAATATAGGTATCTTAAACTATGGACCTTCTTGGCCTAACTTGTGTATTTGGCTTTTTATGATTTTTTTTACTAAGTCACTGATTGCAGCATTAAATTTGTACATAAAAAATGGCCCATGCCCTCTTAAGGAAAAATGATAATTTTTTTGGTGCAGTCAGTTCTGTTTCTTTGTGTATATTGAAATCATTTTTATGCATTAACTTCACTATAATTCGTTTCTTTTTCCATATATCATGTATTGTTTATATGTAATGATCTTTGGAGAGAGAGAGAGAGAGAGAGAGAGAGAGAGAGAGAGAGAGAGAGAGAGAGAGAGAGAGAGAGAGAGAGAGAGAGAGAGAGAGAGAGAGAGAGAGAGGGGGGTAACTGTGTTTTGTTCCTCACTGTGAGAACTGTTTTCATCATGACAAAGTAGCATATTTTGGACTTAACTTACTAAATATGGAATCAAAACGGTGGCAATAATGTATTGTCTTGCTTTTTTGTAGTTGTCAAGGTTTGCACCCTTTTGTATGAATATTAATCACCTTTCAATACACATACAAAACCAATTGCTAAGCATGTCAACATGCATTCTTTAATGATATATAACTCCACAAAAGCAGCCAGACTTCAGAGGAATCATGCATAAACATACTCTTGTGAATGTTGAATGCCACAAGTGGAACTGTGTTAGAAATAGTGTTCATATGACATATTGCTTGCTATATTTTGGTGAGAAGTATGAAAGTTTTAGCACTCTTGCATAGTTTCTACTTTCATGACACCACTGTGAAGTTGACATAAGTGATTCATGTCTTACTTTTGGGTGATAATAGGTAATGTTTCAGTGTATATATCTTGAAATTTCTAGTTTAGTTAACAAAGGGGGAAAAGCTTAAAATTAAGTGGCCGTTTTAAGCATTGGACAATACACATACAATTTCTCCTCAAAAATTCTTTTGTTTTCATTGAATGTCAAAAGTATATCAATATCACTTGATTCTTTATTTGCAGGTCTCAGTTTGCATGGTAGAAGATTAGGATTAATCGCTTAGTCATGCTGAAAGAAACACTAGCTAGAATCTCATCCATATACTCATTCATTCTGATCCAAATGCACGAGAGAGAGAGAGAGAGAGAGAGAGAGAGAGAGAGAGAGAGAGAGAGAGAGAGAGAGAGAGAGAGAGAGAGAGAGGAGGGACTTTAACGGACAGATTTAGCTTCCACAAGAGTTGATTTATGGTATGTGCTTATTAAAAGCCAAGTAAGTGAAATACTTTTTACCTTGAACTGAATTTTCCATTGTAAATATTTGTTCTATACCATATCTTATAATTTACTATGATTTGTAAACTCCAGAATCCATTAGTCAGTTGTAAGTGAATTGGTGTCTGAGAAGAGATTTATGTTACATTGTATTGAGTAATTATATAGGGTCACACATCAGTAAATCAATATTCTAGTATGGCTAATCTTGATTGATTAAACTTTGATCTTTACAGATTAGCTAGACTGTTGTTGTGATTACCACCTCCCCAACATACACTCACACAACATTGATGCTGCTATTAGCATCTTTGAAATGATAATGAAATGTTAGAAACTTCTTTTTATATCAGTCTTAAAATACTTCTTAAGCACATAATTTACATAATGTGTGATGTTTTTTTCTAGAAGAGTTTATGGAAACTTTTCACTTCTGTCACTGACAAATAACCTTGCATTTCTGTCATTTACTTCTAAAATTTATAACTTCTAAACCGCTTCTTGACATTCATGAAAGATTGTAAAGGAATTTTGATTCTATCCTGATGCTATGGTGGTAAACAAGGACCAAAAATATTGTAGGTTGTAAACAATTTGAAATCTTTCAAGAAATGCAGTCAGTCATAACTCACAGTGTAAATAATGCAGAGCTTTTTGCAGCAAGGTAGTCTCTTTCTTAAAAGTGTAATACCATTTCTAGTTTTGTGCACAACATGTTTTCCCTTATACCATTGTACTAGATAATGTCTAAATATTTGATATATACACAAATTGTGACATAAATAGTTTCAGCCAAATCCTTCAGGTGGCAGGTTCCAGTTTCGTAATTTGGCCACTGGCAAATTTCTTAACTTAAGGCTATGGTGTGACTTTGTTATCTATTATTGTTTGCTAATTAATGATATGAATATATTTGTGGACTATGTGTTTGGGGTTTGTGTTGTTCTTGAAATTGATTTCAGGCATGTAAACCTTCCATAGTTACTCTGCAATATGTTGATAGTGAAATACCAATAGTTGGCTAGGAAGAAGAGCTAGCCTCCCATAGCAGTAAACACGTGGGTTTGGAGCAAGGAAAATATATCTAAAAAACGGCTTGGATGACAACAATTTTCAACTGCATCAGCCTGTTTAGTACACACTGTTTTGGAGAATTGTCATCTAGGCAAAGGGCTTGTGTTTGCACTGTGAGCACCACATGGTGTCAAAAACGACCTTCGGACATGAAAATTGCAGGTATAAATTTGAGGTTGGGGTGCAAAAACTTATTCTTCTATGAACTGTCACTGACCTCTCTGGTCAAGTGGATAATATTTTTATGCTTTGTTTTAATATAGGTATATAAAACTATAGACTTTCTTGAACTCACTTGTGTATTTGATGTTTTTATGATTTTTTTGCACTAGGTCACTGATTGGAGCATTAAATTTGTACATAAAAATTGGCCCCTTTTCCCTCAGATACGGATATCCAACAATACATTATTCAGTGTATTTCAAATTTTCATACTTGTTTACGTTCCCAAACAATGCAGTAATGTTCTGATATGGTTCAAGGAAAAACGAGATTGCCAACAGAAGTAGTTATCAAATAAACTAATATGGTGATGGATTTCAATGAAAATATCAGACAAAGGAGATAAACAATATTCAATTCTGGTATTAAATAAAAGAACTATTTAATTTCTTTCAATGTCTATGAGGAACATGCTCAAATGTTTTGATAGTAGGCTGAATCACAACCGGCTGCTCCGTTGATTAACACAGGATCTTGTTAGTAACCCTTCCATGAAGTAGTCGTACTAAACTTATTTATAGTGTAGTATTTCTAGTCATTATAAACAAACCGATCCGATGACGTCAAAGGCAGAATATAATAGAGGCCGACAGTGAGTAATAATAAGGTACTTTCTGTGATTTAATTGATGTTAACACAAATATTTTTAATTAAAGTGTTTTGGTTATATTAACACGATTCCAATACTGTATGTAAGTACAAAAAAAAAAACCCACATGGACATGAACACGTTATTTGTTTGCCTCGTTCTAATTCGATATTTTCTGGGTGTCTAAATGTCTTTCTTTGCTTAATGTTACAAAAACATTTAATGACAGGTAATACAATATATTTGTCTTCATTTATATCCCCGTCTTCTCCTATATACCCATTATACAAGTTATTCGTTAAATCTCGGAGCCAATACTACCAGTCTGGGTTTACTGCAATGTCTGCGATTGTTAGGATCATCCCACAAACTTATATTGTAGATGACAGGTGACATTACTGAAATTCATCAGCGAAAATTGGAAAAGGAAATCAAACATCTATGTCGTTCCCTGTTCTTTCCGTAAGTAAGTTTACAACTATTTTTATTTATTAGAATTGACGCGATTTGTCGAGTTCGTTCTTTGGCCAGGGAAAATCGAAAACATCTGATATATTTGCTGTCGTCGAAGAAGGATAATATAATTTACGGCCGTAATTTAACTCTGTTGGATAAAACAGATCGGGCCTTTATAACTTGTCGGATCATATGATCACATCATTTGGGATTTATATTTTAAGACTATGCTGTTAAGAGGTATTGATGGGGGAAGCCTCTTGAGTATTAAAGCGGATTACGTGTGCATGGCCGTTATCTCTGGTTCGAACAATGATGTCTCTAGTTTTCATAACGTGACTGCTGTGTTTCAGCACATGAACCTCTAATACGATCAGTGCACACAGACTGGCAGAACCAATAACAGAGAGAGAGAGAGAGAGAGAGAGAGAGAGAGAGAGAGAGAGAGAGAGAGAGAGAGAGAGAGAGAGAGAGAGAGAGAGAGAGAGAGAGAGAGTTGTGTGTGTGTGTGTGTGTGTGTGTGTGTGTGTGATTTAGATTTTGTACTAGCTTTAACAATTTTTCAGTCATATCTCTACGATGTCTGCAGTGCGACAGCTTATACTGACATCCAACACTGGTGCATCATGCCACAGACATGTAGTATGACCCAGTCATATTATTCTGACAACAGGTTGACCAGTCCTAACACTAACCTCTTAATGCTGAGCGCCAAGCGAATTATAGTTGTAGTTGTAATAGTGTTCGCCATTTTACAGCACAAGATAGGCTATGCATGGCGGCCAGTATTAATGGTGGAGGAAGAACCCTGGAAAACCCAGGGATGAACCACCGACTCCCGAGAAGCTACTGGCAGGTTTTCTCACTTACCCACGTTAGTCGAGTCTGGACTCGAACTCACGCAGAGGTGAGATGGCAATGATCCGTAACGGTAAGCGTTTTAGACCACTCGGCCGCTCGAGAACCCGCGCCAAACAAGGCAGCTGTTAATATAATTTTTTAAGTCTTTGGTATGACTCGAACGGGGATCGAACCGAGGCGAGGCGGACGCTCTAACCGGTAGGCCATCGGAGCGGTAATAATCAAAAGAAACATAAATTGGAACATTATTTTATCATACGGGTTATTGGTAATGCGAATACGCTAAATGGGGTGAGTGGATGTGGTATAGCCAAATATAATGTATCGAACATACGAAGTAGAAAATGCTACATTATTTACTTTAAAACAATGCAAGAGCTGTCAAATGAAATACGCAACTTCATTTGTTGAAAAGAGATAAATAAGTAATTTGATATTGCATTTTACGTAGAATAGATATTGACATAGAGATTGAATTTTGCAATCACGTTGTATAAAGACTAAACAATAAGCTACGAACATTATATTGTGCATACACACGGGGCATTATGTACACCAAATGTGGCAAAGACCACGATGCAATATAATGAATATTGTCGAAGTGGTCTTTATCCTGACGATGCAGGCCCATGACTGAGAGTCATGTTACATGCATATATGTATGGCTATGCATATTTCCATACATTTCGAATCACCGTATATAGTTATGTAACTATTAATCCGCAGAACTATATATATATATATATATATATATATATATATATATATATATATATATATATATATATATATATATATATATATATATATATATATATATATATATATATATATATATATATATATCATATGGTAATATCAGTCGTTTCGTCTTCACCCCCTCTAATGATAACGAAAACTACGTTATATTAGCTATATCGTAACTATGCATGATCTTTCTTGTAAACGACACAAACATTGAATCTGGTTGCAACGGAGAACTATTAAGTACTGGTATGTTTCCTTGTGTGTGGGAAGGCTTTTCCTAGGAGGCCAAACGTGAGATGCAAGAGAAGAAAATCGTTAATGATATGAAAATTAAGAATTGATTCGTTACTGAGTAGGTAATAAATTGATTCTAGATCAATGAAAAATTTCCACATGTTAATCATTAGTTAAGTGTGAAAATAACGATGAAAAGTATTACTAATCTAATTTTGTTTTCTATATGGTACACATTTTTATCACAATCCTTTTTACTTTCTGTTCACCTCTCATGCCTAACGTAAATAAACAGGCAGAAATGTGGAGTGAGAGAAAATAGAAATGTGGTCTTAATTATAACCTTGAAATAGAAATTACACTAAGTGACTTACAAGAATGTGGTTTGTCGTAACGATACGTGTGCATTTTCTTAGGGATTTGTCAACAGCATTTATCAATGATACAAAGTTGCAAGCCAGGTAGACATTATACAGTAAATTCCTCGGTTACGTGGTACATATACACTGATATATGTAATGTTCTTTTCTTGTTTCTTAAACATACTATAATGTTCTAAAATTCGATAATTAATAATCAATTATGAAAATGTCCAAAAAAACCCTCCCTCCCTCTCTCTCTCTCTCTCTCTCTCTCTCTCTCTCTCTCTCTCTCTCTCTCTCTCTCTCTCTCTCTCTCTCTCTCTCTCTCTGGACCATCGTAGCAAGATATGGGCTAATATCCATAAAACGACGAACATAGAGGATTTTCGTTTGTGTCATTCCACGTTATCTATGGACTTAAGAATGATGGTAAAAGTTAAGTCACACCGACCAAAGAATGTGTGTTTGTGTGTGTGTGTGTGTGTGTGTGTGTGTGAGAGAGAGAGAGAGAGAGAGAGAGAGAGAGAGAGAGAGAGAGAGAGAGAGAGAGAGAAAGAGAGAGAGATTATTGCTGGTGGTACTGTTACTAGAGAAGAATAATGACTTAATTCAACTATAAATATATTAAAATATTTTAATTACCTTCTCCTGGTTTGTCATTGCGCTTAGTGTATACTCCACATTAATTTACATGCACCGGAACGTGAATGGAAGCGTTCATATGAATGGCTTGGCTAACCATGTCTTTTTGTAGTGCTCTACTTTTATCATTAAAGCCATCATTCATGTTTATATCATAAGTATGTATTATACTAATTTAATCAATGTAAAGAAGCATAGAAACTGAAAAAGAAAATAATAAATGATGAATATGCAAAGGTGATTGTAAATAGCCACAAAAGGCATAGAACTACATTTTCTAGCGGACACACTTGGGGATGTGAGGAGTTTATTCACTCAGTCAATACACAGCTGCCTGTAGTAATTCTGAACTCCGTTCAAAGGACAAATATATGTACTTGCAAGTGATATAAATAAAACATATTGTACAGTATGTACGCTAATTCAAGGATAAGCCACTCGTTGTATAAATGTTTCATTAAAAGGAGACTCAGCAAGCTTCGTTTCCTTTTAATGAAAAATGTATACATCTCGTGGTATATCATTGCTACAGCGTACATAAGATACGACCTAGTGGTTAGAGCGTCCGCCTCGGACGCAGGAGTTCGTGGTTTCAATCCTCTGTCGAGTCATACCAAAGACGTACAAAAATGGTACTAACAGCTGCATTGCTTGACGCTCAGCATTAAGAAGTTAGTGTTAGGACTGGTCGGCCTTGTGTCAGGATAACGTGACTGGGTGGGATATCATGCTACATGTCTGCAGCATGATGCCTCAGTGCTAAACTCCAACATTGCAGACATCGTACCTATGTGAATGAATTTTTTTAAAGCTACTTAAAAAATCATTATATATATATATATATATATATATATATATATTAGTGTCCGTCTATAGAAGAATCACCAGTGTTAACTGAGCCATATTTAAAAACTGAGATTATACATTTTGTTATTTGATTATATTCAAAATTGAGGTGTTTTATTAACATTTTATGCACATGTCTGAAATATGGATCGGTATTTTAGTCTGTGTAATGTCTTGATTTTTGATAAGTTAGTTTTTATCGTGCTACAACCGCGTTATTTGCAAACAATCCACGTTTCATAGAAATATATATTTAAGTAGTTACTGAATGCAACTGGTTGTCGTCAGAATGGCTAATGTAGGCAAGCCATGCGTGGAACTGAGTGCAACAAGAAACGAGAGAGTGTTAGAAAAAAAGATTAGAAAAATGGATATCCTCTGAAGCGAACGTTACCAACGTTGTTGTGAGCTGCAATTCAATTCAATCTAACAGGAAATCTGGATGTGTTTCATCAAGGTAGTAAGCTTATATAAAACAGTTTGTAAACCTTTGTATGTTTACAGAATAATGAGTCCGAAAAGCATGCCTCTAACCTTACTCCCCTTTATGTGAGGATGGTATAAAATAGTGGCAGTCCTGTATCCTTACGTACTGAAGGTTATATTGTGGACTAGTGTGCATTTTATGGTGTATTGACTATGTTTTTGGCACAAGATTTTAATTTAATACGTTAAGGAAGGCACATAATATATAGACATGCATAAAAAGGATTTATGTTCAGCTTTGGGATCAGCGAATTGTTTTTCAATTCTTCTTCTTCTTCTTCTTCTTCTTCTTCTTCTTCTTCTTCTTCTTCTTCTTCTTCTTCTTCTTCTTCTTCTTCTTCTTCTTCTTCTTCTTCTTCTTCTTCTTCTTCTTCTCAACATTCATACACAAATGCCATTGTGTTTCTCGTACAATTCAACTTCTGGCTAGCTCAAGCTTCCATACCTTTTATTAGTATCTATTTTCCAGGCTTTTGCTTCTGAATAAAGTGACTTTTGTTTGCAAACAGGATGCGAAGAACAAATATTCAGCTTTTCTAAGTTTTAGATAAAATCCGCTTCTTATTGATAATTATCAATTATTGTCTTGTTTCATTGAATATAAAATCCATATTGATGTACACTGCTTGAAAGTGTGCGGAGAAAAGGTATGTAAGTTTGTTATTGCGAGTTATTCTTTCACAAAGTCACTACTGAGTGTTTAAGGATAATATATTGAAGAACATTGTACCAAAATGTACAGCTATTTCTTAATAATAAAATTGTCATCTTCCGGAAAAGCGAACCGACTTGTTCATTACAAATATCCATTGCAAGATGCGGAGTTTGTAGTGAGTCTCCCGTAAACAGAATGTATTGCACTGATTGACCTGGATACATGTACAGATTATAAGACCGTTTCCAATCGAAAAAAATAGTTGTACAGAGTTTGTAGTCTGTTTCGTGTCTGAAATAGGCTGCTGTACAGATTACGTCGAATAGAAGATAATGTCTTTATTTTTACCTGTGTCGTTTAATATTAAGAATGAGAAGACTTTCTTTACGGCCTGTTTATGCTTGTATCATTGTATAAGTTATATTAAGTAGAATGCGTTGCATTACGATAAGACAGACCATCTCAGCCTCAGTTCTTAGAACTCTGACACATTTAAACGCAATTAGAATCTCACACTAGACCCAAATGAAGAATTATTTTTATTTTATTTAGAGACTAAATAGGTTTTGGGTTCTTGTTATGAAAAAAAATGGTTAATTAACATAGGTAAGGTACGTTCCATATGGAATATTTATAAAATAGAGCCAGAAGAGAGGACGTTAACTAAACCAGAATCGTCTTTTGGATACTTTATAGCACCTCCACAGAAGAAAAAAAACTTTGCAAATTATAAGATTATGCCTCCTTATCTGAAAAACTGAAGAAAAAAAATTATTCCTCTTTCTAAATATATCAGACGAAACATAAACGATTAAAACAAAGCATATAAAAAGAAACATGTACGATTTTAGACCCAAATTACAAAATAGTTGTACTATATACAAAAACAAAAAAAGTCTGCATTTATGTAATTTGGCTCACAATTATTTACATTAGGGATTTCTTCAGAAAAAAAAATATTCAAATGTGATGAGTCACAAGTTCTTACCTGTGTTCTAAATGTTCCTTTGTTTTTCTACCAACGATGGACTTTCTCCCCTAGAATTAGTGTATTAATAATTACAACTGATGTGGAGTAGACAAACCAAGCCTTGGAAGAATGTGCATCACTGTTTTCCCAAATTCTGGATCCTATTCATTCATTCCAGTTTGATTGCAGATATAAAATAAAGCGAGATGTCAGAAAAACGAATCCTGGATGCATCATCTGAGTGAGGACTATTCCATTAGAACCTGACAAGACGCGCACTGAATAATAATAATATAAAACTGTGGAATAATACTTGTTGATAACCAAAGTCTGTATCAAGACAACTGTAGCACAACAATCATTGAATTCTTGCCTGTTTCTAATGCACTGAATACATAATAAATTCGCTTGTTCTGTCCATTAGTGATGGGGATGTTTGTTCATGGAATCAGTCTGTAGGCTCTAATTACAATTTTGTATGTAGCGATATATAATCGAATTCTGATTAGAAATTCGGTATTTGTCTCAGGAGTCATTGATGACTGGTATGAAAGATACAAAATATGTTTTGCAGGTTTTCTTTAGATTATTTTCATAATCAGAGTTTCTATCCGATCAATGAAAATCGACGTTCATTTATAACTCTGGCACATACTCGACAACAACGTTAGCAGCAGCTGGTAGAGCATAGGACTCGACATCTGAAAAGGTGGAGGATTCGATACGCATCCAGATCAGTTAGTTTTGGCTGCCTTGGCTGTCCTTTCAATTGGCACTTAGCCCCCATTTACTCGGCATATTATTGTATCCAATAATGTGCTAAAAGTGCTGTTTACACCCAAACTCTTTAACATATTCAGTGGGTAACTAACTGTAGTGGATGCACTTTCCTGTTCAGAGATCTCTATAGTTTTGAAATTTGGATCATTTACGTGACTGAGATATAATTGCATCTATGCAGCTGCTATAGTTCATACATTGGAGCATTGGACTACATGAGAATGTCTATACTGCGAGATTTAGTATCATGACGTTCGATAGTATCATATCAGTACCCAGTATCATGACAAACTGAAAAATATAGTGAGCTAAATGTAAATATGTTAAACCTTACACTGTATTTTCTTATTGATTAAGAATTCTGGACTATTAAAATTTCAAACGTTATTAAACTTGCTAACTGATTTGATATTTTTACACTGTATATAGGTCCGATAATGGATTTTCTTAAAGTGGGTTTGAGTTTTAGCATATGTTAGGTTTCCTTAAAATCACAGGATGTTTCTGATTTTAAGTAAGAAATCGTAATTCCTTTATTGGAAAAGAGGAGGGTGATGGACACTCGAACTCATAAAGTCTCATATTAATCTGCCCATGCAGTACTTATTTTTTTATATAAAAATGGTCATATTTTATATTAGATTACGCGTTATAATGTATAAATTCAAAGTGTCGGGTGACAAAGCGATGGAAGACAATTTGCGATAAAATGTTCATATCATCATATATTGTTTTCGTAAATTTAGTGCATATTCATTATGATATTTACTGTATGTCACACTACAATTGCTAGGCCTGATAAGGACCGAAGGTCCATGGACAGGTTATTTTGGTTTATCCCGGATGCAAAACTCATGAATGGAATATTTTGGGCCTGACAAGGATCTCAGGATCATGGACAGGTTATTTTGGTTTATCCCGGATGCAAAACTCATGAATGGAATATTTTGGGCCTGACAAGGATCTCAGGATCATGGACAGGTTATTTTGGTTTATCCCGGATGCAAAACTCATGAATGGAATATTTTGGGCCTGACAAGGATCTCAGGATCATGGACAGGTTATTTTGGTTTATCCCGGATGCAAAACTCATGAATGGAATATTTTGGGCCTGACAAGGATCTCAGGATCATGGACAGGTTATTTTGGTTTATCCCGGATGCAAAACTCATGAATGGAATATTTTGGGCCTGACAAGGATCTCAGGATCATGGACAGGTTATTTTGGTTTATCCCGGATGCAAAACTCATGAATGGAATATTTTGGGCCTGACAAGGATCTCAGGATCATGGACAGGTTATTTTGGTTTATCCCGGATGCAAAACTCATGAATGGAATATTTTGGGCCTGACAAGGATCTCAGGATCATGGACAGGTTATTTTGGTTTATCCCGGATGCAAAACTCATGAATGGAATATTTTGGGCCTGACAAGGATCTCAGGATCATGGACAGGTTATTTTGGTTTATCCCGGATGCAAAACTCATGAATGGAATATTTTGGGCCTGACAAGGATCTCAGGATCATGGACAGGTTATTTTGGTTTATCCCGGATGCAAAACTCATGAATGGAATATTTTGGGCCTGACAAGGATCTCAGGATCATGGACAGGTTATTTTGGTTTATCCCGGATGCAAAACTCATGAATGGAATATTTTGGGCCTGACAAGGATCTCAGGATCATGGACAGGTTATTTTGGTTTATCCCGGATGCAAAACTCATGAATGGAATATTTTGGGCCTGACAAGGATCTCAGGATCATGGAAGGTTATTTTGGCTCAGCTATATTTTTACCATGTGTGACAGTCTATTTGCTGTAAATACATAAAATCCATGCAAACAAATAGGATATTTACCAAAACAAGTGTAGCAGAGATACATAAAGTTTATATACTGACTTTTTCAGCATGAAATAAGTCGCTTTTCCCTCCTCGTATGGAGAACAACAATGAAGCACCCATGCACGCACATGTCTGTGTGCCTGCATTTATGCATCCAAATATGTATGTATGTATGTATGTATGTATGTATGTATGTATGTATGTATGTATGTATGTATGTATGTATGTATGTATGTATGTATGTATGTATGTATGTATGTATGTATGTATGTATGTATGTATGTATGTATGTATGTATGTATGTATGTATGTATGTATGTATGTTGCTTAGTACAATGGAATAGACTTATGTTTACTAAAATTGTGCTTTATATTTTAATAATAAAGACCTACCAGCAGTAAAAGATTCCATTCCACAAGGGCGATACGATTTTTCTTCCTCCAAGCAGATTTCTTATGTTTCCTTATTTGTTTATTTCACATTGAAACAAAGAAATAAGAGCGAAGGTTGTGATATTACAAAAGCTTTTAATCTGAATTTAATAAATGAACACTATAGTTTTTGTTAGTTCTACAGGTATGGCTTCCTGGGGTGAAATGTGATATTGTAAGTATCTTTACTACGGTGGAATATATGAAATCACTTCTCTTTAATACATGATTCCTTTACTAAATAGAAACCAACCGAAACCCAATACAAGCAGAAGTGGCATTACTAAACAGAGAACTGATCAAACCCCAACATTACTAAATAGAGACCAGTTCAAACCCCAGTACAAACTGTAACATTACAAAATAGAGACCAGCTCAAACCACAACATTACCAATAATAACTATAGACTAGATAAAACCCTAATGCAAAAAAAACAGTTACCAAATAGAGACCAGTTCAAACCACAATATTACCATTAATAACTATAGACCAGATAAAGCCCCAATACAAAAATACAATTACCAAATAGAAGCTAGTTCAAACCACAACATTACCATTAATAACTATAGACCAGATAAAGCCCCAATACAGAAATACAATTACCAAATAGAAACTAGTTCAAACCACAACATTACCATTAATAAATATAGACCAGAGAAAACCCCAATACAAAAATACAATTACCAAATAGAGACCAGTTCAAAGCACAACATTACCATTTATAACTATAGACCAGATAAAACCCAAATACAAAAATACAATTACCAAATAGAGACCAGCTCAAACCACAACATTACCATTAATAAATAGAGACCAGATAAAACTCCAATACAAACAGTACCCTTACCAAATAGAGACCAGTTCAAACTACAGTACAAAAATACCCTTACTAGACAGAGACCACTTCAAACCACAACAGTGCTATTATTTAACAGACAGCTTCTCAAGCCACAATACACACAGTACCATTACTAAATAGAGACGAGTCCAAAACATAGGACAAATAGAATCATTACTAAATAGAGACGAGTCCAAACCATAGGACAAATAGTACCATTTACTAAATAGAGACGAGTCCAAACTATAGGACAAACAGTACCATTACTAAATAGAAACCAATTTAAACCCCAACACAAACATTACTATTACTAGATAGAGACTAATTCAAATAGCAACAGTACTATTACTAAACATAGATCATTTCAAACCCCAGTACAAACAGCATCATTACTAAATTGAGACCAGGTCAAACCCAATACAAGCAGTACATTTACTCAATAGATTAGAAGACCAGCTCAAACCCCAACGGTACCATTACTAAACAGAGACTGGCTCAGACCCACTACAAATAGTACCATTACTAAATATAGATCAGCACGAACATCAATTCCAATAGTATCATTTCTAAAGAGAGTTCAATTCCAACACCAAAACAAACATGACCTTTACCACTATATAATTCATTTCTTCTCGGATATTTTTTCCATTGACGAACATTCTTGCAAATAACTTACCCTTATAGCTTAATGAGGAAATCACGCATGGCTAAGACTGTTTTCCAATGGAAAGAGTGACGGCTGAACTGTATAATATAGTGAAGTGGGCGCTTTTTTAATGCAATGATACTTTGGAGATAGACAGGTAAAATAAGGTATTGAAAAAAATATACATGAATAGACAAACGAGAGAGTAGTATTCAAAGAAAAAAAATAAAATTATTTAATTACTTTGTTTTCTTTGACAAAATGAAAGCGGAGCTTGCATTTGCATCAACATATCAGCACATCTGTTTCAGAACAAATGACTGAGAAAAATTCATTATTCTGCACCGATTTTGTTAATAAGCTGTCAAGCATAAATCGAATGACGATACCATTTTGTATGGGTTAGCCGATAAAATTACAGAAATAAAACCATCGTTCAAAAACCCATTACCTTTGAGCTCCAAACTTGAAGAAATCAGCAAATATGTAACATCATAAGAGAGTCTCTAAATTAGAACTCGCAGGTATATATATATATATATATATATATATATATATATATATATATATATATATATATATATATATATATATATATATATATATATATAATCTTTGAAAGAGGAAATAATTTCATAGAGGGGAGAAACTA